>CM043118.1:52254131-52448337 GCA_023701765.1 Hylyphantes graminicola | reverse complement strand
GCCTAGCACCCCAGAGCCCTGATGGGTCACGAAATCTGAAATGGGCAAGGCACCTTGGACCGTTCACGGGCTGTTGCGCCGAGGAGCTTAGTTTATTTCATTATGTGTCAACAGTCCACACAGTTAAATCTCATTGCCATTTATTCATTATATATTTTTTTAAAAAAAAAGCTGTTTCAACGTCAGCAATCGCATGGGAAACGTATATTAAATTAGAAAATTTATTTTCGTCATTAAATCAGTTCGGAATTATGTAATAACGTCCAGCAAAATGTGATTCTTTGATCTTTCATTATTTGTACGGAAAGCGGCAAGCAGCATTCCATTTTTTTTTGCATTAAGAGCTGGTCAGTTTTGATTGCGTTTCAGCGTGTATAACTGTATCAATGCTTGAAAATAACAAATTATTATTGTGATAAATTTATTTTGTGAGTTTTTGTTATCTTAAAGGAAATTAAAAAAGGCATCGATGAGAGGTTATTTGTAGGTAATATACTGATAGATAGTTGAAATGTTGTTGTATTTGTCTTTCAAAAATATTCTAAATACTGGGAAATTCAAACTAAGAATAAATCAAGAAATTTCAAAATAGAAAATGAAAAAAAGTGATTTGTAAGCTTTGTTTTTCCAGTTTCAGAGCTAGCAATTTTGCATTACTATTCTTAGAACTGCAAATGCACTTAGCAAATGATAAAGAATATTAATTGAATTCGAGAGAAATTTATTGAAAATAGTCATTTTCTTTTAAAAGATCGATTATGGCAAAATGCTGGTGATTTTGCTTTTTAAGGAGTATATAAATTGTGAGGAGTAGCGTTTATAGGTGAAGCTTATGATTCCAAACCTACTTATTTTTCATAAGAATTTCTGTGAATATTTAAGTAACAGGAAAGCAGACGATTTTAGTTCTATCATCAGTTTCTCTTTTTTTTTTCTCTCGGTACAAACATGGGACTTGTGTCTCGCTTGAATTAGGGTTGTTGGGAGAGTAGAACCTAGTAAGAAACAGGTTTCCTTACACCAGGTCAGGCACCAGTTTTTCCCCATGTGCTCTTCCTGTGTGTTTATTTGCTATGTTTTTAAGTTAATATACTATTATTGAAAATTGTTTGACTTGTAATTTCAATGGATGAAATTAAACGTTTGTTGAAATTGCTACTTTGTTTTAAATTTTTTAATGCTGTTAACACAACGTCAATTAATTTACCAAGACCGTCAGGAAACGGTAAAATATCACGCACTATCAATTTAGGGTTGAACCATAATCAGGTAGAGCGTATTCTTACAGAATGTAGTTATACGCTTGATAACGTTATTATGCTTGTCAATTTACGGTAAATGAACGTTTAATTACGCTAAAATAGTTATAAGGCAGACTGTAATCTTACATTCAAGAACGTAATTTCACTACTGTATTAGTTTGCATCGTTAAATTACGGGCTTCGGGAAATAAATGGGCTTTAGTGTATTTTAACGGTGCCATGAACGGAAACTCTGCTGCCGGAGCAAGCCCATAATTTTACTGGGATATTTTTTAACAGTGTATATTTTTTAGGGTTTGCAAGTATCATTTTTAACAGATTCATCTAAATGTTTCTAAATGCCTATATTGTTACATTGTTTAAATATATGCATTTCATTTCGAAGACAATTTATTTAAATGTCGAATTTAAGGGGTCTTAGGAGTTTTAAAAACGTACAAAAGATGTATGTACTAAAAAGCATAGTTTGCGATTTTATGTAATTTTTTAACTATTTAATATACTATAAGTATAATTTTTTTATATGTAATTCTATAAGTTTCATCTACTATAAAACAAATTTTAAAATTATGAAACTTAAGACAAAAGTGAAATAAAATGATAATACAAACAAAAAAGTATTTACAAAAGCTCTGACAGTTTGTTAGCTCCGATGAGATAGAAAAGGAGCGAAGAAAAATACAGAACGGACTCTCCACCCTTTCCCCTTTGGTTAAGGTTAAGTGTGTAACAAACAAGTAGTCTTCAAAGAATAACTTTTTGTGACAACAAAGCCAACGGTCGTTCTCAGATCTCATTCTTAAATGAGTGCGACAAAAATAAAGTAACGCCCATGTACACAAGGTTTCAAAATCAATCCCAGAAACAACATAATCTCAAAGTGTCATAATGACAGGCAATCATTAGAGAATTCTAAAAGGCATTGTACTGGTCACTACAGATGTTTGAGTATGAACCATTGAATAGAAATTTCGGCCATTCTTAGGTGTAAGGGAAAGAAGGCAGGTAAGCAGAAGGATAGAAGTATGGTGATCCCACCCTCCCCTTTTTCCTCTGGAATGAAAAAGTACTAAGGCACACCCTTTTAAAACTTGTTTGGTGTCTTTACAAAACAGCAAAAAAGAGAGAGAGAGAGAGAGAGAGATAAAAGTACGGAGTTACCCCCAGAAAAATCCTTCGCTATAATGAAACTAGGAGTTTTAAAACATTTCGGTTTAAATCGGAAATTTTAAAGCATTATTCTTATGGGGATATATATTATATATTATTTCAAAAAACATTATTATATATTATTCAAAAATTCTTTCTTAAAAACTGATAAATCGAAATGTGTTAATATAACTGCACTTACAAAATTACTTTTCTAAAAGTCAAAATATGGAGAAAATTATATAGTTTGGTTTCATAAATCAATTTACTATCCACTCTAATATACTATCTTAGTTACAAAATTTGTTTGCTTAGCTTTTATTTTTGAAATTAATTTTCAGTATTTTTCACATGTGTCCATTCATCCTAAGTTCTATCAAAGTCTTAAGTCCCCATCGAAAAACTGTCTTCGATTAATATGCGGCAAAATTAGTTTTCATTGTGCGCACATTGAGATAAAAAAAATATATATTTTAAAGTTTCTAAATGCGTGCTGAAAGGGTTTTACTTAAGGAGACTTAGTGGAACAAAAAATGGATATCTATAATTATGAAATATAAATAAAAGGATTTTATTTATATTTTTCAACGGATAGTACAAGAAGAATGTATTTATACAAGATGTTTTGCAAAAATTCAACTTTTTTAAGCATCTTAAAAATCTTACTGACCACTGTTTAAAGAATTTTTAAAACTTTTTTTTCTTTGAACACGTGTTCTTCAAACTGTGGAAGTATTTTAATATAGCCAATAAAGCGAAATATTAGTAAAGGTTTATGAGCAAAGGTAAATTTTGACCTTTAAAAACTTTATAATTAAAAAATAATATATTTTAACTTGAAAATTTAAAAAAAAAGATCTAATTGCGTCCACACTTTCATGAAACTCGCATTTGTTAACGTAAGAAAAATACTTTGGGGATCCAGTTTAAATATTTACAAAAGCCTTGAAAATTTATGTAAAACGCGAACTAAAAATTTAAAAGTGAGCTAATTATTATACAATTTCAATTTTTTTTAAGTGTGCCGACTGGGAGGCACATATAAAATTAAAGAACTTTGCATCTAGGTTTAAAACAAAATAAAAAATATATATATTTTTGAGGTTTTGTGTCTTTTAGTTTTATATAAGGGTGCATTATGATAAACAGATCTTCAAAAGTTGTCAAATAAAGAAATTTGTATCTATAGTTATTTATGCAACAAGTGTGAAAAGTAATACTTTTTAAAACTAGTGGATTTTATTTCACGAGCGAGGGAAATAATGACACGTGTTTTAAAAAGTTTACTTTTCGCACGTGTTTCATACACTATTTTTTTATAATTGCGTGAAAAATATCAAATCCTATTGGTTAAAAATTATTTCACGTGCTAATTAGACTAAAATGAATTTTGATCTTCCAGAAGAGATGTCAAAGAAAATAAGGTTAGGTTTGAGTTATCGTCGCACTAGAGCTACACGAGGGCTATTGGCGACGGGCGTCGAATTTTAGAACCACAGTCAGGTGACGAGCCAACACCTGAATAGGCACCCAACGCAACCGTTAAGGGCGACATCGTACGCATCGTTAGGACTTTGAAGGATATTTAACGTGCACTCCCTTACACGGGACGTCGTCGGTTATTCGTCGGACATTTTTGGCTGCACGGGTCGTTTATTCAAAGAAAATAAAGAATAAACTCGCAGTTCGGAGCGCGTGACGCTATAAAAAACCAATAAGCGTGTTTCAACATTTTGTCAAAGAAAACAACCAATGAATTCGCAGTTCGAAGAGCGTAAATTTAGAAATATTCCCATGAAGAGAAAAAAAAATCATTAATTCAAAAATAATTCACGCGCATAATATTTTTAAATAAAAGCAGATCGATAAATCTTTGGATTTTATGAGTATTATTATCAAATCGAAATTTTACTTGAAATGTTGGCATCTTATGAAAAGAGTGACACAAAGTACTTTTTTTTCACTGCTTTTGGGTGAAAAAAAGTAATTTTGTATCACTGTTTCTAAAAAGTACAACTTTACGCACGCGTCTGATATTAAAATTATAGTGTAAAAGTCCAATTTTTTTTTTACGCAATTATAAAAAAATCTATTTATACGTATTTAAAACACAGGATTAATACACAATATTTGGACGTATTTTTACAGGGTGGCCAAAAAGTCAACGAATTCATTTATGCATTCAGTAATCAAATGACTTGTGACCATACATGGCCACCCGAGACTCTCTGGATGAAAGAAACCCCACCCCCTTTCATTCCTCCCTTGCTGTAAACTGACAGGTCAGGGATTAATAGTTCACACACAGGCCTTTCAAGTAACGAAAGGGCTTACGATTGAGGGAATGTGTATGTGCTACATTGTACACGTCGCTAAGGGATATCTCACATTTTCATATGGCAATTTACCTGAACCCCCTACACGGCAAACCACCCTACCCCAAAGTGATTTATTATACTTTACAGAGATTCTCTCCAAGAAGCTTCTCTTCACGGGGCATGAACCCTCTCTTGTAATGCACATTTTTCTTGACAGGTGGCACGGGTGTCGCAACATACCGCCCGCCTTGAAATATTACATTTCAAAATGATTATAATACTCAATACACAATAAATAATGAGTAATAATACACAAAAAATTAAACTCAATCTTCCTCAATTGCTAATTTACACAATTTTGATATTAATATCAAAATTGTGTAAATTAGCAATTGAGGAAGATTGAGGTTATCTTAAAAGAGGAATTCCTCTTTTAAGATAACCAAATTTGTTTTAACATCACAGACTCTAATTTTACCATCATTATCAAGGCAAAGGGTAACAACATGACCAACAGTCCATTTATAACTTGGTGCATTATCTTCTTTCACTAATACTAAATCAACCTCATTATTCTTTAACGTAAGAGATATCCAAATAGATCCTGGACTACACCTATTTGATTTTGAGAAAGAGGGAGAACAATTTCTGAATGTCCGTCTTCAAACCAAACGCTCGTCACTTGACCAGGGTTCTAAATCACGAAGCGTAATTGGCTGTGTTAAAGCTCCTAAATGAGGCTAGTAATAGGCAGCAGTAAAACGATTACATTATATTATCAAACCAAACCACAAATTCCACATATTTAGAATTCGTAATTAACAATTTTCCAAAACATTATTTGAAAATTTTGATTTAACAGCATAAGAAAAGAAGAAGGTGTTTAAGATTAACAATATTTTAAATTAATTATTAAAATTTAATCCTAAATTAGACCAATTTTTTCTAACATTTTATCTCTCCAAAACCCTTTTTTTTTTAACTTATGGTGACCCAAATTTTACTTTTGTATTTTTGAAGCAAGATTTTATGAAAATATGAGCGTTTCTCTATTACGATATCCATAAATATTAATCAAATACGTTTAAAAGGCATTGACTATTTTTGATTGAGAAGTTTAAGGTCGATATTGGATTATATAAACTAGTCTATAATATTCAAAGTATGGCTGCAATAAAACTTTTAACTAATTAAGTTATATTAAATTTATTTTAAGGAAAATATCACTGTGTAAAACAATGCATAGCGCTAATAACTTTTTTTTATTAAGTAAGAACATTTAGAAGGAAAGAAAGTGAAGAAAGAAGGCCAATATTCTAATGAGATATTATTAGCTATCCAAATGTGGCCCATTAAAGGGTACAAATACCTGAAAAGCTTTTATGCATTAATATAAAAAACATCAAATTACTAGGTTCTGAACTCCATCTATTTAACTTTTGAAACTGTAGAGAGAGATAAGAAAAAAATTTCTAACGTCCGTCACCCGCATTCTCACAACACGAAACACAAATTCCACTAATTTATAATTCATTTATTCAAAGCATTTATCCAAACTAGTAATTGAAGAATGGAAAGCGAAAATATAAGAAAAGAACTTAAAGAAGGCTGTGTTTACGATATAGCAATATTAAAAAATCTCCAAAAAGAATACTTAAATCTTAAAATCCATCAAAGTCTTGATACTTTTTTTGTACTTGTGGGATACTCAAATTTTACGTCTGCATTTTTCACTAAATATCCTAAATATGTTTAAATCTTTCATGGGTTCAACGTTCAAAGATCAAACGTTAATCACAATTCCTCCTACATAACTATTTTCAACGCAGCAGCTTAATCAGAAGTTTACATCCACCACAACAAAGCACCAAATGAGACGCCATTTTGATAACAACAAATCTGTCATCAGTACCGCTCTCATAATCGCTTCCGAAAGTAATTTCTATAACTCCAGAGCAAAATGAAAAAGTAGTTAGTTTTGGGCTCATGGCTCTTTTTCAAATGAAATATTTTAAACTTGGTTCATGGTCCGGAAAAAAGTTTTTTGCTCATAAAATTTTGCTTATAAACTACTTTAACTAACAAAATAAATTTTATATCAAATTAAAGGGCATTTTCTGCAAAAGTTATATGAATTGTTCGATATGTCCACCTTCCATTCGAACCACCTTTTCCAGCCTACCTGTTTTATAGTCATTGTTATCGACAACACTTCCAGTATCCTTAAATATTGATATAAGTACATTTCTCGTGTTCCTATAGGGAGCTTTTCGCCACTCAAAGGTATTTTCATAAAGTTTAGAAAGCCTCGATGGTGATCTATCACAAAGTTCATATTGAATATCCACTTACTCTTCTTTGGTTTTGGAACAGTCGAAACAAAAAAGTACCGAAAAAGCAATACTCATTGCTTAATCTGGATAAGAATTAAAAGCCTTTCACTTGATTCTTCCTTTTTCTATCGGTAACTAATTTGCATATTCCAAGCTTTCTGTGGCAACAATCACCGATAATATAATTACACGCGTTGCGCAGTAATCGCAAAAAACTTTTGCTGTGTGACTTTTGCCGCACCCTGTACATCACATCATACCCTGATCACCGAATATTCCAGGGAAGCCCGCGATACCCCTTCAAAATTAGAAAATTGCCCCAAAATCAATCTTTTAAAGAAAATATCGTGATGTTGCCAATATTTTTTTTTACCATACGGAAATAACAGTGTAACAATGAATACATAGAGCAATTATTTGTTGGAAGATGATTATATTTAAAGGATGGAATAATATGTTTATTAGTATTAGAATCCCGTTTTTTTTTTTTTTTTTTTTTCAAAAAATTCTAAATTCTGATGAAGTTTTTCAAGCTTTTTATTCCTTCAAACATCAATAAATGTTCTGTGTGTGGGGATTCCAAATTAATGAGTACGCAGTGCTTTCATCCAACATCAGACATACACTCTTAAAAGAAACGAGCGATTTTAACTCAGTCTGAGTTAATTTTCACTCCGAAAAATGCACTTCTCCTACAGCAGTGGATTTCACTTTTTTGTTTTAAGAGTGTAGGTTCAAAGGTGAAACTAAGATTCTCACATTATTATTTCCAAATGCAGTATCCTATATCAGATGTTTACATCAACCTTAACAACACAGCTGACGACAAGACATCTTGATACCGACCAATCCGTCATCGCTACAGTCCCCGTCATCGCTTCTGAAATTAAGGATAAGGACATTTGTCCGTCAGTCCGGGCCGTTTTCCCATGCCCTTTCGCGATGGCCCCTAAACGATCCGTCTCGTCTGTAACTCGTCACTTACGAGATTATGATTTTTTTTTTATTTGTGTGTGCTCGACAGTTTCTTTCCTTGTTTAGTTTTATTTACGACGGGAGCGAAAGATGTTTCTTTGGTCGTTTTCAGCGCTCGTTGCGTCATGCGACTTGAACTTTGACTAACGGTATTTGTTGATGGGAGAAGGTTTGGTATATACAGAGGTCCGGCTACTGAATAGGCCCGGAAAGCCGGGGCATTGCTTATAAGTTTCAAAAGGTCTCAAAATATGGTGCATTTATTTGTATAGGGTCAGACTACCAGTGAATGAACGTTTAACCCTTTCAGTCCCACTGATGCCATTTGGCATCATCACTTTCAATATATTTTTCAAAATGTTTATTTCCCGCTATGACATCCAAACACACATCAATCGATTCTTCACACTTTGTTCTATCAGACAAAATTTTACTTTAATCTCAATAGAAGTCAGAATGGTTGAATTGAACTATACTATTTGAACCAATATATACTATTGGTTGAATGAATTATACTATTTTTTTATTTAGAAAATAGTCAACAAGCGTTTCTCCTGATTTTTGATAAGTTCACTTCAGTTCCACATATTTAAATCACAATTTAAACTATTTCGGTTAAAATAATAACTAAATTCTTTTTAATAATATGGTCAGATACCTTAAAATATATAACTCGAAGTGTTTTTAGGTAATATATATATTTTTTTATTTTGTTGTTTTCCACAGTTAAAGAATTTTGGCATTGTTTCAAAAACCATATAAAATTTTTAATGGATTTTTTTTTCTTATGGAAATCGTATATTTGACCTAAAATAAGCTTATTTTGTGAATATCAGATGTTTCTGTAGTGTAGTAAATTTTTGGGACTGAAAGGGTTAAGACGTCACGTTCGCCAGTGAATGAACACCAGGCTGTCATGACCAGGGCGCAACCAACCATTGTCAGATAGCTTCCTACTACATGGGAGGAAGTCAGTGTTGCCAATCCATATGGTGGAATGATTTTCAATCCTTATTTTTTAATTATATTTACCAAATTTTCATTCACTGGGGTCTGTTCACTCACTGGTCAGTCTACCCTATACACAATGTAAACTCTCAAAAATGAGAGCTTGGATGTTCTCATTTCATTAAAATAACAATAATATTCTCAAAATGCGAATACGCTGAGATCTTGGGGGACGTACATAAATTACGTGACGCAAAATTTTGACTTTTTTGACCCCTCCCTCCCCTCATGCCATGCTGCGTCACTTTTGGTCGAGTCCCTCCCCCTAATATTACGTCACGTTTGTCGCACCCCCCGCCCTTTTTTTTTCAAAAAAATTATTTTAATATTTCCCTTTCTTTCTGAAATTTGAAAAAAAACTGCATAAATCGATATGCTGTTTTTCTCATTGAAAATTAATAAAACTGTCACTGACTAATCGTTTATTGACCGGTTTTTTTTTTTAAAATTCATAAATAAGTTTATTATTATATTCGTTTGTTAAGATGTAGTAGCAAAGTTTAGGTACCAGACCTTTCAAGAAAATAAATTATCTCCGAGACCATATTTTAAAAGATCCCCCCCCCCCCCTCCAGACACACAAGCATACCGCTGAATAAGCGATATCGGTTTTATAATGCGCACTTTTATCGCCTTATTAATCAAAATCAAAATGCACTTAAGTAAAGTACTATCTCTGGAATTGCAGCAATCAATACCCAATTACTAGTCAAGCGCGCCCTTTATTCAGAAATTAAAGTTAAAAGTCCTTCCCATCGGTACATCAATTTTAAATTGGCAAAGGCGTACGAATTGCACGCAAATTATTGGTTAAAAAAATGGAAACGAATCAAAACATTTCTCAGTAATCCTTTTTTAAATGCTCTACAAATAAAGAAAAAGGATATTCTTTAATTTGAATGTGAAGGAAAAGAACAACGACTTGATAATTGTATCCTGTTATCGGTTCATAGTCTTATCTTTACACCATCTGCATAGAACGACAATCATTTAATAGAAGGATCATCTCATCTCTAATTAAAAGCTTTGTTTTCTTAGTATTTTACTATAGGAAGCTTTAATAACTGTCTTATATACAGTATAATACATTACCTTCAACCTAAATCCGCTACTGTTTATAAGGAAATTATTTTGATCAATATTCTATAAGATTTTAGCAGAATGATTGTAACACTCTCTTGCCCTATGACAATGTTTAATTGAATTCATACACATTGCATTTATTTTCACGAACAATCCGTTTTAAATTAGAATAGTAACTAAGAACGTATTTAAACAGGAGTCTTCCAAAGACTTTTTGACCTAAAGACCATAGGCGCGTTTACATGAGCCATCGAATCCATGGATTGAAGAGGAAACTCAGCAAATTTTCCCTCTTGGGGATTTTCTTCCATACAGAACCGGAATTGCAGAGTTCATTGGGGGTCGCAACCCCTCCAATGAAGGAGGGTTTGATGTTTCATACCATGGATTCGACCACAGACTATCATTTGGGTTAGAACTAATGCTCTGCCTTTTTTTTAATAATAGGGATTTTGGCATTCCATGGATTTGAGGGCTCATGGAAACGCGCCTTATGTCTTTCTTTGGTATATCTTTAACAGAACTGTCCAGGTAATTGCTCTGCCAAGACATTGAGTAAAAAACACATAACTACTCCTCAAATATAACCCCCCCAAAAAACTTCATTCAGAAACCACAATAAAATTTCTTTTGAAGAAAAAAAAGTGCCCGTGGGCTATAAGTAAAGCATCTCTCCTTCCCACGAAGTTCCTTGACGTCACACACATACGAATCAATCAGGAAGATAATAGCGGCATCTGTCGGCGGGAGCGCGCGTGCCAACGCGTGGGAAAGCTCCGCCTACTTCGGGACGTCTGTGTTTTCTTGCTGCTGTTGATTCTCTGCTTTTTATCGTTTCTTATCTCTTGTTGTTTTCTTTTTGGATTGCTTCAGTTCCTGATGAGCGTGGTTGCAAGGTTGTTGGTGCGGTTGGCGAGCTATCGCTGTTTTGGCGAGGTTTATAGATTTAATTTGTGTAGTTGGAATGAAGTTGCATTTTAGATGTATTTGAGTTATTGGTGTTGGGTTTCGTATATTTGAGCAGCGGTCAGGCGAAGCCCACATCTGAAAGGACACCTAACGTAATCTTGTAGCTAAAATAAGTGATGCCCTATGGATTTAACGGGCCCCAGTACTTTAATCTAAAAAATTGCTTCAACCAATTAAAGAAGAAAAAAAGTCGCATTTAATTATCTTGTGTGAAATAATATACTTATGCAAACATTTCAGAATAAAGAGAAAAATGCTTCCCAAACTTTGGGAACCTTTGATTTAAGGATACGATAAAAAAGGAATACAAAATAAATTTAAAATGTGTCAATTAGAACAAATGCAAAATTTAACACTAAATTCTTGGTTTAATTGCTTAAAAAAATGCATAATTTTCTTGTACTTGTGTATGAGTAAATAAAATTGTAAATCTGTAAAAATTGCTTTCCTACTGTGTACTCGATCTGTAAAACTTGTTTTGTTACTGTATATAATTTAATGCAGAAAAGCCAAAATATCAAGACGTCTCTCCTAATTTATTTAATAATTTTTGTAAAATATCAAACAACTTTCGACGGTATTGAATGCAAATTCCTAGGTAGAACACCATAACATTTTAAGTAATTGTATATTTTTTAAACATTACTAAACACTATTATCATTATTTAGTTCGTAATTTTTTTTATCTTAGACAAATTGAGCTTCTTATCTGATTATTTACTAAGTTGTTATAATAAATAATTAAACTCTCCATTAAACAATATTAGGCCAGAACCTTATTTGATAATGCACATATTTTACCAATAATATGCTATAAAATATATAGTACTATACATTCATTTATAGCAAAAGCGTGTGGGGGGGGGGGGGGGGGGGGACTGCATTATATATGTATTATAAAAAAAAGACGATTCAACAATGCAAAGGTGCCACAAGTCTAGAGCCTCTTCGGTCGTTTGCCTTTAAAAAGGGGTATAACTAACAAATAAATAAAAAAAAACTTTTTTAATTCCTTGAAAGGAATCCTTGACCGCTCACCCTTTTCCCAGCATTCCAAAATGGAAAAAAAGAACGCAAAGAGGGGTGGAGTTACGAGAAGACCCCTTTTACTGCCCCGCGCACGCGCCTTATCCAAAATGAAGTTAAAGAAATAATAACGTGTTATTTTTCTGGTGATGGTTTGTGAGGAGTCTAGTTTGTAGTTGTTACTTTTATAGATTACTAGCAGTATGTTCCCGCCTTACTGGGAACCCGTTAACTTCGCATTGCTTCCTTTTAGAGGCATGCTTACTTGTGAAAATACACTCAAAATCAAAACAAAATTAAATTCGTGTTGGCGCATGCGCGCTTAAAAAAGCAAACACTAAAAGAGGATGAAGCAGCCTTAGAGCTTAGAGCGAGCGCATATCTCAACCAAACTCAATCAATCAAACTAATAGAGGATGGTGTCAAGCCCCCGTTTCGGCCGGTCCATGTATTTTCAAGCCCTGTTATGGTCCCGCAATCCCACGTGGATGACGTTTTTTTTAAAACTAATTATATATTTATTAAAAATCACAATCAAAAATGAAAAAACTAAGCCTTAAGGTGCACACGTAGGTATTAAAAGGAATCTATATTAAAAATTTCAAATTTTTTAGAGCAGTCTGAGTAGGTCTTTTGCGATCCACAGACATACACACAGACAGACACTTTCTTTTATTATTATAGATTAATAATTTGATTTTTGTATTTCGTATAGTAATTTAGAGATTAAGTGGACTTCATTTGTTGTTGTAAGTAACTCATTAGGAAAACGTCCATTAAGTATGAACAATTACGTTTCAGTTTAAATACTACTACTTTTAATTGACTTGTTTTTGCGGCAAAAGTTTTTTTTTTAACATGTTGCAGTGTCCAAGTATTTTTCTTTATTGTTGCTTTCCTTCAGTCTCATTTAGAGATGGCTTTTTTTTTTCTTGTTTAATACAGCAATTTTTAATTCTGTGTATAGTACATTTAATCTAATTTTTTATGTGGTTTTTAAATTGGTATTTGTGAGAAATTAAAACAAAAATCCTAGATATTTTTGTAAATTGATCAGTTTAAAAATATATTTCATTTGATTTTAAAAAGTGAAGAAAATTACGGTTTATCGAAATAACTTTTGAAACTCTTGTCAAATAGCATCTAACTGTAAAAAAAAAACAAAAAAACAAGCAGCATACAACAACACTTATCAATAAAGAACTTATATATCCCCCTCCCCCCCCCCCCCCCCCCCCCAAAAAAAAAAAAGAAAAAAACACGCTCACAGAAAACGAACGAGGGTGGGCATGAAAGGGTTAAAAAGGAAAAAAACGACCGAAAAGAAAAACTCCCTACGACAAAAAAAAAAAAAAAAAAATCAGCGTCTCGCAACAGCAGCTGAACCTCTAAATAAAAAACTCCGCCAAGATCTTTAAAATAAAAAAGTAAATAACTGTAATAAAAAAAGGCGTAGCTAGCTGGATAGTCTATATCGGCATCTCTTTTCTCCTCTGGAACACGCAGCTTTTTCCCATACCTCTCTTTTCACCGTAGCAATTTGGTGGAGAAGGGGAGATGGTAAAGCAAAAACAATATCGGGTTTATTAAACCTGTTCCTTGGATTTTTTTTAAAAAAAATTAACTAATTTTTTTTGAAAAATTTGGGGATTTTATTAATTTTCTTAAATTTTTATTTTAATGCATATAATTTTTATTACATTACATTTTACATAAAATAATTTTCGTTTTATCGATTGGTTTTCGGTAAATATATATATAATATAATATTTTATATATATATATATATATATATATATATATATATATATATATATATATATATATATATATACAATATATATTATATATATATACAATATAATATATATATATATATAATATATATATATATATATATATATATATTATAGAATATTTATTTGAACAACAGTTGCATTCCTTTGGGCCTTGAAAAAGCCGAAAGGAATGCAACTGTTTCTCTGATGCTAAAATAAATTGTAGTCTTCGACCATGTCATTATACAAACATTTATCCAGTTTAAAAACCTACTTAAAAAATCCCCGCATAAGCAGACATGTCGAATAAATTGGAAATAACCTAACTAAAGCTCAAATGTAGCTCTAGTACGATCTTCCAAATCAAACTAAGATTAAACAGCAGATGCTCTATGTAGAAACATTTTACATTGATAAGTTTTCTACAATTAGTACAAAAATTTAAAATAATAGTATAAGCATAACAATTTTCTACAAAAACTTCCATAGCCATTTATCATATCAAAACGCACATTATCCGATTCTTCAAACTTTTTTTCTATTAGAAAATAATTTTTATTCATCTCAATAGATGTAAGCCTTATTATTTTTTTTTTTAAATTATGATCAGAAACATGATGATGGCAAATGGGCTAACTAGGACTAAAAAAGGCTAAACAAGAAAAATGAGTTCAAAATTACAAGTCAATGAAACTCTCATCTAATACCTTTCACATAACTACCTACATCAACTTAAATCAATCCCCCACCCCCTCCAAAAAAAAAAAGACATTATCCAACCAACAAATCCTCCCAACCCCAAAATAACACCAACCCCCGCCAACTGCTCTTCCACAAACCTCTCCTCTGGAAGAGAGGACGAGGATCGTGACCCTGCGGGCGCGCAAGCCGGTGGGACTGTGGGAATCGCCGGCGACCACCGTTCTCACACGAGCCGGGCTGTATGCTTGGATGACCCCACACAAATAGGTGCGCGACTTTCTCACGCGCCAACACAAGTGAAAGCGGTTCTTTGTAGAGGAGCAGTTGTTGGAGGAGAGTGTTTGTAGGGAGTGAGTTAGTGGAGGAGGGTGTTTACTTGTTGGAAGTGTTGGAATGTTTTAAAAATTAGGCAGTATTAAGGATTTATGGTATTGGTGTGTTGTTAGTGTTTACTTATCTTTAGTCAGTTTAGTGCAGTGTTGGTATGTTTCAAAAAGTAGGCAGTATTAGGGGTATGTATGTAGGTATTTGTATGTTGTTAGTGTGTTCTTTTTTTTTTCAGTCAATTTAATGCACGTTTGGTAGAACTGGTAGGTTTGGGTTTTATTTATAGATATGTTTTAGCATCTGTCTGCGGCAGTTTCATTTTGTTAGGTTAGGTTAGGTTTGCATTATCGTCGCACTAGAGCTGCACGAGGGCTATTGGCGACGGGCGTCGTATTTTAGAACCACAGTCAGGTGACGAGCCAACACCTGAATAGGCACCCAACGCAACCGTTAAGGGCGACATCGTACGCAGCGTTATTACTTGTTGGAAGTGAGTTAGTGGAGGAGGGTGTTTACTTTGTTGGAAGTGCTGGAATGTTTTAAAAAGTAGGCGGTATTAGTATTTATGGTATTTGTCTGTTGTTAGTGTTTACTTATCTTTAGTCAGTTTAGTGCAGTGTTGGTATGTTTTAAAAAGTAGGCAGTGTTAGTATTTTTTGTATGTTAGTGTTTACTTTACTTTAGTCAATTTAATGCACTTTTGGTATTACAAGTATGTTTGGGTTTACTTATAGATATGTTTGCAGAAGTTTTATTTTGTTGTTAATTAGGGAGAGGTTCTTGGTTGCACATTTATTTTGGCTACCTCTCATTTTTATGTTTTAAATTAAGATTCTGAAACCCATTAGCTCAGTAAAGTTTATTTTCAGAATTTTGATAATTTGAACGGGCAAATCCTTTTTATTCAAATTTCATTAAAAAATTGAAGTGGTGAAAATTACTTTCTCGATAGATAGTTGTGGGGATAAGTATTGTAGATTTGGAGTTAAATATTAGGAAGTAATCATAATTCAGTGTTACATATTTTGCGAGTAAATAAACGAACATAATGTTTGAATTGGAAAAAAATTTAGTAGCTTATTTTTTAAAAAAAAGTATGACCTAAAATATATAAGTACGTCCTAAATAATAACTTAAATATTCATAATACTTCTATACATTCAAAATCAAGTCTCTGAAAACAAACTCGATATTTTGTCCTAGAGAAAAAAAAATAACCGAATGGTATCTCTTCATATCTCAAGAACAAATATCAAATAACAGTACGCTCTTTCCTTCAGCCTATCATCTGCACTTGTTGATTGCGTGTGTTGGAATACAGGGGGGGAGTGGGGGCGTTCCGTTAGTTGAGTCCCACAACCTGACTCCTTTGTGAATAGAATGAAATAGCCATGCACATGAACTGCTGCTGCATATGAGCAGACGATTTCTGGATAATTTTAGTCCGCAGACGATATTTTTTTTTTGAGGGGGTGATCGTGTGTTGCCATCCCCCTTCACTCAACTTTACTTTCGGAATTGAAGAAAGTTGATCAGTTGTACTTGTGATTTCTCAGTGCCCGGTCACATGTTCGGTCCGTTCTCCCAAACCCAAGGATTATTTGTTTTGTTTACTTCAAGACTTGACTGTGTTTATTTAGTGACTTATTTTTGATATTGTTTTCTCTGGAATACCATTTTGCCACCATGCCTGCGGAAAGGCCGATGTCGAAAGCGAGTGAAAATAGAAGGGTAAGTTTTAAAATTTATTTAACTTAAATTTTAATAAACAAAGACCTTTTCTCTTGATCGAACTCGATACAATTTATCTTTCAATATTAGCCCTCTAATGCATGAATTTTTATTTTCATGCCCAAAAAATATATATGTATCTTTAATGCTCGTACATTATAGGAAAAATACTGAAAAAAATTTAGCTGCAATAGAATTTAAATCATTTCAATTTTTAAAAAAATTTCCATAGGACAAAAAACAACTACAAAATTCTAATTTTGATAATAATGACTAGAAAACTACTAAATATAGTTCAAAATAACCCTTTTTAACTATAACTAATTTTTCAAAACAATTTATTTGTAATTTAGTACTACTAATACTATTATACTTTGGATACTGCCAAAATCGTAATTTTACAACAGTTAGAAACTTCACTTTTTAATTTTGAATACACTTTTACTGCTGTTATTTATGAGGGTTATTATTAACTAAAACTTCAAAATGGAATGTAATAGATGAAAAAAACACAAATTTGTCGAGAGGGAGGTCTACTTTAATAGAATAAAGTGGATTATGTAACTTGTTACCGAACGGTAACATTATGCATTAGAGGGTTAATTATATAAATAGAAAAATGTTAAAGTTTTGTTTACTATATTTAGTTTTTGAATTTATAAATATTCATTTTTTTTATTATTTAAGAAGACTAAAGTAAGGCAACTTACTTATCAAATTTTACAACGTAGATTTTTCTATTAATTACGTTGCAATCAAAAATTTTATGATATAGCTCTAGGAGGTTTTTTGTAAGGTATGTACTTTTTGTAATGAAATCTCTCTCGAATAATATCTATTTGCATAACAAGCATATGATACAATTTTTTCAAAGAAAAGTTATGACCGATATTTTTTTTATTTAAACATATAGTTCAATTCTGTCAATTCTTTATATTCAAGGCATTTTTTTAAAAAAAAAATTGAAATGTTTTTGAGTAAAGAACATAATTTGTTATTTCACATCTTTTATAATTTCCGAATTGTAGAAAGTAGTTGTGGTCTCGTACTATCAAAGTTATTTTTACCAAGATTTTCAAAATTTTTATTTCTACCTTGCTTTTTTGCGTTTTAAAAATTTAAACTTTTTTTTAATTATTTGAATTGCTTTTAAATAAAAATATTTAATATTTTCATAGTATTAAAGGCATGTTATTTAGATTAAGTCATGCTTAAGTATTTTAATATAGCGTAGCTTCTGACTTCCTATTACATACCTGTTCATTTGTTCACTAAGACCAAAAGGTTGTTTCAATAAGACCAAAAAAAAATTATTAAAAATTGTTGTTTCTCCTAATGGCAGTAGATGGCGGCACGACTACTTTTTTTATATCTTGAGGATTTAGAATCCGAAGGACCCCAAACTTTTTTAACTACGGATATCCACCTAGTCGAATCTTGAGTTTTTTCTTCTTCTTTAGCATAAATTGTGTTTAGGATACATAAGAAAGTTCAGCTTTGTTGAGTTATGTTGGTTTAAAATTTATAACTAATTAAAACTTTGCGGAACGTAAGTGAAGGATTGAAAGTGATTTAGGTGTCCGCGGCGCACTGTTTAGGAACGTTCGTTCGTGTAGAGGCAGTTTATTTAGAAACTTGGAAATAAAACTAGTTAATTCAATTTGATAGCTTTTAATAAGGTATTTAATTGCGAGAACATATGAAAATTAACTCATAAATGTGTTTTCAATTGAAACCCTGGGGCTTCAATTGAAGTTTACAAACTTCAAAAAAGGGTCCCTTTTGATGAACAAGAAGTTTATAGTTCCGTTTTATGCTAAGTATATGCAGAATACAAGTACAAACATATTTTACAAAAAATATTTTTGGGTGGTTTTGGATAACCATTATTCTAATTTATAATTATAATTATTCAAATAATCATAGAATATTAAAAAAAAATTAAATGCACTGCGTCACACTAGCTTAAAATTTAAGAGACCCCAAAACTTTGAGACCATGCCTCATCAACCTGTATTACACGAACCTGTATAACACCAATGTCCAAACCCCCAAACCTCAACACATTGGTTCCCAAATAATGCGCCAAGGCACTAAATGACACATATCACATTTAATACCTCAGTGTTAAATGATCAATATTTAAACTAGTAAAAACTTTATCGAAACTATCTAAAAAGCCGTTTTACAAAAAGAAACTTTTTGAAGTTGAAGCATATGCATGGGGAGCAAAAATAAAAATTAAAATAAAAAAACTTTGAGTAAGGCTCTCGTGCCATAGATATGGTAAAACCGTGCGCTCTTTCACCCGGTTTTATTATCTCTATGCTCCGCGCATTATAAAAGATTAGGAACCCATGCCGCGGTGACAACTTTCGAGTATATTTACGACCGCCGCATTATTTTCCATGTCACATAGCCCGTTCCCACACTTATGTATTCTGCTAACCTACATCGCGACTTCCTTGTGAGGAGCCCCGAGGAGTGATATGCGACAAACATGACGCAATTTAGCGACTTTATCTCAGAAATCCTCCAGCACTCATTGATTTGACAATGCCGGTGACTGGTTTCTGAAATAAAATGCTATTTCGCGACATCAATTCAGAAATCCTCTAACACTCATTGATTTGGCATGGAAGCTGACTGGTTTCTGAAATAAGAATTAAGCTTGGGGTTGTTAAATTGGCTGTCTTGTAGAAACGTATTCAGGATGTGGTGTGTAATTAATTATTATTCATTGTCATTTAGGGGCAACTTCTAATGCAATTGATTTTAGGTGCAGGTGTTAATGTGATTTTTACTGTGGTTAATTTGTAGCCATTAAATTATGGTTTTGTATTAGGGTGGGTTATAAACTAACATATTTTCTTCAATAAAAATCGCTTATAGTTTTATCGTTGTTGTTTTGGATAGTTGAAGTTTGGATACTCAAATGTAGATACCATTTCCGAAATTATGATTGATATTATTCTATTTCAACTGAAAGTTTTTTTTAAAAAAAATTGCTATCTGGTGGGGCCTAAGAGGATTTGTTGCTTTTCACTTTAGCCTTGTTACCGTAATAAATAATTATTATTAAAAAATTAAATCAAGAAAGGTTATGGTTCATTTTTGAGAATAAGTTGATATGGGTTTTTAACTAAAAATCAGTGCTGCAAGTGGGGGTAGACGCTGGGTGACGCGTCACCCCACTTTTCAAGAAATCCCCCCCCCCCACTTCTTATATCTCTCAAATCCATAATCCATAGAGGGGGGATGGGGCATGGCATTTTAATTGAAAGCATCCCCCCACTTATTTTTCCCACTTTCACCATTGCTAAAAATTAAGTATGAAAGTTGTCATTGACGATACACAAAACAAGATATTTAAATCATAATTTTGAGACAAATTTAGCTAATGTGGATCCTGACTTTTTTTTGCATATTTTTTACTATTGCATTTCCAAATATGCAAAAAAAAATATGCTTTTATTAATGAAAGTTCTTCCTTGCAGGCGACGAAACCTATTATGGAAAAGAGGCGCCGGGCACGAATCAACCAGTGTCTATCAGAACTTAAAACTCTTATTTTGGATGCCTTGAACAAAGACGTAAGTATAAATTCAACCTTTTTCAGATTTGACTTTATAACTTAGCTTATTTCATTCGACTGTTAGCGTTATAGAACAGGAAAATTAGAGGTTACATCCTTAGCAGTAATAAGTCTTAATTCAAAACGACAAAAGATTTTGATCTACATCGTTTGATTTAACGAAATTTAAATTTTAAAAATAATTTGTATTGAAGTAAAAATGAAGCTATGAATTTGAATATGGTGAGGACTTAAGTCAAAATCCTTACAATATTCATATGATGTATGTACAGTCTTAAAACGAACGAGCGATTTTAACTCAGTCTGAGTTAATTTCACTCCTCCAGTCTGGAAAATGCACTTACCGGGAAGGAGTGGATTCTTTGTGTGTTAAGCTTCCGACAGGATCACTCCAAACGAGTGATTTTAACTCAGTCTGAGTTAATATTCAATCCTTTCCAGTGTCGAAAATGCACTTCTTCAACTGGAGTGGATTGCACTCTTTTGTTTTAAGAGTGTATGTATGATTAGGATGCAGCTAAGAACTAAAATAATTTTAAAAGTTATTTCTTATAAAATTGATTCTTGATTTATTTCAACTAATTACAACGAAGTTAGCCATCATGCTTGAGCAACAACATATATAATTATTCCAGTATGCAAAAATCCCTAATTCTCTATTCAACTTATTCAAAATTGGTCCTTCAAACGCAAACTACACTTTACTTACTTCGACATAGGGCATACTAATTAACTATTTAGTTAGCTTGGTCGAGCAGATGTTCAGCTGTTTATTTGTAATAGTTAGGGCAGGTGTTAGAGCTGGTTTGTGTGAAGGTTGACGAACCTGTTTACGTGACGATTTCTTCCTAGTTTATTGCATTAACCCCTTCAGGGTGCAGGTAGTGTGTGATAGTTTAACTTATTAAAACCACGCGTTAACCAGGTGACTCCTGATATATAGCGTCTAGACTAGTTATAAAATTTTTTCGTCAAAAGAATTATTCTGTTTCCTGTTTTGACGTGAGGCGGCGTCTGGGTCATTAAGCCTCAAGGTGCTTGGTGCTAATTTTTTTTCTGATAAAAGGTCATTTGCCTATGCATTTTTTATATTAAATTTCAATAAATTAAGACAGAAGTTCATGAATTATTTATCATATAACGTTTAGTACATGTAAAATGGGTGGAAATTTTACTGTAAATTAGTATTTAAAAAGTGAAATTTTAATTTTGCAAGGTTATATCCTATTAAATGTAAGCTTTTCGGAATTAATGTAAGTTAAAAATTGAAATATACCTGCATTTTAGTTTTGCTTTATAAAAAAAACTTAAAATATAATTTTATATTTTAGCCTTCTCGCCATTCTAAGTTAGAAAAGGCAGACATTTTGGAGATGACCGTCCGTCACTTGCAAAACATCCAAAGGCAACAAATGGCAGGTAAGTAAATGTTTCCACTTTTAATACAAAGTTCTGAAAATATTATTTTGGGAGAAAATATTGTTAATATTGTATTTATATTGTTATTAATATTTGTACTAAATTTGGATTTGGGGTTCGTCGTGAGATTTTTCAAGCAATTAAATCATAATTTTTACTTTAAAGGATATTTATGTGGTGCTCTCTAAATTTTATGCCAAACATTCATAAGAGAATTGTGTCTAATAATACGTAATTTTCCATTTAGTTATTACTGTATGCATGCCACAATATGAATATATTGAAAAATTTATCAGCCATCTAATATACACTCTTAAAACGAACAAGCGATTTTAACTCAGTCTGATTAATTTTCACTCCTCCAGTCTGGAAAATGCACTTCTAATTTTGGAGTGGATCCTTTGTGTGTTAAACCTCCGACAGGATCACTCCAAACGAGTGATTTTAACTCGGTTTGAGTTAATATTCACTCCTTTCCTGTGTCAAAAATGCACTTCTCCAACTGGAGTGGATTTCACTGTTTTGTTTTAAGAGTGTAGTTTGTACAAATAAACATTATAATTCGATTGAAATTAATTAATTTTTCTCAACAGCTGCCATCTCCACCGATTCTTCCGTCCTCAACAAGTTCAAGGCTGGCTTCAACGAATGCGCCACGGAAGTCACTCGATACGTCAGCAGGATAGAAGGCGTGGACCCGGCCCTCCGCCAGCGTCTGCTGTCCCATCTCTCCACCTGCCTGACCACCATGAACAACGCGTCACACTTCCAGCATCAACAGCAATCCTTCCAGTCCAACATGCTGCAGTCCCTCAGCGTCCAGATACCAGCTGGATTGAGATCTTCAAGCAACGGCGACATCAACAACAACGGCACGGGGAAAGTCTTCGCAGGACTATCTGTGATCCCAAGTCGTTTGCCCAACGGGGATTTCGCCTTCCTCCTGCCCAGCCAGTCCATCCCCGGGTCGTTCCACTTGCCGTCTTCTTCAGTCAGTGCCTCGTCCAGTCTACCATCGTCTTCAGGACCTGACAGGAACAGTCAGTCATCCTGGCCGCCGACATCGCCTTCTTCGAAGAGGTGTTCCAGTCCAGACGCGATGTCGGAAGACAACGTCGTTCTAAGTCCTACCTGCAGCGACGCCGGGTCTGATGTCTTCATCGAGCCCTCCTACCATCCGTCCAAGCACCATCATCAGCATGTCAAGGAGATGGTCTTGTCTCCCGTACCAAACCCCATGCACCGCCTGTCCCCTCATCAAAGGGACAGCAGACATGAAATGGTCACATCTCCTGTACCGCACAACATGCAGACGCACAAGGACAGACACGACGTCATCATGTCTCCCGTACCACACAACATGCACAAGGACAGACGGGATGTCATCATGTCCCCTCACACCGTCCAATACCACAAGGACATGAACGACATGGTTGTGTCCCCTGTACCACATAACATGCACAAGGACAGGCATGACATGATCTTGTCCCCTGTACCACTTACCATGCACAAGGACAGACACGACATGGCACCCCACTCATTGCACCGATCTTCGCCCCTGAAAGAGAGGCACGAGATGGTTCTGTCTCCCGTACCACACCACGTCCGTCGATCTTCACCTCACAAGGACAGACAGGACATGATACTGTCCCCTGTCAACCGTATGTCCCCAAACAAGGACAGACACATCATCGTCATGTCTCGCCAACAGCAAGTTTCTGAATCAGAAAATGTCTGGCGCCCTTGGTGACGGACTTCTTGAAATCAAAATGACTCTTTTGTACATACTTTTGATTTCGTTTCCAATGTCTTCCATTGTTATTTGACTTCAACGGGGTGTAGAAATTACAGTTACCAAGTGATATTTGTGGTCTCATTTTATATATAAAAATCTACTAATGTATATTCAAAGCATTTATTGTAAATAGTTTTTGCCTTTTTCTGTAAATTAAACAGGTATGACTTTAGATCCGGGTAACAACTATTCAAAACCCAATAAATGGAGAGAACGTCAGTAATTGATTTCTTTACTAGCATTATTGCTATTGCATATCCCGAATTTAAAAGGTTAAGTTTTTAAAAATTAAACTATACTATACATACTGAAAAAGAACAGGATATAAATTTATCCGAAACTTTTTTGTAAATCCTTTTATTTAACAACTTCAACTGTATTCAAAGAGCCAAATAATAAAAATAGAAATTTTACAATACTTGACAAATAACAAATCGAAACTTTTATGTAAAAAAATACATGATTTTCAGTCTAGCTTTTAAGGAATGAAAACATTACTCTACTATATCAATAGTTAGAGTAAAATATTAAATCTGAATAACATTAATATATCTAAATTAATGAATTTTAGAAATTTTAATTGTTAAAGAATTGTAATGATGTTATCCAACTACAGCACAAAAATTTTAATCAAAAGAAACGCATGCGTCAGCGGTTCCCAAACCATAGTTCGTACGGTGCTTAAAAACCTTAGAAAGTACTTATTTTTTACATTCGTTTATAAGGCCCTTAAAAAGTGCTTAAAAAGTACTTATTTTTTTACTTTATTCTTATTTTTAATTTTTGAACCTAAGTCCTTAATAAGTGCTTATTTTCCTAGAAACTTAAGAATTTTCGTCAAATATTTCGTAACTTTTTTCATGCGGCTTAGTAGATCGCTTGTAGCTCTGATGCTCTGCAATTTGCCGACTTTCGGATCGCCGGAGTTTCGCGACTTTCGGATTGCCGTTGTTTCACGACTTTCGGATTGCCGTTGTTCAATAACTTTCGGATTGCCGTTGTTTCACGACTTTCGGGTTGCTGTTGTTTCGCGACTTTCGGGTCGCCGGAGTTTCGCGACTTTCGGGTCGCCGGAGTTTCGCGACTTTCGGGTCGCCGGAGTTTCGCGACTTTCGGGTCGCCGGAGTATCGCGAATTTAGGGTCGCCGGAGTATCGCGAATTTAGGGTCGCCGGAGTATCGCGAATTTAGGGTCGCCGGAGTTTCGCGACTTTCGGGTCGCCGGAGTATCGCGAATTTAGGGTCGCCGGAGTATCGCGAATTTAGGGTCGCCGGAGTATCGCGAATTTAGGGTCGCCGGAGTATCGCGACTTTCGGGTCGCCGGAGTATCGCGACTTTCGGGTCGCCGGAGTTTCGCGACTTTCGGGTCGCCGGAGTTTCGCGACTTTCGGGTCGCCGGAGTTTCGCGACTTTCGGGTCGCCGGAGTTTCGCGACTTTCGGGTCGCCGGAGTTTCGTGACTTTCGGGTCGCCGGAGTATCGCGAATTTAGGGTCGCCGGAGTATCGCGAATTTAGGGTCGCCGGAGTATCGCGAATTTAGGGTCGCCGGAGTATCGCGAATTTAGGGTCGCCCGGAGTATCGCGAATTTAGGGTCGCCGGAGTTTCGCGACTTTCGGGTCGCCGGAGTTTCGCGACTTTCGGGTCGCCGGAGTTTCGCGACTTTCGGGTCGCCGGAGTTTCGCGACTTTCGGGTCGCCGGAGTTTCGCGACTTTCGGGTCGCCGGAGTTTCGCGACTTTCGGGTCGCCGGAGTTTCGCGACTTTCGGATCGCCGGAGTTTCGCGACTTTCGGATCGCCGGAGTTTCGCGACTTTCGGATCGCCGGAGTTTTGCGACTTTCTTTCGGTTCGCCGGAGTTTTGCGACTTTCGGTTCGCCGGAGTTTTGCGACTTCCGGATCGCCGGAGTTTCGCTCTTTCTAATCCCCGAAGTTTCGCGGCTTTCGGATTCCCAAAAATAAAAAGTTTAAATTTGCAAGTTAGTACTATTTAAGTAATATGTTGTTTATATTCTTGTTAAATTTTATTTCAACAACTTTTGTAAGTTTTATTTCTTAATAAGACCACTATTGAATATTGTCTATATATAACTGAAATTTTCCCTGCATGCTTTTTAATTTAGTATTTTGTAGGTTTTGAATTTTATTTCTCACCTGTTGTTGATAAATAATATAAAGCACGAATTTCTTTTTTTTCTGTGACCACATTTTTCTTAGTAAGACATTATTTTTTTTGTATTTTCTCGAATTTTTTTACATTATCTAAACTTCACAGGAAATTTAAGCTTCCGATTGCTGTAAAACTTTTTTAATAGGGTCCTTAAAAAGTACTTATTTTTTTTTATAAAATTGGAGTATGAACCCTGCAAACTTTACAAATATATTGATGGATTCACAATTTATTTACGGATCAAATGCCCCTGAGTTTTCTGCTAAAGCGTCAATAACGTTTATTTGATAAATTGCCTTTAAAAGAATTGAGGCCACCCAGGAAGCCACGGCACACAGTTTGGGAACCTCTCCGCTACTTTTAATGCAACTTTATGTTGCATGGTCTCTTACCAATGTTCTTTCTTGGCAAATATAAAATACGAATTTCGTATACGATATATATTTCTAACGTTTCTATAAAAACGACATTGATCGTTGAGTTTATAAAAATTTATTGTAATAGTCTTAAATATTTTTGTAAATGCTTTTGTAAAAAATGCTCGCGTTCTGTGATTTGTAAATAGGAGCTATTGATATTTTTATTTTGTTATTATGACTTATTTAGCGTGTGAATTTGATTTGATACTTGTGTCAATTGGTATACCATACCGTGCCTTAATTCCATGATTGCATTTACTTGTATATAGCAGCACATGTTTGTCATTATTAAATGCAAACTCTTATTTGTTATGTTTTCAAAATAAAAGCCATTATTCGTATAATCTAACTTGTATCTGTTTCTTTATTTCTATCATACTCATTTATAAATTCAAACTCATTTATAATTTCAATGCCCGGGCACGAATCTGGAACCTTTTGCATTCCTTACCTATTTGGCTTCCTTAACTTAACTTATACCTCTTTCACTCCAACATAGAGCATAAGGCCTCCGTCATGGTCCGCCACCTCACCCTGTTGGCTGCGATGGTCTTAATCTCTCCCCCCCCATGACTTGTTCAGCTCTTTCGCTTCGTTGGTAGTTGTTCGACGCCACGTTGTTTTCGGCTTTCCTATTTTCCTTTTATTCGGCTTCCTTAGAGAGATTTAAAGCTGTTACACAATTGAAGAGCTTAGTGGAAGAACGTGCTAAGTGACAAAAAAGTTGAAAACGAGAAAATGAGTTTTAAAGTTTTTCGTCTGCACTCAGATGAAAACGAAACTTGTAAAGCGCAAAAAATGCTCAACTTAAAGTTTATGAAAAAAGGTAAACTTGTTATAATTCAGGAAATTATTAATATGATCATTGACTCAAAAATTTCTATATTTTCTAAAATGTCACTTAGCACGTTCTTCCACTAAGCTTCCTTAAGCCCAAGTATCTTACTAGCCGAGGGAAAAATATGATAATTTTTCAGTAATAAGAACCTCGGTTATCCGTCCCTCTTTTAACTGGAACTCTCTATTAATTGACCAGTTCACACAAGAAAATTCCCGCTATTCAAAATCGGGAACATCCCGCGATTCTGAAATCGGAATTATTTAGTGATTCTAAAATCGGGAGATTTATATACTTCGGAAACTCCAAAAAGTAAAAGCGAATTTCTGGCAATCCAAAATTTTTGAAAAACTCTCACAATCTTCTAAAATCGTGGGACTCCATGTAATATCTACTATATATGAAACCAAAAAAAAAAAGGATTTTTCCCAGAACTCCGCTCACATATTAAAAAATAAATAAAATTAAGTGGATAAATAATTTTTCTTAAAGTATTTTTTTTGTGAGAGGAAGTCTAGTTTCAGCGATACGTAATTCAAAAATAAAATTCAATGTTTTCAACTGTAAAACTAGCGCACATTTCGAACATTATGGAATTTGAGGACATTATGGAACTTTATGGAATTATGACTTTCGACGCTTCCCTGTACATTAAGTTAACTGTTTATTGAACATTTTCTATTATTCGTAATTTTCGGTTATCCGACCTTCCTCCCGTCCCAATTGTAGCCGATAATCGAGGTTCCTCAGTATCTTTAGAATTAAAGATATTCGATTTCAGCAAACCATTGCACATCTGAGGTTATTTTGATGTCTGACAGGTTGGTTAATAAACATATAAATTCAGGTTTGTGTGCTTGGTCAGAAACCCGATTACAAACCTTTGTCAAGTAAGACAGACACAACACACGTAAGTGAATCCAACTAATTTTTAGAAACAGAGGTCAACTAGATAATCCCCAGAATAAACTTATCACCCCCAGAGATATTGATTTGGTATGGGAACTTGGAGGACTTGGTGACCACGACGAATTTAATGTACACAAGACAAGTCACCAATTAGCGTACACGGGGGTCTTCGGAAGGCAGCGGGGCTCGAAATCGCAACCTTAGGGATGCCAGTTCAAGACCTACCGACCAGGCTACCGACAAAAATTCAAAATTTCATTTCAATATTTTAAATCTATAACTACTTTAGTGATTGAAACATTTGAAGATTTCATGCTCATTAACTTAGGGCAAATAATACATTTAGACAACGCATTTTAATACCGATCCGAAGTACCAGCAATTATGCAGATTTATTATAATAACACGAAATTTTACCCCATCTTTTTTTTAGGAGACATATCAGTTTCATTATACTAATGTCTCTATCTTCCTTGATTAAAAAAAAATCCCCTATGGTTGATTGGTCAATCTACACAAATCATTAGCCTTCGAGTGTTTAGCATTTACAAAGTGAATTACAACAATTACGAAAATTTGGCATAGCAATCTACATAGTAATCTTTCATAGATGGCAAATTACTATCTAAACCATTAGGGCTGAGTTTCATTCGTTATACTTAGTAACATTTCCCAAATGTCATTTGATACAAAGTATTAACACATTTGTGTCAAGGAAAATAATATGATGCGTATGCAATTAAATGTCTGGAAATTACAATTTTGGAGTTGTTTTTGTTTACTAGTGGAATTTTTCTCACATAAATCAGCAATCAAATGCGACACTTGTACTAGCTCTTCTTAATTGTCTTGAAAACGAGTTTAGAAAAAATTGAAAAAAAAAAAAAGAATTTTAGTGGGTTTTTTTTTATCCTTTCTGAATTTGTCTCACTTTTCTTCTGTTTAATTATTATCTGTTTGGCACAAATGTTTTTTTTTTCTTTCAAGAGTAAAAGAATGCATTTATTTTTTGAAGTATTTAAGTTAAAACATGTAAGTGTGATGCCGTGAAATTAAAGCAACATTCAAAATTTAATTTTTTAATTTTTTAAAATTCCGACTAGAATTATGTGATAAATGAATTAAAAATCATTTCAAGTATGAATCGAATTTAGTTTCATTTCATTTTTATTGTTCTACTTTTTTTTAATTCGAAGTTTAATGAGCATGACTAACAGTTTCGCAAAAAAATAAAACAACAAAACACTAAAAAGAGCTAAACCATCAGCAAAAAAAAATTTCATCGATATACTAACTAAACAAGTTACAACAATCCAAAAAAGGATAAGTATATTAGTTAAGTGCTTACACTAGTATAAGAACTTAAATATTTATACGGACTTTATAATAACTTGATTATCGAGTCAAATTAAAGTATAGTTATAAATAAAAACATTGGTTTTAATGTTGAAATATGGACAGTGAAAATAGAAAACATGGTTGCAATAACAATTCAAATAGGTGAGAGAAGAAAAATACCTGTAAACTCTCTAAAGCTACTAGTTGCCGTGACTCTACACTCCGTGCCAACCTAACTTGGGTAAAAATAAAAAATAAAAAAGCAGAGAAAAAAAAAGAGTTGGAAACTCTTGTAAGGTAACATGTACATACAAAATGATCTGAATACAATTTAACAAAAATACACTTTTCATTCTGATAAAATTGCCAAATGTCCCCAAATAATATTCAAATCTGTTAGACCTTAAATGAAATTAATGTTTTAAAATATTTTCTGGATGGACTTACAAAAAAATTATGGAACTCTTTACATGCGAGGAAGGATCTTCTCCATAGCATATTTCTAATTACCCAACTTAGGTTGGCAAGGAGTGTAGTTGTCGCGACTCAACGTATTCATATAAGTCGATTTACAAAAGACCCCACATTACCTGAAGAAAGTGCCCAAGAAAAAGAGGGCGTCTTCAGGTGAACACCCCCGACACGAGCCCAGGTAGAAAGGGGTTCGACCCGGTCTCGGACCGTGGGAAAAGGGCGAGAGCGTGAGGTGCTTCCATACTTCATTTGCTTTCTTCTTCTTTTACAAGGCTAGCACAGGTAAACGGGTGGTTGCTAGGCTCGTGGAGGAATTCTTTTGGAAGTAAGGGTCGATATCTTTTTTTTTTTTATAAATATAATATGAGTCTTTTTTTAGTGTGGCGGGGTGGGTTTAACCTCTTAAGACCTGAGCAAAATCCTACATGTATATTCTTATATTATCTAAACATATTTTTTGTACAAATATATGCTTAAGAGTATGATTTTCAAAGAAATTATTATTTTTTTATGTTTAATAGTTTCTAGGGACACGCCTTAAACTCTAAAAATACACATTTTTTTGTGCTATAAATGCAACAAAAAAGACCGTATCACTTATTTGTAGTCAAGATAATATTTTAACATTGTTTTTAATGCAAAATACTTTTAAATTAACTACTAAAAGATTTCTTTGAAAATTTCCAACAAAAAAAAATTGGAAAACAAATTACATTAATAATTTACCCGTGTATATGGAACTGGTTCACTTTATATTTTTCATTGTCCTAAGTCCTGACGTCCCGAGCCACGTCGCTATAAAATTGCGTTGGGTATTAGCTCAGCTTTAGACCTCGTCACTCAGCTCAACAAAAGCAATAGAAAAAGGCTAGTAACTGAAAGGAGCAGGTTAAATGGTAGAGAAAGTTTAGGGGTGCGTCCAGTCGAAGCGTAAAATAAAAATGTTAAAATAACATACAGGTCAGTTGGACCTGTGGGAAAAGGGCAAGAACTTCAGTCAACTCCTTTGTTGTTCGTGTGTTTATTGTTGAGGGTTGGTATATTTAAATAGGCAATAGTAGCCTTTTTTGAGAGTGGATCGCAAGTCTTTTCTGAATCTTGAATGGGAGAAAGAGACAATAAGAATACTACAGAGCATTGTCGATGGAAGAACCGCAAAAAAGAATGCTATTTTAAAAGCCCAGAGCAACACCAGACTAAAGCATACCAGTATTAACACCGCACTAAAGAAGTTGACAGATGGGTTTGGGACAATTTGAATATTCCTTGACTGCGGGAAAACGAAAGCGTATATATGCTTCTTGGTAACTTTCCTCTGACATGTCTTTTTTCTTGTATGGTTAGAAATTACAATAGGCATTTTCGACCATTGCTTTCAAACGGTTGTGTTATTCTAAAAAACAGCTTTGTTGAGACTAAATAAGGAATGCAGAAGAATCAGTGAAATGCAAGATATCTTCAGTGCTTCTTTGTTGAAGAGTGTCGAAGTTCTTTCACCAGGTGGTGAAAAGTGACCATCCTAATAATGAAATTCATCGACTTCAAAAGCCACCTACAGCCATCTTCAGCAGTTGAAAATGGCTTTAGGTGATCAATGCTACCATGGGGAGGTAAACTGCAGTACCTAACATGTTGACTTGGACCCGAATTGCAGGCACTCAATACCTCTAACCTATCAGAAAGTATACTGGACAAACTGATCATTTCAGAGCACAAAAAAAAAAAAATAAAGCTACCATGGGCAGGTAAACTGCAGTATCTTACATATTGACTTCGACCAGAGTTGCAGGCGCTCAATAACTCTAACCTATCAGAAAGTATACTGGACAACTGATTATTTCAGAGCAAAAAAAAAAAAAATACAGCTACCAGGCAGGGATAAACTGCAGTATCTAACATATTGATTTCTACCAAATTAAAGGCACTCAAACACTCAAACCTATCAGAAAGTATACTGGACAACTGATTATTTCAGAGAAAAAATGATTACAGTTCATTGTTATTTTTCAGTTTATCTGAAAAAATTACAGTTCTAAAAAAATTACAGTTTCTTTTTATGGTTACTGCATTTTACCAGTCCACCACAAAATAGCGGCGTGCTGCGTTTGACAGCATTTTTTGAAGACAATATAATCATATATGAAGAACAAGAATTTTAAATTCATATTAAAGTTTTAAACAAAGAGAGTATTTAGGAAAAATGCTGTAAAATCTATATTTTTGTTTTTCCTGTTTTTGAGACTGCAATCGAAAATCAGGACGTTTTGGCGGGACATCTGTGCGCAAAACAGAGTGACCAAAAAAGTGGGACAGTCCAATACAAAATAGGCAAAACATTGCAGTCACTAATTCATTCATTTACTTTAAAAAAAACTTTTTTTTTAAATTTTAAAATAAATGTATGAAATATTGCAATTATTGCTACTCATAATTAACCAATAAAAATGTTTCAGCCCTACTTTTTAATTAATTGCAGTACGTTGAAAACGATACTTATATAAGATAATTAAAAATATTTTTATTTATTTAAAAATAAAATTTTAACGTAACACTTTGTGTTGGCTTTTTTGTCATAAATTGCTTACAAAGGAAAAACAAGTTTTACAGAACTCCATAACACAGTCTTTTCCGAATTAATAGTTTAAACTTAAAGTAACACAAAAAGTTTTACATATTTACAAACTCATTTTCTTAAGGATTAAATTAATGAAAATTAAAACCCATGCTTTTTTTAAATAATTAATCCAGATTTGCTTAAAAAGTCGGTGGGATCAAAAACTATTCCAAAATAAAAAAAAGCCACCATTTTTCTTCGCATATTTTCTAGAATAAGGACTTTTTTTTTCTCCAGAAAAGATGAAAGTTGACCTTTTTCCCACGGAAAAAGAAGGTGACAGATGCTTACGAACGTTTTCGGAATGGTAATGCAGTCGTTTTTATTTTTTGTTCGAGAGGTAGGGGGGGACTGAACGTTTTTTTCTTGCCGTTTTCTTCTGCTTTTTTGCTCGCCCACATTGTCAGACCGTTGCACCGAACTTTCCCAGAGATTTTTTCCTCTCTCTTGTAGCGGGGTGAGAAGAAAAGAGGGGATTATATGTCATAGTTTTTTTTTTTTACAGTTACAGAATTGGCACGTGTAACAGTTTTGGTTTCAAACTTTAAAAAAGTGACGAGTGCTTGGAGAGTGTGGACTAATAGCATCTCTGGCAGATTTAAAAAAAAAATCTTAAAAATTAACTTAAAAAAGCATCCTATACAGTAAATGGGGACAGGGGAGCCCAGTCGGTTAGGAGTACGTCTTGCATGCGAAAGGTCCCAGGTTCGGGTGCGGGCATCGCCAAAATAACTGCCGATCAATGAACGGCCCGCACAGCAAAAAAAAAAAAAAATGTCATACGAATAATACCCCGTGTAGAAGGAGTGCAGGTGCCGGCTTGTCACTTGACTATTGTTCTAAATTAAGACTTTTTTTTAACGGTTACAGAATTGGCACGTTTAACAGTTTTGGTTTCAAACTTTTAAAAAATTGACGAGTGCTTGGTGCTTGGAGAGTATGAACTAATAGCATCTCTGGCAGTTTTTTCAATAAACAAAAAAAAATTAAATTTGTATTAGCATCCTATATTTTAATTACTATTTGTAAAAAGAAATAGGTATTTGCCAGCTAAGTCTAAATTAGAAGCATGTCCTGTCTGTAGATGGTTGGTTGGTAGACAAATATATTCAGGTTTGTGTGCTCGGTCAGAGACTCGCTTATAAACCATCGGTTCTCAGAGTTTCAGTTTGCCCCTTGAATACTTCGTATTCCAAATTTCCAAATCTGGAGTATAACTTATTGAAAGAGATAATGTAAATAGCAAGAAGTATTTCGAAAACCGCATTTGATTATTATTAGGATAACGAACAGATAAATACTTTGTTATTCAAACATCAGAAAACTCACTTTCGCAAGTACCAAAACAAATGTAATTCCAATCGGTCCAAGAAGGAAAGCTGATCCCCTAATCAATTGTTATAACTCTTGAAAAAAAAAACCGCTTTGGACAATCAGGCCAAATCAACAGCCAAAACCGGTTTGGTTTGAATTATCGTCGCACTAGAGCTACACGAGGGCAATTGGCGACGGGCGTCGTATTTTAGTACCACAGTCAGGGGACGAGCCCACACCTGAATAGGCAAGGCACGAAAAGCAACCGTTAAGGGCGACATCGTACGCAGCGGCCAAAACCGGAAAAAGGCCGCGACGCATGCGAAACAGCCATCGCACACCGCCGCCAAAAACGCCAATATACCACCACCACCCAAACCACCCACCCTAACAACCTCTCTCGCGTGGCACAACATCCCCCTTTTTTATAAAAAAAATAATAAATAATAAAAGAAAAACTTTTTTTCCGACCACGTGTTCTTTTTGGCGAAACGGAATTCTTTCCGTCTTTCCCACGGTCAGCACCTGTCTCGGGTTCCCACACTCTGAAAACTCGGCAGAACGGCTGTGTGGACGGGCGGAGCAGCTGGGCCGCGTGTCTCGGTACTCGGTATTGGAAGGTTGTATAAGAGGATTTTTTTTTTTGGGGGGGGGGGGGTGCGTCGCGTGGTTGACTCAAATTGTGCTGTGCTGGGGCGTTGTTGTTTATTTTTTGGTGGGGTACGTAGGATGTGTATCATCTGGGAGATAACTGTACTTACACTCTTAAAACAAAAGAGTGAAATCCACTCCAGTTGGAGAAGTGCATTTTCGACACCGTAAAGGCATGCATATTTACTCGGACTGAGTTAAAATCACTCGTTTGGAGTAATCCTGTCGGAGGTTTAACACACAAAGGATCCACTCCAAAAGGAGAAGTGCATTTTCCAGTCTGGAGGAATGAAATCCACTCAGACTGAGGCAAATTGGGAGTGTTTGTTTTAAGAGTGTAGGTTAGTTAGATTCAGAAGTATAAGTCGCACTAGAGCTACACGAGGGCTATTGACGAAGTGCGTCGTAATTTAGAGCCATAGCCATAGTAGGAGGGGGGGGGTGCGTCGCGTGGTTGACTCAAATTGTGTTGCGCTGGGGCGTTGTTGTTTAGTTTTGGGTGGGGGGGGGGATATATTTTTTGGTGGGGTATGTTCAGGATGTGTAACGTTATTTGGGATAGCTGTACTTACACCCCTTGCCAACCTACGTTGGGTAAATAGAAATATGCTATGGAGAAGATACTTCCACTGATGTATAAAGATAACATGAATTTAATTTAAGGACTTACAGATTTGAACATTATTTGAGAAAATTTCGCAATTTTATCAGAATGAAAAGTGTATTTTTTACGTTCGCTAACGCATTGAATTCTCATCCTGTAAACATTAATTATGTGTTAAATTCTTTGTTTTGAACTGATGCATGCAATGACCCTTTAGAGTTACATACAAATTACAAGAAAAGAAGTTATTAAGAAAAATTTTATAAATTAGCCACAAAAAAGGATTTTTTTCGATTAACTTACACTTGGACATTTAAAAAAAAAAACTTGTATATTTACAACAGATGTTAGAGGTTCATGGCACAGATATATATTGAATTAACATCTGTACAAAATTTCAGGTAAATTAATGTAAAACTTGTTATGCTAGAAGTGTTGGCGTAAACCCCTATTTTTAGTTGAAAAACACCGTTTAAAATAAATCAATTATATTTAAATAAAAAAATTGCCCAAAAAGCATTGTTCATTATATTTGAAATCACTATGCCAAATTTGGAAAAGATTAAAGTAATAATAAAAATTTTAGAATTTTGGGTACTCGCCTACCTTAAACGCTCACCTTTTATTATTTTAGTTTACAGAATAATTTCCTCTACTAAAACATTCTAAATTTTCCCTCCAAGCAATCTGTCTCATAGGATGTGGGTAGTATTCAATAACGACCTTTCCAAATCCCCAAACCTACGTCAAACATGAGCAACTGACCAAAGCTTTCCGCTCAGTCGAGCCATCTTCCTATAGCATCGATGCCGATTTCCTTTTCTAAAAAAAATATCACTTTTTACTTTCGAAAGTTTTTGTGCATTCTCTGTGTATAATCCCAGTCTTAGATTGATATTCAATGATTAACTTGTTGCCGTTTTCAACCTGTTGCTAGAAAAAAAAAAACTAAATAGGTTTTGGCGGCAATAAATTTTTTTTTTAATTTGGTGTTACAAAACATCCTTACCTACTTAACTTATGACTTATGACTTTCTTGGTGGGGGGCAAGATCGCCAAGCACTGCGACTTTAAGTTACTTACTTAACTTAACTTGGAATAGGAACAAATAACAACATTCATTGACAATTACGAACATTAATGCCTTACCGGGATTCGAACCCAGAAGCTCCAAAGGCTATCTCCCTAACCGTCGTGCTTCCGGGTCGGCCCTTATCTACTTACATTGTGTCGTTTACGTAGACGACAAATGTACACACACACAAAAAGATGGTGCACGAAGTGTAAATTTTACTATATAACGACCACAATACACACTTTAAGAAAAAATATTGATTGTTTTCGCATACAAGACTCTTTAACAAATTGTAATTCATTATACTGTTCCACTACTGTTCACTATTTGTTTACAGGTCATTTCGACAAAATAATATATGTTTCTGACATTTTACGAAACAAACATCAGTGTTTTAATTGGTCTAAGCACTGATTGTATATGTTGTGTTTTAAATCGATTTTAATGTGAGAATATTTAAATTATCCCTTTGTTTAGCTTCAAAAGACTAAGGCTTGTAGAAAACCAATGCTCTTAAATGCTTAACATCAATTAAGGGGGAATGGGCGTGCAGGACCAGGGGTCTCCAAACTCAAGTGCCTCAATGTTAATCCAATGGGAAAAAATTATTTTCGCTGCCACATTTCTCCGCTGTATTGAATATTTTTACAAGCGGATTTTTTTATGTGATAAATGTAGCTGACTTACAGGTCTCTATCTTCCCACTTTTTCAAAATTGCTTCGAATATTTTGTGTAAAATAATTTATTGAATATTAAAAAAATATTCGCACTAATTTCAAAAAGTGGGAAGATAGAGACCTGTAAGTCAGCTACATTTATCACATAAAAAAATCCGCTTGTAAAAATATTCAATACAGCGGAGAAATGTGGCAGCGAAAATAATTTTTTCCCATTGGATTAACATTGAGGCACTTGAGTTTGGAGACCCCTGGTCCTGCACGCCCATTCCCCCTTAAGATGACTGTTCGAAAAAAATAACTAAAACGTTCCATCCCAGCCGCATCTTGAGTTCAGTGAAACCGGACGATTACGCTCATCAGCCGAACAAAATTTAACGAATGAGAAGGTTTTTGAGGTCGTGGAAATATTTCCAATTAAGAAAGTCAGCCAAGTACAAAGTGTGACTTCATCCTCTTTCAACTTGGAAAATCATGCGAATTATTCGGCTTTTTAGAACTCTTTTCTCTGAATTTTGGTTGGAAAGTGTGCTGTGATTCAATAAATTGAATCGGGTGAGACTATGATTAGGCTAGGGTCAAGTGGGGTAAGTGTGATTGGGGGTAAGTGTGATAAACAGCTCTTGTAACTTTGGAAATCATTCTAAAAATCTGAAAGTTTGCAATATATAACATTAGACCACTTATAATTAAACTAAAAAGAAACATTGACCTTATTTTTTGTTTAAAGAAAGTTTTGAACTTTTGAATTTAAGGGCAACTGTCTTCTTTTTATGTGGGTCTTTCTATGTGGGGTAAGTGTGATAAAACAGCAATGGATTTTGAAATGCAAATTTTGTACACTTAAAATTGGAATTCAAACATATAATTTTTTTCTACACATGTATGTTTCTTATAATAATTCACTACCAATTTTAGGATTTGGAATTTACTTGAAGCAGAGAGCGAATTTTCTTAATGAAAAATGCAGAAACCCTATCACACTTACCCCACTTGACCCTATAAAAAATTGCATTTGATTTTTGCATTTAAAATGCATTTGAGGGACATTGAAAATTCACAAAAAAATCGAAAACCTGATCATAAAATATTTGACATCAAGACCAATAGCAAGTCATTTATACCTAGAAAATATAGGTTTCTAATATAAATGTAAAATGAGAAATGTCAAATTAAAACGAATGCCTATAAGAAAACTCAAGAATAATAATCAAAATGTGTGAATATAAAATAGTTAAATTAAACACGTTATGTTTTTGTTGTTTTGAAAAACGTTTTTTAATCTTTCAATCCATTAAGATAATGTTAATGTTAAGATAACGATGTTTAATAAATGATAATACTGATTAATTAACGAGTAATTAATAATTAACGATATAAATCCTTAAAAATTATTTTAATTGAACACAGTTTCTGATTAGTGCGTATTTTCTTAGGAACAGTTCTAGGAATTGAGATATATTATTTGTGTTGTACCGATGAACGATTTCGATCTTTCAATTTAATAAAAGTATACGAGGTTTACGACGTTAATTGTAACAAATTATTGAAACCAAACACTGTCTATCAGGTGCTCGAATCTCTTTATTAATAGTTGTAAATAAACGGAATTTTTTTAAAATTTATTTTTGTTCTCTCGAAGAATGATTGAAACCCAATAAGAGTATGTGATGTTAACTACGTTTAATTAAAAATGGTAATTGTTAATTTTTTTTAACCCTTTCAGTCCCAAAGACAATTTGGCATCATCATTTTCGAATTTTTTTATGATCGTCTATACCCATTTATGATATCAAAAAGCACATCATTCGATTCTTCAAACTTTTTTCGATTAGAAAATATTTTTTTATTAATCCAAATATATGTCAACCTTATTATTTTTTTTTGTAATTATGATAAGAAAAATTATGATGTCATATGGAATCACTGGGACTGAAAGGGTAAAGAGGACTCTCTTGGGAATTCCACATCTTGAAAATAGTAATGTTATTCCTATGGAAAACATTCGCAAGCCAATTGCCGCCACAATTTTAATAAAAGGTTACTAGTTTTTGGTATAATTGTAACGAACGAAAGGAGTAGATTACATAAAACTAATTTGTTTTGTAAAAATCACATATTTAGTATTTTTAATAATTTTTTTTAAATTAGTAAAAAATGGAGTAAGCATTAAGTTCTAACTTAAAAATACTAAATATGTGATTTTCACAAAACAAATTACTTTTATGAAATCTACTCCTTTCGTTCTATACATAAGAAACTAGTATCCTTCTAATAAAATTGTGGCGGTAATTGACTTGCGAATATCCTCCATAGGAATAACATTACGATTTTCAAGATGTAAAATTCCCCAAAGAGTCCTTTTAAGACACAATTTTCCTGAGGTGCAGGACATGTTTTTCTAAGAAGTCGCATTTTTCATTTTCATTCTCTCAAAACAACAACTTCGAATACCTTTCAATCGAATTCTCTACACTCTTAAAACAGAAGAGTGGATTTTAACTCAGTCTGATTAATTTTCACTCGTCCAGTCTGTTAAATGCACTTCTCCTTTTGGAGTGGATCTTTTGTGTGTTAAACCTCCGACAGGATCACTCCAAACGAGTGATTCGAACTCAGTCTGAGTTAATATGCATGCCTTTACTGTGTCGAAAATGCACTTCTCCAACTGGAGTGGATTTCACTCCTTTGTTTTAAGAGTGTAAGAACGATTTCAATCCAATAAGAGTGTGTGAAGATGTCCGTCCGTCGGGCCATCGTCCGTCGTGGGAACGGATGCGGTTCGTCTATCCGTCCCCTGACCCTCCAGCCAACTGGACCATTGATGAGACGCCCCCGCGGAAGGATGCTGGCGTCTTACTTCACCTGTCTCACTTCTTCCGAGACATCGGAAAGCGAGTGAGAGACTTTCTTTGGTGGGATGGAGTGGTTGGTTGCAGTGCTGTATTCGCAAAATTTGCACAGGGTATACTGTGGCTTAATAAAAAAAAAAATGATAGGGTATACTCTTAATATGAGTTGGTACTTGGGAATAAAATTTACATAAATGCATAAACTGTAATTCAAGATATAGAAATAAAACTTTGTTTAAGCTGCACATAAAATAAACTTATGTTTCTCGCCCCCGTACTGCTTTTGATCGGACATCAGTCGCTGCCCGATTTTTTTTCCAACCATGATCTTGCATACCTCTTTGTTACAAACAGATCAAGTGGTGGTCCATTAGCATTAATGAGCATTAAACTTAACATTAGAAACCAGTAACGATACCCTAAAATCAGTTATTATGATGTTCATTAAACTGAAGCTCCGTTCACACTCTGGCGTTGAGCAGGGCAAAAGTGATACTGTCATTAGCAGATGTTTTAGATCGTCTGGCAAAGATTTTGGATTTTCAGAGAAATCTTGCAAGCTGTGGATTGCTTGCCCCTCATGATAAGGTTTAGGATTTTTTGAAAATTACAATAAAGTGTCAAACTCATTAAAAAAAGTAAAGGGCATACGCTATTTTGGGAAATAATCACAGGGTATACTATATCTTTTCAAATAAACCACAGGGTATACTCCGTATACAGCCGTATACCCCACAATACCGCCCTGGTTGGTTGGTATACATATATTTTCAGGCTTGTGGGTTTGCTCAGAGAGCCGCTTATAAACCTTCGTCAAGTAAGACAGTCACAACACACACGAACACTTATACGTGACAGATGCTGCCATCTATCACGCGCCACCTCCACAATTTAGACATGTCCCTGATGGTAAGGGAAATTGTCTCCAGGAACCTGTACCCGTATTAAACTGGGCAATGACCGCCCACAGAACTTTCGGAATCCAACAGCTTTAACGAGCACGTACTCCGCATATACTCGGTGAGTTTTTAGAGACCAGGACACGATCGCGGGACCTTCCGATCCGTAGATCGAGACACTGACCCTCACAGCCCGATGTAGTGGTAAAATGGTCGAAGGGGATCAGTGAACCCTCTAATGCATACTGTTGCCATATGGCAACAAGTAACATAATCCACTTTATTCTATTAAAGTAGAGCTCTCTCTCGACAAATCTGTGTTTTTTCAACTATTACATTCCATTTTGAAGTTTTAGTTGCTAATTACCCTCACATATGACAGTAGCAAAAGTGTATTCAAAATTAAAGAGCGAAGTTATTAACTGCTGCGAAATTACGTCTTTGACAGTATTCAAAGTGTAATAATATTAGTACTAAATACAAATAAATTGTTTGAAAATAATTATAGTTCAAGAGGGTTATTTTAAAATATATTTAGAAGTTTTCTAATTATTCTTATCACAATTGGAATTTTGTAGTTGGTTTTTGCCATATGGCAAAAATTTAAAAAATTGAAATTATTTAAATTCCAATGCAGTTAATTGATCTTTTTGTTAATTCTAGTTGGTCTAGTTACTGAATTAAAAAAAAAAGACTCTCCTCCACCAAAAATATCATTAAATCAAATCGGTCTTCTTATATAATTGAAAATGATTCGTGGAGCCATGAGTCGCACGCAAAGAGCCCAACACATAACCAGGGCCGGGTTACCAATTAGGCAAGGTAGGCAATTGCCTACAGGAGGCCCCAACACCGCTTAATCCGGCCCTGCACATACCAAAAGTTCTTAATTTCATTCTACAGCATACACAAATTACTAAAAATTCCCTCCAGAAATACACAATTTTTTTTAATATAAAAAACGACTACCTCAATAGCCACCCCACTCGTATAAAGGAATTCGCCCTTGACAACCCGATACCCACTCAACAGCACCCGTTCGAACACTCACCTGAAAAGCAGCCGCGCGCTCAACAACAGAAAAAAAAGCGAACAACAAAAGAATGAAAACGATCAAGAAAAAAATAGAATAGACCAAATAGACCCCTGGAATCGCAGAGCATGAGAATGAAATCCTTTCCCACGCTCCCAAGACGCACGTGGAAAATACCAAAGCACATGTCTGTTGCGTGGCGCAACGGAGCATGCGCTCTGGCTTCGCGTGCACCCCACGCGAAACTCCTACGTTCTATTATTATTTTTATTCTTTATGAAAGGGAAAAAAAGTGGCAATGGTGTTTGGATGGTATGTTGGTGTCGTCATCTGTTGGAGGAAAAATGAAGTTCGCGCTTTTGGTGGGGTCGAATACAGATTTTGGTGTCGCCATCTAGTGTAGATGATTTTGGTAAGTTGTTGATTGTTGGTAATTTTTGAGTTTTAATTTCGATTTTGGTGCTGCCATCTAGTGTTGGGGGTTTACACCGAAATTTAGAAAAACCATTAGTGTTGAGTCGGTCTGGAAGGAACGGGTCCAAAAGAACGGATCCGCAAAAGGTCCGGCCCACTGTTTCAAAAGGAACGGGTCCGTCGTTCCAAGTGCATTATTTTTAAATATTTGCGAACTTTTTGGAATAAAAATATTGAATTGACAAATTTAAATAATGCTACAAATTGCTACATCATCTCCAAAAAATTATACAAATTCTTTAAAACCCCAAAACATAACTAAAACACCGAAATGTTTCAAATGAAACTTCTTCATTGTATTCATTTGCTAATGCAAATGGATAATTATACATTGTAATTTTTTTTTTTTTTTTAAATTTTAGTTAAAATCCCTTAACGGAGAAGTTGTGCAATGAGAGAAAAATGAAAAAAGACTGAATTAAGGTATGAATTATAATTTACACATTTTATTAACTTATTTCAATACTGCCAGAACTAGTCAATTTTCAATGTGTTACCTATTTGGGTATTGTTGTGCATTTTTTTTTCGAATGATGAATCTATTTCTTAATTTGATTATTTCGCTTAAATGTGCGGCTGTAATATAAGGGTTTTAATCTTGAATTATCTCAGTCGACATTTTTGTTTTAAAAAAATCATGTAAATTTCTTTTATTATATAATATGGGAAAAACTTAGTTTACTTTTGTTCAGCACAAAGATAAAAAAAAGTGTTTTACTGCTGATAGTATGGAAGTGTAAGGCTTTTTATAGCTTTTTTAGTATATGTCCTATTTTAAAAGACTGGTCAATTTTCTTTGATACCATGTTTTCGCAAGACGTCCGTTTATTAAGTCAAATTGAAATTTTTATTAAAATTATTAAAATCTAATAAAAAGTAATCTAGAGGACATGCCAAATATAGTATTTGGAAACAAAATTTCATTTCCTTTCTTTACATAAAATAAATGTGAAAACTACAGAAAATAGAAGTGCGTACTTTTAGATTCTAAGGAAATAATAATTGTTTTATGAAGATTATTAAAGTGATGGGGATATTTCTCGTCTTTTTTGCAATTGGCACCCTGACGCTTGCAACAGTTTAGCAAAGTTTTTGGTCTTAATTTTTTCGGATATAATACTGCCTGTTTCATATAATATTTCTAATGCGCTATCTTACATTATCAATACCTACTAATTAATAATATCATCAATAAAACTATCTGAATTGTACAATTGATAATCACTTGCACATATAGTTTGATAGAAGTTGAAGGTTTTTTTTTTCAATACAAAACTTGGATATTCTTTTTAAAAAATTCTCTCAAATAATTAATATAATTTCAAGGAAATACTTCTCGGAAATTTTTAAAGAAAATTTCTTAATAAAATATTCAAATAGTATTATTGTTAAACAAATACTGTTAATTTTTAATGTTAATTGTCGAAAAGTTGTACTTGATTGTATAATTTTAAAGAAAATTTAAAGGCGCACATTTTTTACTTTAAGTAAAGTACTTATATTTATAATTATTATATAAAAACGCAATAATTTAGATTCAACTTTGTTTTATATTTTAAATAATCATACACACTTCCATTTGATACAAAAGTTCATTGTGATAACTAGATAAAAAATACAAAAAAAAAACAATACAACAAAACATATGCCAAGTGATGAAAATGCAACTAATTCTATGATTTTATCATGCAATCAAAACATACATAATAAATACAGATCAATATTTCTAACCTCAAACATTTTTATCAAGCAAAAAGTGCTGAGTTTCTACATCAAATATGACCGTGTTTTTTTTTTTTCAAACATGTTTGAGAACAATACAAAATAAAAAAAAATATCCATATATATTTCATTTTAAAAACTATATTTATATATAAAAGAGAATATTTATGTAAAAAAAAAACTAGAATTTTTATAAAAGTTTTAAAATTTCCAAAAGCGTTCGAAAGTTCAGGAGTGTATCTCATGTATGCGCTCTTCACTGTTGAACGCATTGAAGAAACTTCGAGGCAGGAAATAGTAGAAAACCATCAAAATTAGAAACCATTTCAGTAGAGTTGTAACCAGCCACCATCTGCAAATGAAATGTATTTTTTATAATTGCGTGAAAAAAAGCCGACTTTTACATTATAATTTCAATATCAGACGCGTGCACAAAGCTAGACTTTTTGAAACAGTGAAAAAAAGTACTTTTTTTCACCCAAAAGCAGTGAAAAAAAGACTTTGTCGCACTCTTTTTATAAGATGCCAACATTTCAAGTAAAATTTCGATTTGATAATACTCATAAAATCCAAAGATTTATCGATCTGCTGTATTTAAAAATATTATGCGCGTGAATTATTTTTGAATCAATGAATATTTTTTCTCGCGATGGGAATATTTCTTAAGTCACGCCCTTCGAACTGCGAGTTCATTGGTTGCTTTCTTTGACAATATGTTGAAACACGCTTATTGGTTTTTTATAGAGTCACGCGCTCCGAACTGCGAGATCATTGGTTGTTTTCCTTGACATATCTTAGTCTATTTTAGTCTAATTAGCACGTGAATTATTTTTGAACCAATGATATTTGATTTTTTTCACGCAATTATAAAAAATAGTGTATGAAACACGTGCGAAAAGTAAACTTTTTAAAACACGTGTCTTTATTTCACTCGCTCGTACCTCGCTCGTGAAATAAAATCCACTTGTTTTAAAAAGCATTACTTTTCGCACTAGTTGCATAAATATCTATTTTATCACGATTTGAGCACGACCGCGGGTCTCTAAACGGTTTTTCTTATACGATAAATGCAGATAACTTACAGGTCTCTATAATCCCACTTTTTGAAATTGCTTTGAATATTTTGTGTAAAATTATTTATTGAAAATTTTAAAAAAAAATATTCGAACCCATTTCAAAATATTGTATAATAAGGACCTGTAAGTCATCTACATTTAACATTAAAAAAAAACCATTTGTAAAAATATTCAATACAGCCGGAGAAATGTGGCTTAGAAAATATTTTCTGCATTAGATTATGACTTATGATTTTCTTGGTAGGGGCAAGATCGCCAAGCACTGCGACTTTAAGAGGGACTGTCAGTCCTATAGACGTAATGCTTCATTTTTCTAATCACAGTTTCTGGTTAAGTATTTTTTTTAGCGCATGATTTTTTTTTGCACAATGTATGCAAATAGGGATGAAAGACAATTTAAATAAGATTTGAAAGAACAATATAAAGCAGTTTTTTAATTATTTACTTTTTTTTAAACTTCATTTTGAGAATCGTGGCGACATCTGTAGGACAACTTGGCTTAATTGATTAAAAAGATTTTTTAATAATGTAAATAATTCACTCAAGCATTATCTTTGTATGTTAATACAGAATTTAAATGATGCTTTTACATTTCAAGTACTTTTTATGACAAAAAACTTTATTACAAACGAGAAACTATGATTTTAAAATGCGATGGCACACAAAAATTAAGGTCGCCAAATCTTAACTGAAAACACCAGCCAAATTTTAAGTCGTTCGAATTGTAAACCTAAAACGAAAAAGTGAGAAAAGTGGGGGGAGCTCATTATAAATCCAGTCGAAGAATTTCGCGCGACTTTGAAACTTTTGATTAAACTTTACTTGTCTATTTTTAACTTCAGTTGTGCAGTCAGGTTTGATACTACTACACCGCGATTTTTGATACGTCAGTGCCTCTTGTTTTGACAAATTGTTTTTATTGATATTGTATGATATTTGCTGTTTTATAAACTCCAAAGTTTAATTCTTGTTCCTAATCAGATTAGTTTAGGTTTGAATTATAGTCGCACTGGACCTACAAGGGGACTATTGGTAACGGGCGGAATATTTTAGAACCACAGTCAAGTGACACCTGTATAGGCACCCAACGCAACCGTTAAGGGCGACATCGTACGAAACGTTGTTTTCTTGATCAGAAAAATTGTTAAACCAATATGTTACCATTCGATTTATATTGTCATTCTTTATATAAAAGACTCAGGTGTCGAACTCGTTACTTGACCGGGGTTCTAAATTACGAGGTCCGCCGCCAATTGCCCTTGTGTAGCTCTAGTTTGACGTTAATTCAAACAAAACAAACTTTGGAAAAAATAAATAAGTTATTTTTAGAAAACTTATAACTTTTTTTTAAAATTTGAAAGAATTTTTTAAGGAAAGGTGTGTCGGGTGTTGACATCGTGGAGATTTCCGTAAATCTGTTTGTCAGAACCACTCTTTCTACTTCCATTCTAACCAACCCTTGAGGCCCGGCTGGTCTAGTGGGTTTGATCGTAGTCCATTGTGCAAAGAGTTTGTAGACTTTACCGGGTGCGGGTTCGATTCCCGCATTCGAACTGGGTGTATTTTCCCTCTCCTATTTCAGTAAAAACTCTGTGTGTCTGTCTTGTTTGACGAAGATTTCTAAGCCGGTCTCTGATAAAGCACACAAACCGGAAAGCGATAAGCATAGTTAATCATTTATGCACAAAAAAGCTAATTAAAATAAACAATTTTGGTATTTAAAAGTTGGAATTAGAACGAAATAGTGCTTTTGTGTGATTTTTTTCTTGTGTGTATAAATCTTGTGTGGAAGTATTCATAAGTGGCAGTTACTTGTTCGAATCTACTATTATGATAATATAGTATTATATAGTATTATATAATATATAATACATAAATAATTGTTTTCATCGCTTGTTCTACAGAATTATAAATTACATCACCACGTTCAATTGAGAAAAGTGTTGTGATTAATAGAAGACGTCCGAAGAAATGTGAAAAGGGCAAAAAAGTCAAAGAAATGGCTTTCCTGTGTCACTTGGTAGAGAGAGAAGCACTTTCTAAAACAACACAAATTATTTCTATTCTCAGGATTTCCGGAGACGTTTCAATCCCAAGTTCGAATGATGGTGAAATTACATTAGAGCCTCAACTTCCGAACTCAATGTATCAGTGATGGAAGATAAACCAAAGCCCTGTAGTTCTCCAGCTAACAAAGATTACGATCTCGACCTTTCAAGCGACGAAGATCTTCCTCCACTAACTATTGAACATATTGAAAGTATAAGGGAAAAGTCATATCTCTCAAACAGAGTCATTTGCGATGTAGCTCACGTAATATCTCATTCTATAAAACTGGACGAACATTCTTTTAACTGCACATTTGAAGGCAAGAAGGTTCTTCAGAAGGTAGTACAAACAGGATTAATATTTGATTATTATTTTATTTGTAACAAATCTCGTTGCAAATGTACAGCAAAAGTGACGGCTGATATAAAGAGAAACGCTCGCTAAACCAACTTGCCGTTTTGGGAGCTCTTGCTACAGGAAGTGGGTATTCACTTGAAGAGCATAAGTTTAGCAATCTGAACATGTCATGTATGGCCCAAAACACTTTTGCTTCTTGTAAAAAATCTGCTGGAAAAGTAGCAAAAAAAGTGTAACTAGGGATATGTGACCCTGTAATTAGTACAAAAAGTAGACAACAGCAGGCCAAGAAATTTTTTCAAAAAATCACGGGAGTCCCAGAAGTAAAAGACTGGGCTCTTACCAAATATTTAGGGGCAATAGAACATAAGATTTGTTTTGAAGGTGCAAGAAAAAAATACTACCAGCTTGCAATTCAGTTGAAAAACTGAAATTATGGAAATTGTTTTTTAATGACTTGAAATGAATAATATATCCTAAGTTGATATTGACAAAATGAAGCGATTCTTCAACCAACTTTGTTTTCTCTGCAAAATAAAAGAATCACCAGTTATGTATTCAAACAAGACTTTACGTTTAAAATTGAATAATTCGTTAATATAAGACTACTTAACGGGTTAAAAATATGTAATAATTTTGTGTGACAAAAATGAAAAATATGCATATAAACTTTTTATGATGTTAGTTTTGTTATAATGTCAAAGTATTTTGTTATTTTTTATTCATTTTACCAAATATATGGGTGGGGTCATGGTATCCCTAATGAGGGGATCATGTATCCCAATGCATAAAGTTTTAAATAATTGATATTTTACTTATATTGCTGTTAATACTTAGGTAAAGTTCTAATATAATATTGTGTAACACTTTATGAAGTAAAAATTGCCTGCATTTGCTCATCCATAAATGATGTTTTTTAAAAGTTATAAGCCAAAAACTGCAAGTGGTTTCAAACATCCCTAGTACCCCCTACGGATATAATTAAACGAGAAATTTGATATGGGTTCTGTGATGCAGCCAGGACGATGAAAAGCTGTGTTGGGCTGGAACCAACCCTTTGGTACAACTATCTTGAAGGGTATTGTGATATGGTAATAAAAGGCAAATATGATTTGGTCTCCCCTTTACGCGTTTGACCGGAACTAACTGTCTAAATTTCTAAATTAGTACAGAGTTTCAACACGCTCACCTCGTAGTTTGGAGCAGCGGTTAAGTGACGAGGTCAGAACCTGAGCTAGCACCTAACGCAACCTTCGAGCTACAACCTACGCTACAAATAAACCCGCGCTTGTTTGTATCTTGTTGACCTATTAATGCCTTTAAACAGCTAACGACATATTCATTATGGATCGGGTTTCTACTTTTGCATTGGCAGGCCATTAGTTTTAACAAAGATTGCTACGACAACAATTAAAAGTACGAAACTAGATTTAAAAAAAAAATACTGTTCATATGCCAAAGCTAAGCTCGCATTCCGAAGTTTACAGGGATGACTTTAGAGCAGTTCATAGTGGCATCACATCTCGGTAATTATAAATAGAAATAAAATATATTAGTACGTGCAAACCAGAAAAGAAATTGTTTCCTGAAAGATCTTAAGATTTACAAAATAGTAAGTATAATTTTTAAAAATACAGTAAACTCCCGATTATCCGCGGGTGGATTATCCGCTTTGCGGATTATCCGCGAGGCACTTTTTCCCATTTTTCAGTTCAAATATAAAAATTAAAAAAAAAACCGCGATAAATGAATTTTAATTTGTTTCAAAGCTCTTTGGAAGAATACATTCCAAGAATAACGAATTCCTTTCTAGAACGACGAATACATTTAATTAGAACAACGAGTGCATTATAGAAAACCTGGTGTTCGGCCAGGTCCACATCACGAACAGGTTTTTGTCAAAAAGCGTCACATGAAAATATACTGCCCGCTATTATAATTGAATTGCATTATGTGATTTTGATACTAGCCAAATGCGTGAGAACCTAAAAAAATAGTTGTCTTGACAATTCAAGACTAACTACAACTCATTAAAAAGTTAGAAAACGGATCTTCTACAAATCAAATGTGCTTGCAGTGTGGCATAGAAGAAACGACAGTAATAGACATTTTGAAGTAAGTAAATTTGTACATTCTATATTCGATTACTGTAATTTACTTTAATAAAACCCTGAAGAAACTCTGTTTATCGGCATTTTCTTCATTTTTGCGGATTATCCGCGAATTCGCTTATCCGCGGAAGCCGCGCCACCCAATTCCGCGGATAATTGGGAGTTTACTGTAATAATAAAAAAGTAAACGAAAGAGAAATAACCAAACAATGCACAAATAAATTTCGGGAACATCGTCTCGTCACGCAAAAGAGTATCCGATAGTCTACCTCTGATTACAATCGAATCTTCCTTATCTTGTGATGAAATCTGGCCGTGCACCACTCCCCAGAAGGAGAAACGCATCCCTTTTTTTAAATCACCAGACGTATCATTTGGCGGGAATTGTATGTGCCCTCTGCTGAGTCAGAATCAAAATAACGTTGGCTGATAACGCCTCTTAAGGGGTCTAAGGAGTCTTAAAAATGTGCAAAGAAGGAACTACAAAGTATAGTTTGATCTGTCATGTAATTTTTTAACTACTCAATATACAAGTATAATTTTTTTATATGTAATTCTACAAGATTTATTTATTATAAAACAAATTTTAAAATTTATGAAACTTTAGCCCAAACTAAAATAAATTATATTAAACATAAAGCTATTTGAACACATTGGGATTAGGCTTACGCGGCAAATTTTGAGGTTAAAATTGAAAAAATGACCAAGAAAATGACTTTATATTGTAAAAATATGTACAAACAAAGACTTATACCTAAATTCTCAGCTCAATTTTAATTAGAATTTATTTTAAGAATTTTTTTCTAAAAAACATTAATAAAAATTTTAAAATTTTGATTTAAAAACTTTTTTAAATCATTTCTATTTAAAATTGAGCTGAGAACTTAGGTATAAGTCCTAGTTTGTACATATTTGTAAAATATAAAGTCACTAGGGGGGGCTATGCCCCATGCTCGCTATCGCTCGCCAACCCCGTGGTGTTGTTGATAAAGTGAGGACAGCGCTTTAGACTTTCTTAGTTTAGTTACCCACTTTCTAAATTTTATGGAATTCATAATTCTGCTTTTCTAGCTATATTTCAATTGAAAATATTTTAGAAAATCAGTTTTATTGTATAAAAACAGATGTTATATGCTATAATAGGTGAATAACCGATTAAATTCGTATTTTGAATGCTGATAATTTTAGTTAAGCCTAACTTGGCTGCCGAATCCGTAATGCCGTTGCCATTCCGACCATAGAAATTTCCCTTTATTTTTGACCACGTAAGAAGAATATTTATATAGATTTTCCTGGTCATTTTTTTCAATTTTGACCTCAAAATTTGCCGCGCAAGCCTATTCACAATGTGTTCAAATTGCTTTATGTTTAATATCATTTATTTTAGTTTTGGCTAAAGTTTCATAAATTTTGAAATTTGTTTTATATTAAATAAATCTTATAGAATTACACATAAAAAATTATACTTATGTATCGAGTAGTTAAAAAATTACATGAAAGATCAAACTATAATTTGTAGTACCTTCTTTGCACATTTTTAAGACTCCTATGACCCCTTAATGCATCAAAAGAAAAAAATATCCCAGTTTAGACTAAAAAAGCGATAGTTTGGGCTTGTCGATTTATTATGCGAGCCTCGAAAAGACTTACTTCCCTCATCGCTTCGCTTGGTTTTCTAGGGAACGGAGGGGGGATGGGGGAAGCATCGCTTTTTAAAACCTAACGCGTTTGAGGTTCTGTTGTGAGGTTAACTACCCAAACATAAGTAGAGTGGGGAAAAAACACGCTCACGCCGTTTCGAAGAAAACCACATGCGGGGATGGGGAAGGAAAGTGCTTTCGAGGCTCGCATTTTAAATATGCAAGGTATATTTTAAGGTTAACAAATACTAATCTAACTTAGTCAATGCAGACTTAAGACTGGCTGCAAGTTCAATTTAACAGAATTGTACCATGTTATAAAAATATTTAACTCTTACATTTGAGCTTTTTTCTTGGCATATGGTATGTTCGAAGGATCTTCGTGAGCCAGGAATCTACGACCTCCTAAAAAGCAATCGTCCATGTAGATTTCCCAATCAATTCCATCTGAGTCCATGAAAAATATCTAAAAAATACGCAACATGGTGAATTGATATAATTTGTAATAGCAGATAAAAAATTATATTCGATTATTTAAGACTCGAAGATTTCGACTGTTTAAGTTAGTGTTATTTTCAATATATACACTCTTAAAACAAAAGAGTGAAATCCACTCCAGTAGGAGAAGTGCATTTTCGACACCCTAAAGGCATGCATATTTACTCAGACTGAGTTAAAATCACTCGTTTGGAGTGATCCTGTCGGAGGTTTAACACACAAAAGATCCACTCCAAAAGGAGAAGTGCATTTTCCAGTCTGGAGGAGTGAAATCCACTCAGACGGAGTTAAATTAGGAGTGTTTGTTTTAAGAGTGTACAAAACAATATAATCAGGGGCAGTGTGGTGTGACATTTTCAATAACAGATTCAACAATAAAATCAGATGCAGTGTTTTTTGAATTAATATATTCACTAACAGACTTAACTTTCTAATCAATCAACTTATCAAATTATTTAATCATGTGCCAGAAGCAGGTGGAAGCGCGTTGTGAATTATTTTTTTCAACAACAGCTTAAATTATCTAATCAGGTGCAGTGTCTTGTGAAGTAATATTGTTTTAAATAACAGAGTAACTTCTATTATCAGGTAGCAGTGTTGTGAATTAGTATTATTTTCAATAAAACTAAATACTATAATTGATGATGTAATAATAGTAAAACACTTATTGATGCACAAAATGATTTAGGAAAAGAAATTTTCTTTAAATGAAAATACTAAGTATTACTTCTTCATCTTTGTCTTTTAGGCTCTTTTTGAGCGTGTTGTAGTTCTCCAAACGGCAAATCCATGGTTCTCTTCCCAATCTTAGAAAAATTCCATACAAGAATCCAATCTTTTTGTAGACTCTGACTAATCTAAAGACCAAATAATGTATGTTGTTAGCCACGCTGTTCTCTAAAACGCATTTCAGAAAATAAACAGCATAAACTGAGGATAATATGGTAGAAATAAAATACGAATTTTAAATTTGTTTAAACTAAATTCTATTGTAAAACAACTAAAGAATTCTCAATATATAAAACATAACCTTTGAAAAACTAAATTACTTAACAAACCATAATTATTGACGATCGATTATTGATTGAAAGAAAATATCGTTAACTTATAATGCTTAAGACAAATACTTCGATAAGTAATAATAATACAGTAAACTCCCGATTATCCACGGAATTGGGTGGCGTGGCATCCGCGGATAAGCGAATTCGCGGATAATCCGCAAAAGTAAAGAAAATATACACAAAATTGCTTCTGGTTTTAGAAAAGTAAAATACAGTTATCATAGTACTGTAAGATAAAAAAAAAACGTAACGGGAGGATGAAGATTTACAATTTTACCAAGAAGTCAGTAAATCGTTTTTGTTTTTTATCCTTGCAACTTATTCTTATTTGATTGAAGTTTGTCTTGAATGTTAAGACAACCTTTTTCGCTTCTCACTCATTTCATTATAAAAATCACGCAAAGCAGTTCAATAAAATCCCTAGCAGTTTATTTTACGAGTGAGGCTTTTTGACAAAAATCAGCTCATGAAGTGCACCTGGCCGTACTCATTTTGGGACACACCAGGCTTCCTATAGTCATAATTATTTTAATGAATTCGTTGTTCTTATTAATGTAATCTTTGTTTTTTTAAAAATATATTCGCCGTTTTTTAATGTGTTCGTTTTTCTTAAAAGGAATTCGCTGTTCTTGGAATGCATTTTTCCAACACGTATTAAAAAAGTAAAAAGTTTCATTTCTTTGTGCTTTTTAAAATTATTATTTATGAAGGGGGAGGGGATCGTGGCCGGCGGATAATCCGCAAAGCGGATAATCCACCCTCGGATAATCGGGAGTTTACTGTAATTTGCATAATTTTTAGTTACTTCAATGTTGTTTTAGCGCACAAAAAAGTTTATGGTTAACAAGATTTCACTTACACTGTCTTGCCTGTGAATAAGTACAGTAGAAAGTCCAAGGTATAAGCAGGAATCCATTCATCAAATAAGGAATGTATTTTGTAAGGAAGCCAGCTGTAGTACACCGAGAAGTCTGGGTATCTGAACATATTAACGAGTGGATATTTTTTCCTTCTTTCCAAAGCTTTTTCCAGAATAGCTTCGTCCGCCAAAGGAAGTCTATCGTAATCGATCACACAATTTACAACAAACACATCATTTGGCCTATAAAATTAAGAAAAATATTAGTAATTACAAGTAAAAAACCACCAATATTACACTTTTGCTAGTAGTATGTTCAAAAAAGCACGATGCTGTCTAGAACTTTATAGAAAAACAGATGGACGATACGGAAAATACATTAATGAAAAGCGTTAAAGCTTTAAATGTAGGATGGTAAAATCGGAAAATGTTCCTTCTGTAAGTTTAAGGGGTCATAGGAGTCTTAAAAATGTGCAAAGAAGGTAGGGTCACATGGGGGAATTATGGATCACTCTCTTTCGGGGGTAAATAATGATCACTAAATTTAAGGATTAAAAATGGTTTTTAGAAAAATAAAAAAATTATGCCAAGTCATCCTTATACATTCTATTTTCTTATATCAAGTTCAAAAACAATGTAACTCTGCAGCAAATAATAGAAAAAAAAAACTTTTTACACTACTATAAAAACATCTTCAAAAAAGATTGTCTTTGAAAAACATGATTTTTTTAAGATCCATATTGGAGAAACATATTTGAACTAACTATATTGTTGGTGCTATTTTTCAATAGGAAAAGGTCTAAGCTTTTCATTCCGATATAAATTTTTTCATATACGTCATTTTGAAGCAAAAAATCAGATTAGGCTGCATTCCAAATTCCATTAAAAAATTCGAATTAAAAGTTTATTTAAAATTTAAATAACAAAAAATTTAATCTTCATTGAAATAACATGCAAATTCCATTTTTATTCAATATTTTGACTCTTTTCATTACGTTAAACTTACGAGAAACTTTCGAGATACTTCGAACTGTAAATTAATTTAACAAACGATAAATAACCGAATTTTCGAAAGAATGTAAATGGGAAATTGCGGCATAATTTATTAAAAAAGATCATCATTATTCTTCAAGTTTAAAAAAAAATAGCAAACGATAAAGTCTAATTTTTTTCTGAGAAAGAAGATTAATAAAAAGTTAATTTAGGCGTTTAAAAGTTTGCTTTGAATTATATTTTAACTGCAACCAAAAATTAATTTACTTTTAATATGCATTACTATAAAAAATGGGTGATCCATAATTACCCCATGTGTGATCCATAATTGCCCAAACCCGGGGTAATTCCTGATCACTCAATAATTAAAATAAAACTAATAATAATTATGTTTTAGTGATTATTTAAATAAATTCTAAATTATTTAAGCTTACTCCATGCAAAATTAAATCTTTCTATCTTTCATACTTTAGAAAAAAATAGGATGTTGTGATTTTTTGATCCATAATTCCCCCATATGACCCTACTACAAAGTTTTGCTTGATCTTTCATGCAATTTTTTAACTACTCAATACATAAGTATAATTTTTTCATATGTAATTCTATAAGATTTATTTAATATAAAACACATTTTAAAACTTATGAAACTTTAGCCAAAACTAAAATAAATGATATTAAACATAAAGCTATTTGAACACATTGTGAATTGGCTTGTGAATTGGCTAAATTCTCAGCTCAATTTTAATTAGAAATTATTTAAAGAACTTTTTTCTAAAAAAATTTATAAATTTTTTAAAATTTTGATTTAAATTTTTTTAAAAAATAATTTCTAATTGAAATTGAGCTGAGAATTTCAGTATAAGTCTTTATTTGTACATATTTGTACAATATAAAGTTATTTCCTTGGTAATTTTTTCAATTTTGACCTCAAAATTTGCCGCGCAAGCCTAATCCAATGTGCTCAAATAGCTTTATGTTTAACATCATTTATTTTAGTTTTGGCTAAAGTTTCATAAATTTTAAAATTTGTTTTATATTAAATAAATCTTATAGAATTACATATAAAAAATTATACTTATATATTGAGTAGTTAAAAAATTACATGAAAGATCAAACAAAACTTTGTAGTACCTTCTTTGCACATTTTTAAGACTCCTATGACCCCTTAAAGGGTTAGTTATTGTTGTGGTTTAGTTAATAAGGTTTTATTTTTATAATGTAGCATATTTTTGAAAAAACGGTTTAAAAATATCTTTAGAAAGTTTTTGATTGGTGTATTTTAATATAATTCAAATTGTTATCCCTTTAAGCAGATGCTAATTAATAGCATACCTCTCTTGAAGTTTTGTAGGAAATTTAAAACTTTGATCATTATTTTCGCAACTGAGGATTTTCGTAACTAGAACTTTCATTTTTGAATACTTTTTAAAACTTTGTTGGAAAATGAAAGTTGTTCATATTTACAGTAATGGAATCAATAAATATATACTTCAAATTTCTAATAATTACCTTTGAGTTCCGATGTGCCATGCACTTACAATCATTGCATTAACGACCAAATCCACAGGTACCACATTCAGTTTAAGATCTTTCACCGACATTAATGTCCGCAAAACACCTTTGGCACCCTAAAAAGTTGTAGAAATATTGTTAAAAACGCTTTCTTCATCAAACATGTATAAATGATGGTAATCTATAATAATAAAAGAAAGATTCTGTCTGTGTGTCTGTCTGTCTGTGTGTATGTCTGTGGATCGCAAAAGACCTACTTAGACTGCTCTAAAAAATTCGAAATTTTCAATACAGGTTCCTTTTAATACCTACGTGTGCACCTGAGGCTTAGTTTTTTCATATTTGATTGTGATTTTTAATTAATATAATTAGTTAAAAAAAAACGTCATCCACGTGGAATTGCGGGACCATAACTGGGCTTGAAAATACATGGACCGGGCCGAAACGGGGACTTGACGCCATCCTCTATTAGTTTGATTGATTGAGCTTGGTTGAGATATGCGCTCGCCCTAAGGCTGCTTCATCCTCTGTTAGTGTTTGCTTTTTTAAGTGTGCATGCGCCAACACGAATTTAATTTTGTTTTTATTTGAGTGTATTTTCACAAGTAAGCATGCCTCTAAAAGGAAGCAATGCGAAGTTAACGGGTTCCCTGCAAGGCGGGACCATACTGCTAGTTATATAAGAAAATAAACTTACCGCCAACATAAGCCCCGATATACCTTGAATTGAGTCGACCCAACCCTGAAAATATTGTCAAGCATTAACGTCAATTATGTACAGAGTAAGTAAATATTGCTATTATTAACTCAATTCTACTTGCTCTTAATTGGGAAGTAATTAGTAATAAGGGTAAATATTTAAAAATGCGTGACAAAGGTATCAATGGCATTTAAAAATAAAAATTAAGCACGGAATCAAAACTACTATCTTAATTTATCAGTAAAAAAGATTATTTTTAAACAAATGATGTGTGTGTACTTGTAACGTACTTTTTTTCCTTTGTGTACAAAATATATTATTGTCATATAATTCGATATTTCAATCCCGAGTTCTGTAGATTTTAACCAAATTATGATTCGTATGTCTTTTAATTTTTACAGAACCGTATAGATTTTCTATTGTATGCTACACAATTCCGTTAGATTTTAAAAACGAGAGAAAACATCAAATACAATTGTTGAGTATAACGAATACAGCTAATTGTAAAAAAAAAACATTTGAATTGTTCGATTAATTTGAATATCCTCTAACTCAACTTGAATTTTAAGGTAACAACCTTTGCATCCGTAAAATAGTAATTAATTAATAAAAATGCACAAAATATTTACCGGGAAGGGATCTCTTATGGTTGGACTGATATTACATGGTCTTACAATAGATGTAGGCAAATTTCCACGCTCTTCGTTAACTACCACTTCTCCGAGGGCTTTCGTAACTAGATAGGTCGTTAATTTGCCCTCTAGCAGATAATCGCAAACAGCTTGCTGGGATGGTTCGTCCATCCATCTGCAATAAGTCAGAAACAGTTTAGTTTGTATTGTTTATATTTGAAAAGAAAGTGTTGTACCTTGGGACAATTTTTACATTTTAATTTTGTTTCTTCGATAATTATAGTCAAAATAAAAATTTCAAAGCAGCATTTCAACACACCAATATATTCCTCTATAATATATTTTTTTGAATTCTGGCAGCTTGAAATTAAAAAATTGCCACTCATTTAAAGTAGAGAGGATAAATTGTCCCAAGGTGCAACATCATGTTGTACCTTGGGACATACTTTATTTCTTTCAGTCAATAGTCATACACTTGAACTAATTTGTGTCAGGAAACAAACTTTATTGTTTTTTCAAGGAAATACACAAATAAAACTTCATAATTCAAGAATAATTTAAATTATACAACAAAATTGCAAGTCCAACTTATTTAACGTTATATGATGATACAATATGCTTTACTGTCCCAAGGTACAACACACTACATGGTTTAAATAAAAGCAAGATAGTGGCCAATCTAAATGCATTATCATTATTTTTTCATAACCAAAACTTTTTTAAATCTTCTCTTTTATGAAGAAAATAAAATGCAATTGACTTTTTGTAAAAGTACAAAGGTAAAAAATTATATTAGAATGAGAAAAATATTTACTTTGGGGTAATGAAATATTATTTTTTGTCACTAATTCATCAATTCAATGATGCTAGTGTTAAATTTTGTTTTGATGATGTCTGTTGGTTAAGGCTACTATTAGAAATAAACAATGTATGAATACTGCCAATAGATTCTTAGAAATTGTCAGTGTCCCAAGGTACAACACTCTCCCCTAATTTTTTCAGCTTGCACTTTGATCCTTTAAAAACGTTTCTTGCAAACTGCAAAAAAGTATACTTAATTTTACGATTATGACAAAGGAGAAACTTGTTATCTTTAAAGGATGGAATTGCATGGTCATTGAAACAAAAAATCTCAATTTTTTCGAAAATGTCATTTCTTCTACCAAGCTCTGCTTTTGAGGACAATAAAGCTGATGTACTTCAAGTGTTAAATCTATTTTTAAAAAAAATATAACGCTAAATATTTTATTAGTATTAGTGGAATCCCGGTCAGGCATGGATGTTTGTGACCGTCAATAAATGTTGTTATTTGAAGAGTACACGGGAAGAACCGATTGATTTCGTAGAAGACTTTCCTCAATAGATTCTTTGGGGATGATAGCGAGAAATCGCCTAAACTGGTGTAAAGAAGCCGGTTACTCGCTTTGTTTGTTTATCTTTCGCGGCAACCCTAATTCACGCCAGAGTTCAGGGGAAAGAGCCACACGTTTATACTTCGATTGAAGAACCGAAAGAGAAACCGGTTTTCGGTCGCCAATATCCGCGAAGCACACACAATTACGGTAAGGCTCTAAAGAAATCAATCGGTTCTTCCCGTGTATTCTTCATTTGTCTATGTGTTTGTGTCGTCTCTTTCTTTGTGTGTCTCTTGTGACTGTATCATTTCTTGGGGTTGAATACAATAGACCTAAGGTCGCAGTGTTCGGCAAACTTGCCCCCCACCAAAGAAGTCATAAGTCATTAGTATTAGTGAGTAAGAAAATCAGATATTACAAAAAAAAAAAAGTCTTACGTTTGCTACGAAAAAAAAATAATTTGAATTAAATTATTATTTATACACAGAGAGTGTATGCGTTTCTAAAAGCTAAGAATTTTGAAGTTGATGATAGCATTAATTTTAGAAGTAAATCGGAGTGTCAAATTGTATAGGATTGTAGTATCATAGGTAAATTAAAAACGTAAGCAGTCAGTTTTAGATATTTATTACCATTAGACAAAGAAAATATAGGTTGCCAAAAATGAGAAGGTTTTAGCACTTTTATATTATTCATTATATTTTTATGCAAAAAAAATTTTATCACTAGCTCTTGACGATATATTATCAAATATATTTTGTTTTTCAGTTGATAGTTTTGTCTCTAAGAGTTGCACTAGTTTCATTGATCAAAAACTGAGAGTTTTTTGTAGAGAAGAAGAAGCAATTTCTTTCTTTATGTTAAATACATGTTCGACACAATACTAAGTAACTCTGTTTAATCCTTTCAGTCCCAGTGATGCCATTTGGAATCATCACTTTCAATTTTTTTCCCAAATGTTTATGTCCCATTATGACATCCAAACACACATCATTCGATTCTTCACACTTTGTTCTATTAGACAATATTTTACATTAATCTCAATAGATGTCAGAACTACTATTTGTTTTTAATTAGAAAATAGCTAACAACGTTTCACCTGATTTTTGAAAAGTTCATTTCAGTTCCACATATTTAAAACACAATTTAAACTATTTCGGTTAAAATAATTACTAATTTTTTTTAATAATATGGTCAGATACCTTAAAATATATAACTCGAAGTGTTTTTAGGTAACATATATATTTTTTATGTTTTTGTTTTCCAAAATTAAAAAATTTTGGCATTATTTCAAAAATCATAAAAAAAAATTTAAATGATTTTTTTTTCTTTTGGAACTCTTATTTTTGACCTAAAATAAGCTTATTTTGTGAATATCAGATGTTTCTGTAGTGCAGTAAATTTTTGGGACTGAAAGGCTTAACTTGGAGTTTCTTAAGGTAGGCGAATATCCAAAATTCTAAAATTTTTACTATTACTTTAATCTTTTCCAAATTTGGCATAGTGATTTCAAATATAATGAGCAATGCTTTTTAGGCAATTTTTTTTATTTAAATATAATTGATTTATCTTAACGGTGTTTTTCAACTAAAAAAAGGGGTTTGCGCCAACACTTCTAGTATAAAAAGTTTTACATTAATTTACCTGAAATTTTTTACAGATGCTTTTTTAATATATATCTGTGCCATGAACCTCTAACATCCGGTGTAAATATATAAGTTTTTTTTTTAAAAATGTCCAAGTGTAAGTTAATAGAAAAAAATCCTTTTTTTAAGGTTAATTTATAACATTTTTCTTAATAACTTCTTTTCTTGTAATTTGTATGCAACTCTAGAGGGTCATTGCATGCATCAGTTCAAAACGAAAAATTTAAGACATAATTAATGTTTATAGGATGAAAATTCAATGTGGTAGACTTGTTAGCGTAAACCTCCTTTTTTAGTAGAAAAACACTGTTTAAAATAAATAAATTATAATTAAATTTAAAAAAAATGCCTAAATAGTATTATTCATTATATTTGAAATCAGTATGCCAAATTTGGAAAAGATTAAAGCAATAGTAATTTTTTTAGAATTTTGGGGAATTTTGGGTATTCGCCTACCTTAATGAAAAAAGTAACCATGTTACAATTATTTAATATCAAAAATAACTAATTATTACAGTTGTTTTTCGTTATTTTTAAAATTTTCAAATTGCAAGAATTTTTTAATTTAACCTTTTTACCGTTACTTTTTAAAGTGAACAAATGTAAAAGAAATAAAGATAATTGGAAAAAAGTTAAGAATGAAAATTCATCGTTGTTAGAAGTTAAATTTTAAATAATTAAATTTAAGTCGAACGCTGAACTTCGGAAAATATCCGTGAAGAAGGGCGTGTGATGTAACGTATTTTTCGTTACTGATGGATCGTTACTGCTAAAAGTAATTAAGTTACGTTTTCTTTCTAAAAAAATCTAACGGTGTTACTTTAAAAAAAGTAACAGTTACACGTTATGCGTCACCCTACTAAAAATGGTCGGTAGAGATCAATAGAAAATTTGTATGTGGAAATGGCCAACTGGTACCAATAGAAATCTCTATTGATATCTATACAAATCTCTATTGATCTCTATTGATATCCATACAAATCTCTACTGATCTATATAGATATCAGTGCAGGCCTATTGATGTCATTTGAGATCAGTAGCTTACTGGTATTTTCTTTACTGGTGTCTATAGAGCTCTATCGATATCAATAAGAAATATTATCAGTAGGTTACTGATATCAATAGCTTCTACTGATAACAATAGTGACATCCGTAGAAATAAGTAGACATCAATAAAGCTGCACTTATGTCAATAGATTTTTGTATTGATCTCTATGGATCATTTTTAGTAGGGCACCCAATCTCTGCTATTAGCACATGGTATTACTACTAGTGCTAGTAACTTTGATATTAAATCGTTGCTCTAGAAAGAGGATAAAATGTTGAGATGAAATTAAAAAGTACTTACTCCATCGCGTCCAAGATTTGTTTGGGAGACACTTTTGTTTGGGGGATCTGTTCGAGCACATAATTATCGGGCTCCCTGTGTACGTAGGACGTGGAGACATGAACAACAGCCTAAAGTAAACAAAATTAATCATTGGAACCAAATTTATAAAAAAGTAAATACAATGCTCAAAACAATTAGGGGAGCGCATGGCTTAGTTTAAACCCTTTCACTCCGATGATTCCATTGCAAATAATCAGCTTGTAATTTTTTTTCCGACTAAATTTAATTCGCCACTTATGTATCTTGAGATGGAAGAATCATGTCTTTGAAGAATTTAATAATTTTTGTTTTATTATTAAATGAAAATATGAAAAATATGGCAAAATAAAATTCACTCAAAAACAGTTTTAGAAAAGTAAATTGACCCTAAATTTTTCATGCTTGCATTTTTTAGATGTTTAAAAATATCTTTCAACTTTTTTTAACAAATAAAGTTTTGAAAAACAATTTGTTAGAATTTATTAAAAAAAGTTATGATTCCTATTTTTTCCCTTAAATTTTAATAGAAAAGACTAAGTTTTTTCTAATATTTTTTACTATTTCATTCCGGATACATAGTGAACCTATTTCACCAATTTTAGATTTTTAGAACGAAAATTAAAAAGTTGGGAGTGAAGTAAAAGTTGAAAGTAAAACGTGCTCCCCTAATTGTTTTGAGCAGTGTAGTTTGAGTAGGGTCAAGTGGGGTAAGTGTGATAAACAGCTCTTGTAACTTTGGAAATCATTCTAAAAATCTGAAAGTTTGCAATATATAACATTAGACCACTTATAATTAAACTAAAAAGAAACATTGACCTTATTTTTTGTTTAAAGAAAGTTTTGAGCTTTTGAATTTAAGTGCAACTGTCTTCTTTTTATGTGGGTCTTTCTATGTGGGGTAAGTGTGATGGATTTTGAAATGCAAATTTTGTACACTTAAAATTGGAATTCAAACATATAATTTTTTTCTACATATGTGTGTTTCTAATAATAATTCACTACCAATTTTAGGATTTGGAATTTACTTGAAGCAGAGAACGAATTTTCTTAATGAAAAATGCAGAAACCCTATCACACTTACCCCACTTGACCCTATTTTTTTTTAATGTAAAGAAAATTTAAGAACTTGGATTGTTTTTCTGAGATTAGAAATATATTGGAGTGCATAGAGCGGTTTTATCTGGCCGTTTTATCTGATTTGCAAAGAAAATACATTGGTTTAGAAAAATTATCAAAATTAAAAGTTCTTGAAATCGTATAAAAATTTCCCCAGTAAAAAGTTATTTGTTTTTTAAAATTTAAGTTAAATTTTAAACTATTCTGAGAAGTTTCACTAAAAATATCCTTATTATTTTAAGAGTTATTTATTTTTACGTTTGAAGTTTTAATGTAAGGCTTTACAGTAAAATGTGAGACGGAGTTTAGGCTTTCCTTAAAACATAAAAAACTTTTGTGTAACACTTTTGTACTTGCAGTGTTGGAACATTAAAAAAAATATGTAAAGATAATTTTGATCCACATTTGTTTATCAACTGAGGGACTGTTACCTTTTACTCTAACGTCTGTCAAAAAACACACACATAAATAATACAAAAAAAAAAGGTATTAGAAAAAATTATACAGAATAAGAAACTCAGTATAAAATGCCGTTATACACAATAAATAAAATAAATATTTTGATAAAGTAGCATATATTTGTGATCTTAACATTAATTTTCATAACATTAACATGGATAAGTAATAATTTTTATATCACAAAATACAATAAAATTTAGTTTTATTGTTTAACTTCATTATAACCTTTGTTTAAATCCATTACAGCCTTTGTTTAAATTTTCAAGCCTGTACTAAAGCAAAGATAATTTACATGAAATTTAACTTCCTTTTTTTATTGAATGACAACTAAGTAGGAAGATTTGAAAACATGTCATTGACAGACTTTGCTTTGTACTTAGTAGAACGAAAATTTTATAGACTTATCTGATTCTTTCGAAAGAGTTAATAGAGTTTATTTCTTTATTTAATAAATACAAATAATTAAATAAATAAAAAATAAATAAATAAATAAAAAATTTGATAAAAATTGAAGTGACTTTTTAACGATCTAATAACCCATGAAAAAATTAAAGTATTTACCTCAAGATTTGGTAATTCGTGGCACATCTGTAAGAATACTTTTGTGGCAATGACATTATGTTGCACAGCTACCCTAAAAATATTACAATAACAATTACTAATTTTAGATTGTATAAATAAATATATTTGGTGTATTGAATTATGGTAAAGTGAGGAAACTATTGTCTAAAATAATGAAGAAACAGTTTGACTTTTCAACTTGATACAATAGTTAGCAACTGAAATAAACACGATATATAAATGCATTAAATAAACCTTCCTTTTTTTAAATCTAAATTATTCTATTTACTGAATGATACTCGTTCTATTAAATGAACTTAATTAAAATGCAATGTATTTTAATTTAAGCGTATTAAATTTACGAAGTTACTATAATAAATTTAAAATAAAACATAATATGATTTTTAACTTCTGTGTATAGAGGAAATATAATCAACGTACCAATCGAAAATGCATGTTAAACGAATATTACAGAGAGAGAGGGAGAAATTTTTGATGGAAAACTTAAAAGAATCACTCAATTTTTCAACTTGCCTCAATTCCATTTCTTGCTGATTCGATGAGATATTCCAATTTTCAATTCGTAAATTTATTTATTTTACTCTTTAAATTAACTTGACGGTCTTATTTTGTGCTCTATGGTCATTTTTGGTCTATATAATACGAATAAAATGAGTTTCTGGTTCTATTTTCAATTGTATCAATGAGTATTTCATTACAATTTTGAATTTAATCAATAAGTTTCTAAAGAGTATTTATTTTAATGAACGAGTTTTCTGTCAATATTTTCAATTTTACAAATTTCAATTCTATTTCATTTTTATTGTCCTTTTAGCATTTAAAGGTACGCTAATTGTATTGTATTTAAGGGGGTTCAATACCCTAAAATCGGTGAAAAAATCAAAACAAAAATTATTGGCTTAAAATACTATTACAACCTTTATTAATAATGTCACAGAGTATCAAGACGATTGGAAAAATATTTTTGACATTAAAAGCCATTTTAATGCCATGGCTTCGTAAGGAAATGGGTTAACAATAAAAACTTTAAACGCGTTTTTCTCAGAACTTGATTTTTTGAACTTCGATGTACCTTTTCTCAAAAACTATGCTATGTTTTCTAGTGAAATTTTTTTCATATGATGTAATACATGGTATGGTATGATACATATATATTCCAGCTTGTGTGCTTGTTCATAGAACCGCTTAGATGTAATACATAGTATAGATTAATCTGAGGTTATAAATTCTAATAAAACTAAAGTGAAAAAAAAATTATGGGGCTAAAAAGTGAAAATTTTTATGATTTTTTGGGTACTTTAAAACTTATTTTATTTTAAAAATTCTAAGAGTTATTTACAAAAAACTTTTAACCTCAGATTAATATATAAGGTTGGTATAACACACAGAGAAAATTTTAAGATGATCTGATCAGTAGTTATTGTGAAAAGGTACATTGAAATTGGCCAATTTAACATTACCGATATACAACATACTGAACCCCCTTAAAGGTTAAACTCGTTATTTTGACTTACTTTAGTGGATCATTGAACTGAACTCGCGCTGCCGAGTGGAAGACCACCGAGACATGTTCCTTCATGTCATCAAAATCTTTCTCGGAAATTCCCAGTCTGTCTTTTTGAAGATCCCCATCCACAAGGCGAACTTTTTTACGAAAATGGGGGAGTACTTCTCGTACTTTATGAAAGAGCTACAAAAATATAGATATTTATTTATTCAAATAATTTTTCCTTATCGGGAGCTATATTAAAAAAAATTACCAACGTCTGTACAAATTCAATAAGTTCCACCTATTTTATTAAAAAATATATATTATTTTTTTAAAAATAAAAGTTCAAAATATTTTTTAGGTGTCATAAAACACCCAATTTTTGAAAACTCTTACCTGACTATGCAGCAGTTTTAGTTAGAAAGTTTTTTGATATTTTCGACTCGTACCATTGTACTACTGAGGGAATAAAACAAAAGAGGGGGTCATCTCAATATCGTGTTACGAGGAAGCGAACTGTTATTCCTCCGAACGCGGTATTGAGACGCCCATGCTAGTTGCTTTTTCCCCTCAGTGGAGTAATGGTGCGAGACTAAAAAAAAAAAAACTTCTTGCTAAAACTGCTGAATAACCAGAAGTTGTATAGATGTAGGTTATTTATTTATACAGGAGAGTTAGGATAATTTATTGGCAAATAATGCTACAATCAATTTTTCAATAAATTTCACTGACGTACGGTAATTAAGGGTTTCATTCCAATGTTCACGTTTCATATTTTAAAAAGATATTGTAGTGTTTCTTTCGCTAAAAACATTTTTCTCAGAAAATTACGCAAGATTTAAAAAAAATTGGAAAATTGTAGGCCAAAATCCCCCCCCAAATATCTGTTCATTTTAAAAATAGCATATTTTTAAATAAAACAAGTGATATTTATATTTTTTTAATTTGTGTACATACTTTCTGTATTTATTAATATATTTTATTTCACTAAAAGGAAAAAGAAGAAGAAGCATTTCAACAATCACAGTTCATAACAATCATCTTTTATATGTTCCATGCTTTCTGAAGCTATTTACTTTCTTAAATATTATTTAAATTTATGTTTTTACTGGGTAAAATCAATTAAAACATTGACAGCAATTATATTTCTACTGTTGTATAAAAACAGCATAAACGACATCATTTTAATACCTCAGTGTTGAACAGTTTATCCATTCTCTCATCAGCAGTCTTGCCTCGCTTTGGCCTCATTAAAAGATAAAGCGTTCCAATGCCAGGGCAACATCGCAATAATTTCTCCACAAGAACCTGAGTGACACGATATGTTAGAAGACCAAACAACAATCTTAACTACAATTATTGTTAATAATTACTTAGTAAAACTTTCATAAAATTTGTTTTTAACGCATTTATTAGCAATCCAAACATCTTTGAAATACATAAATCAATAACATCTTGCAAAAAAAAGATTATTTGAGATACGTAAAGAGTATTTATTTCACTTATTTTTAACACATTTTTAAGTGTGATTCTGCACTTTAAAAATTCAATATTATAATTTTCGAGTGGAAAGTCCATGCAAAATGCATGTGAATTTGGGATCATAAAAAATATTTTTAAAAAATATCTGAATCTTCAGAAAAAAGAAGCAAATGTTGTATTACATACATTAAGTACTAATTTTTCAAACAAAAATTTGAAAACCAGAAATAAATCATAAATAACCATGATTTACCTTTCCTACAAAACCAGTAGCTCCTGTAATAAATACTGAACGTTTATAGAAAAAGCTTTGAATGGTTGTTAAATCTGAATAAGCTTCAGCTTCCATTTCTGCTTGCATTGTTGCAATTTCTTCTTTTCTATATGGTACTGCAAATAATGAAGTCACACTTATTAAACACAGACTAACAAAACCACTTATAAAGTGGGCATTGAATTTTTGTATATTGTATAGGCGTTGGTTAAATATGTGCTTTTATATAACTTAAGTTATTATTATCCTTCTCTAACAAACGCATGTTTTCATATGGTGTCCAGCAATATTTAACGAATTATTGCCAACAAAATATTCAGTTTGGTATTAAAATCTAAATTATTGTTGATTTTCCTCGAAATATTAATGTTTTTTTGTTATTAGGTGGTATTTTTATATTTTGGGGTTAACTGATTGAAGTTTGGGAAGCTGCTGTAAAATTTCCTGTAAAAACCTTATAGATGACACGAATTTGAGGGAGAGCCGAAGAATTTTACGAAAACCGCTTATTTCCTATTAAACATTATATAATGTTTACCATTCAAATATTCCATAAAAGAACTATGCAAAAATACTTGTATTCCTTTGCATTTCATGCTTGATCAAATAAAATTAAACGGCATTAATATCAAGGTGCAACTGATGTTTCCCAAATGAACAAAGAATGTTTTTTTTTTCCTTTTCTTTGCAATGATTTCGGATTTTTAAAAAATAATAATATCATTTCTCCGCAAATTTCAGTTCTTATTAATTAGAATATCATGTTACTAATTAATTGTCTTGTATATTAATAGATCTCTAGTGAACAGTAAAGTAATATTTAATTAATTATAATTAGTTACACTTTTCTTTATATTTCTTAGTAATGTCTTTACTGTGTTAGTCTGCATTTTTAGCGAAATTTTCGTTAATGACTGTCGCTTTCTTTGAGAAATAAGTTTAAAATCTCCCCATTGTAATTAAATCAAATTCGACTACCAATGCCCTACTCGTTACCCTTAATTAAATGCTTTAGCATTTATACAGAGCTTAATGGGATGAAAAGTTTTGATATCGTGTTATGCAAAATTTCATGTTAAGAGGACTCCCTTGAAATTCCACATCTTGAAAATCGTAATGTTATTCCTATGGAAAACATTCGCAAGTCAATTACCGCCACAATTTTAATAAAAGGTGATAATAATAATAATTTTTTGAAGTTAGTAAAAATCTAGTAAGCATTAAGTTCTAATTAAAAAAAATTATTAAAAATACTAAATACGTGATTTTCACAAAACAAATTAATTTTAGCCTTTTAGTCCCTTTCGTTCTTTACAATGATACAAGAAACTAGGCACCTTTTAATAAAATTTTGGCGGTAATTGACTTGCGAATATTCTCCATAGGAATAACATTACGATTTTCAAGATGTGAAATCCCAAGGGAGTCCTCTTAAGCGGTTTCCGATAACGAGGTTTTGGATTTTAATATAGCTAAGTTGAAACAAATACCGAAACAAAATATGTTTTACACACATTATAGTGTCAATATTATCTTGTTACTAATTAATTGTCATGTTACTAATTAATTGTCTTGTATATTAATAGATCCCTAGTGAACAGTAAAGTAATATTTAATTAATTATAATTAGTTACACTTTTCTTTATATTTCTTAGTAATATCTTTACTGTGTTAGTCTGCATTTTTAGCGAAATTTTCGTTAATGACTGTCGCTTTCTTTGAGAAATAAGTTTAAAATTTCCCCATTGTAATTAAATCAAATTCGGCTACCAATGCCCTACTCGTTACCCTTAATCAAATGCTTTAGCATTTATACAGAGCTTAATGGGATGAAAAGTTTTGATATCGTGTTATGCAAAATTTCATGTTAAGAGGACTCCCTTGAAATTCCACATCTTGAAAATCGTAATGTTATTCCTATGGAAAACATTCGCAAGTCAATTACCGCCACAATTTTAATAAAAGGTGACTAGTTTCTTGTATCATTGTAAAGAACGAAAGGAACTAAAAGACTAAAATTAATTTGTTTTGTGAAAATCACATGTTTAGTATTTTTAATAATTTTTTGAAGTTAGTAAAAATCTAGTAAGCATTAAGTTCTAATTAAAAAAAATTATTAAAAATACTAAATACGTGATTTTCACAAAACAAATTAATTTTAGCCTTTTAGTCCCTTTCGTTCTTTACAATGATACAAGAAACTAGGCACCTTTTAATAAAATTTTGGCGGTAATTGACTTGCGAATATTCTCCATAGGAATAACATTACGATTTTCAAGATGTGAAATCCCAAGGGAGTCCTCTTAAGCGGTTTCCGATAACGAGGTTTTGGATTTTAATATAGCTAAGTTGAAACAAATACCGAAACAAAATATGTTTTACACACATTATAGTGTCAATATTATCTTGTTACTAATTAATTGTCATGTTACTAATTAATTGTCTTGTATATTAATAGATCCCTAGTGAACAGTAAAGTAATATTTAATTAATTATAATTAGTTACACTTTTCTTTATATTTCTTAGTAATATCTTTACTGTGTTAGTCTGCATTTTTAGCGAAATTTTCGTTAATGACTGTCGCTTTCTTTGAGAAATAAGTTTAAAATTTCCCCATTGTAATTAAATCAAATTCGGCTACCAATGCCCTACTCGTTACCCTTAATCAAATGCTTTAGCATTTATACAGAGCTTAATGGGATGAAAAGTTTTGATATCGTGTTATGCAAAATTTCATGTTAAGAGGACTCCCTTGAAATTCCACATCTTGAAAATCGTAATGTTATTCCTATGGAAAACATTCGCAAGTCAATTACCGCCACAATTTTAATAAAAAGTGACTAGTTTCTTGTATCATTGTAAAGAACGAAAGGAACTAAAAGACTAAAATTAATTTGTTTTGTGAAAATCACATGTTTAGTATTTTTAATAATTTTTTGAAGTTAGTAAAAATCTAGTAAGCATTAAGTTCTAATTTAAAAAAATTATTAAAAATACTAAATACGTGATTTTCACAAAACAAATTAATTTTAGCCTTTTAGTCCCTTTCGTTCTTTACAATGATACAAGAAACTAGTCACCTTTTAATAAAATTTTGGCGGTAATTGACTTGCGAATATTCTCCATAGGAATAACATTACGATTTTCAAGATGTGAAATCCCAAGGGAGTCCTCTTAAGCGGTTTCCGATAACGAGGTTTTGGATTTTAATATAGCTAAGTTGAAACAAATACCGAAACAAAATGAAGAGTACACGGGAAAAACCGATTGATTTTTCAGGAAAGTTTCCTTAGCAGGTCACTTTGGCGATGATAGTGAGTGATCGCCTAAACTTGTGTAAGGAAACCAGTTTCTACATTAGATATCATGGTTAAAGTAATATAGTGGCAGATCACGTGACCTCCAATGCTAACGACGGGACGCGCAAGGAGCTCCCAGTAGAGCCCCAAATGAAGTCAGCGTTGTAGGTCACGTGATATGCCACGGTAGTATTTTAACTACTAACTCTGTGGTTCCTAGCTACCAAGTTCAGGCGATTGGCGATCCCGACACTTGGACCAAGCGAAGAAAGAAAGAGAGAAACCGGTTTTATGTCACCAAGCAGACAGTTGCGGGTGTCCGCCTAATAAATCAATCGCTTCTTCCCGTGTACTCTTCAAATATGTTTTACACACATTATAGTGTCAATATTATCTTGAGTTTCTTTAGGAAAATACTAAACAAATGGTGGGTTTGTTATGCAGAATTGAGATCTCATCTGAATCCCCCACCCTATCGACACTGGTAAAATATCTAGAAAGTTAACCTTTGTCGTTTACGTAATTTCCACCTTTTGGCAATCTAATTGATGATTGTTTATATGATGTACACATTTGACGAACAAGAAAAACAATTATTCTACAATTTTCTTTTTATTCTCAAAAGAAAAGTCAAGAATCTCCACCCATTCGTACACAATTTCCCTATTATTCCGTAAAATGTGTATGAGAGTGACATGACCTACGGGGACAAACTTCCTTTCACTCTGCTCTGCAATTCGAATAAGGAAAGTGTATTTAGAAAGCATAACAAGTTCTTTTGTGTTTGGGAACCACCACTTCCTTACATTTTCATAAGATATCTGACTCAAGCCAATTAGAGTTCAAGGTATCTTTCATTGAGAAAAAAAAAGTATTGTTCTCAAATTTCGTTACGGGGGCAGACCCCAATATAATTGTCGTGCAATATGTAATAAGTGACGAGGTTTCAAGCATTTAGTATTGTTCTTAAATGTGGAGTAAATAAGAAACTTTCAATGTTATTTGGTAAGGGATTTTTAAAATTTTAGTGAGTAGAGTGCTAACATATCGTTTGGATTGTAATGCAATGATATAAAATTAACAAAAATCGTATTATAAATTCAATTGGGTTATGTTACAAATTTACTAATAATGTAATTGCACAGTTGTTTAGTTCAATTATATTAATGAAATATTATTAATGGAATACATTCATTCAAATATGCACTTTGAATAAAATTCTTTATTAAGCAAATACAACTGAAGTTTGGGAAATCAATGAATACAAACAGAACTTTTTTTGCGTAGATTAATTTCGACAACATCATCAATCTTTGGGAGGGGGTTGACTCTTTTAAACATTTTGAAAGACTATAAGAAGTTTAGTAAAACACATCGTTTATAGTCTGTCTTAAAATAATTAGAGATTAAATTATTGTATTAATACTAATTATAAAATACGAAGGACAAAATATAAATCCTTTAATCACAGGTAAGAAACTCATTGAGACTTCAAGGAATGAGATAAGTGATAATGTTTTTATACTGTAATACTTCAAGTATTTAAAAAAAATGATAAGTAAGAAAGCATAAGTTTTTCTTAAGCCATTTATTAATAATAAACTTTATGAATTACTTAGAACTGGTTATTGTTTAAAATCTCATTGAAGTAAGAAAGACTAATTCGAAAGATATCATACATGTATGAAATTTTTATTTTGTTAATATTGTAACTGTATTCTGTACGTTCAGGTGGTTTGAATATATCCTGATAGTTATGAATATAGTTTAATAGTTATTGCATGCCTATTAATGTATTGTCCGCTTTAGTATATCCTGATGGTTGTTTTCAAGTCGTATGTATTTTTGTATACATTGAAATAAATTTTTTGAATGGAAAAATACTTTTTCATTTCCTTAACTAATTGATTAAAAATATGCGTATTGTACTTTTTCTGTGAGGGGCTGGGGAGCCCAGTCGGTTAGGCACTCGCCTAGCATGTAGCACTCGCGGCCCGTGTAGCCAAAAATGTCCGACGAATAATACCCCGTGCAAGGGAGTGCACGTTAAATATCCTTCAAAGTCCTAACGCTGCTTACGATGTCGCCCTTAACGGTTGCGTTGGGTGCGTAATCAGGTGTCGACTCGTCACTGGTTCTAAAATACGACGCCCGTCGCCAATAGCCCTCGTGCAGCTCTAGTGCGACGCTAATTCAAACCAAACCAAACTTTTTCTATGTCACCTCTATCCATCTATTTGAAAACTAGATAACCTTAACAACTTTCTAGAAACAAACTTTAGTGCATTCAAATCATACACACATATCAGATTTATTGCGCATGAAAGACGTCATTACGGGCAATAACAAATCAATTGGAGTTTGACAAACCTGTTTATTGTTTTTTTTTTGTATTTTAAAGAAGCTATTTAATTGAGGAAATACGACAATTTTATTGTTCAAGGTGTGTATAGCATATTACTTTTTAAATAGTCGGTTTCTTTAGGAAACCTTGAAAAACAAAAATGGTGAAAAGCATTTTCAAACGCAGATTTTATTTTAAGTGTTAAGGATGCAAAACAAATTCATTTTTAATCACTTAATAAACTTTTAATTGATTGATCACTTTCAATTTATTTTAAATTTTCTGTAAATATTTGTTGATGAAAAATTTAAATCATATCTGATTAAATTTCGTTAAATGTACAAAACTTCAATATATTAATCGAAGCAAGTGTTATACGCGGAGTTCTTTAACCTTTTCGCTACGAAGGATTTTTGTTTCCTCGTAATATGTGATAGGAATATCATTATCGAATCCTGAGTCGGACGGCCGTCGTGGGCCGTTTCAGTAGTGAAAGGGTTAAAAGCCGTTACAAAAACAAAATATTTAATTTACGGAAGCGTAAAAATCATACCTAACGATTTGTTTTCGATGTAACCTTTTAGAAAAAAATGTAGTACATAAACGATTGCGTATAAATTAAAGACTTAATCTATAATAATAAAAGAAAGAGTCTGTCTGTCTGTGTATATGTCTGTGGATCGCAAAAGACCTACTTAGACTGCTCTAAAAATATCGAAATTTTTAATATAGATTCCTTTCAATACCTACGTGTGCACCTGTGGCTTAGTTTTTTCATATTTGATTGTGATTTTTAATTAATATAATTAGTTTCTAAACAACGTCATTCACGTGGGATTGCGGGACCATAACAGGGCTTGAAAATACATGGACCGGGCCGAAATGGAGGCTTGACGCCAACCTCTATTAGTTTGATGATTGAGTTTGGTTGAGTTATACGTTCGCACTAAGGCTGCTTCATCCTCTATTAGTGTTTGCTTTTTTAAGTGCGCATGCGCCAACACGAATTTGTTTTGATTTTGAGTGTATTTTCGCAAGTAAACATGCCTCTAAAAGGAAGCAAATAAAAAATCTTTCTGAGTCTGTCTTACTTGACGAAGACTTATAAGCGGCTCACTGAGCAAGCACACAAGTCGGAATATATATGTAAAATACCCTACCCTTTCAAAAAAAAAGGAAGCAATCCGAAGTTAACGGGTTGACAGTAAGGCGGGACCATACTGCTAGTATTTAATGAAATTTTAAAAGATTTTTGCTGGTTCATTTATTTACCTTTACAATTACAAGCGTATTATAAATATGTGAAAATAACTGATAAATTTATTTTCATATATTTATAACACACTTGCAATGAATGCAATGAATATTGCTAAGTTTTTGCAAGTTGTGTTTACTTCGTCATGTGCATATGACCGGTTCATTACGATATTTCTCTATTTCCTAACCCCCATACTTTCGAACAAAGTATAAAAGAGTGAAAATAATTTCTAACTGTTATATCTACTTTCCAGTTTTTAACAGCAATGTTTCTAAAATAGATAAGTATTTCCCTAAAAATTTAGAAAAATACCACTAAAAGCCACTAACTTTATTGTAAATGTAAAAAAATGTTCTTTGGGTGTGCGCCACTATTATTTTTAATTCTTTTTAAACTACGTGCTGCTGGGTGTGGTATCTGACGGATTCGATCCATCAAACTTCGAGTCCATTAGTTAAACCATTTTTGGCCACGTGTAGCGATTATGATTGTTTGTTGACAACGATTTATAATATGATAGGGGTTTTCGTTACAGTGAAGAGCTGTTTGTCTCATACAAATGTTTATAACTAAACTCGTTTATCACGAAACACTTTTGAAATACTCGATACATTCTAAAATAGTTTTTATTTATTGTATTTAAAAAATAAAGACTTTTTGTGTTAGCTTATGTTCTAGTAATCATTTTAAATTTAGATTATTTACTAACCCATTATTTTATTTATTTTCCTGACTAATATACACTAATAAATTCCTTTTTAAATAGAACATTATGCAATTAAAAAAGCTTAAGAAACAAAATTAAAAATTTTCAATGGGGATTAGTTGTGAAATAAAAAAAAATTTTTAGCACAGATTGTACGTAAAATAGTTTTATAAAAACCAATAATTTTTTTTAATAAATAATAAATGTCCTGCGATGATTGTAAAATGATCTCATAAATAAATTATCCCTATCAATTTGGAAATCAAATTGAGTGAACAAGCAAGTAATAGAGAATGACAGCTGAATTGATAACTGTCTATTCACTAGTATAAAAGCAATCATCAATGCTATCAACATTTGATTAATTGATAAAATTATCCAATTCATTTGGTCGTTTTCACTCAAAGTATAAAAAAATATGTTTATGTTTAAAATAGCTTTTAACATGATCTTTAAAGGAAAGATTATTTTTGACATTTTAAAAATATTTTAAAAAAAATGAATTTTATTTGGCCTTCAATTCAAATGTGAGAAGGAAAAATTCAAGTAGACAAATTCTCACTTTGACAATTTTTTTTGACTTCTTTTCCAGACTAGTTAATGCAAACGAGGAAAGTATTTAGCTAGTCTCATTACAATATTTTAAAAGTAAGGTAATACCTAGTTGAAAAACACTAAATATATTATATAATAGCGGTGAGTAAGATTTTCCTTTGAAATAAGACTATGTAAGATTAGAATTCATTTATTAAAAAAATCTATGAATTATGTATTAATCACATAAATGGACAGTTTAACGAATTAACATTGGTTAGATTGTTGGTTTTAATAATATCTGCATTTGAAATGAAGCTAATATTTTCCAAATTAACATAAAATAGAAAAAGGCTAATAGGAAAACATTTAAAATCATTCAACATATAGTATTTTATAATGTGTAACTCTATATTTAAGCACACATTATGATAAAAAAAAAGTATTATGGTGTGAAGTTAATGGTATGGTATTAAAGTAAATGGTTGTAAAAAAAATGTTTTGAAGAAAATAAATTTTCCTACAGAATTTTTTAAAATAATACTAATTAGATTCATATAAAAAAGTATGTAATATAATTAACATGATATGAGGTGAAGAAACAGCACAGTTTCGAAGAAATGATTATTACCAATTACTCCCAAAATATAGCCTAGAGGCCATTATATATACGATAAAAGTGTTTTAAAAGATAAGTTAAAATATTTTTAAATATAAATTGTCGGTACAAGAAGTGACATTTTTTACTTTTGAAGTATAATAAATGACTAATTTTAAAAAAAGTTTTAAAAACAAACCATTCATGTTTAGGGTAAGGTGGGGTAAGTGGGCCATTGGGGCAAGTGGGCCAACCCCCCTCCCCTGGCATTTCCCGAATTATGGACGTAAAAAAAAATCTGTTACAATATTTTTACGTTTTTACCCCAATAGATGCAGGAAACATTATGGCATGATTTTCATTTAAGTATGTAACAAGGTACAATCCTTTTTGTGACATTTTTTAAAATTGCATCTTTTCATAATTCACGCCATCATACCAGTGCGACGATAATTCAAAACCTAACCTGATATACGTACCAAATCTGTTAACACGATGAAGCCCCGGAATGAAAACCGCTTATACGATCTTGATAAGAAAATGACCGAAATGTTCAAACAGATATTTTTGAAAATGATATAACTAGCATGGATAAAAAGCATAGCGAATAATAGCTACTGAATATTTTTTGAGATACTTATTTACAGCTAGTAGTATGGTCCCGCTTACTGGGAACCCGTTAACTTCGCAAACACTAATAGAAGATGAAGCAGCCTTAGGGAGAGCGCATATCTCAACCAAACTCGATAAATCAAACTAATTGAGGATGGCGTCAAGCCCCCGTTTCGGCCCGGTCTATGCATTTTCAAGCCCCGTTATGGTCCCGCAATCCCACGTGGATGACGTTTTTTTAAAACTAATTATATTAATTAAAAATCACAATCAAATATGGAAAAACTAAGCCTCAGGTGCACACGTAGGTATTAAAAGGAATCTATATTAAAAATTTATAATTTTTTAGAGCATTCTAAGTAGGTGTTTTGCGATCCACAGGCATACACACAGACAGACACACAGACAGACTCTTTCTTTCATTATTATAGATTGTTTTTGTTTTGCCAATTATGTCTAAATAAAAACTTAATAAATCCACTCAATCTCCGAGTACACTGGGACAAACCTTCTCATTATATTTGTGAGGTACAAAGTTACGATGGTATTAGTGTACGATTCGTTCAATGTTCTGTTGGGTGCCAGCTCAGGTATTGACTGTGTCACTTGCCTACGATTTTAAATTACGAAGAGCGTATATATAATCTACACGTAAAAACTAACTTATATCCACTAGTGTTGTTCCGATTGCCACTATTTTAATAATTTGAAAATATTAAATCTTGGTTTTAATTGTAACAAGCTAGGCTAATAACTGCTCTCCAAAAATATTTCTAGGACTATCAGAATATTACTAGCTTTTAATTAAATTTCTTTATAGGACGTATATATACGTATTCCCGGCTTAAAAGTGTTAATTAAACTTGAAATTTCTTAAATGGAATGCTGAACTGTCAATGTTTTATTATGTATAAACTTAACTTCCATTACAACTATCAATTCAAACAATAATTTAAATATATATATTTAACAAATTTTTTGTATCATGTATAAGTATAGAGTTGTAGCTTAGTTTATGTGAAATAAAAAATTGATGCATTCAAATATCAGCACAAAAGTGTTTTACAATAAACAATCTAGGTATAGAGTAAATGCATAAATATTTGATAAATTTTCGATCAATAATTTCTTGAAACACTCAAATAGTAAGATGTAAACAGTTTCAATTTGTAAAGACTATTAATTAAAAATGTGTCTTAATAATTTTGAAAAACAAAACATTGGCTCTCATATGACACATTTTATAAATATTATTATTTGATGGTAGGTGAAACTAATGCGTTCATCCCAATTCAAGAATTAAAATATTCATAAAAATTCAAAAGTTTAAAAATAAAACAGTAAAATAATTTAATTGCATAAATTACTTAGTACTTCAAACCTAGTCATTACACTCTTAAAACAAAAGAGTGAAATCCACTCCAGTTGGAGAAGTGCATTTTCGACACCGTAAAGGCATGCATATTTACTCAGACTGAGTTAAAATCACTCGTTTGGAGTGATCCTGTCGGAGGTTTAACACACAAAGGATCCACTCCAAAAGGAGAAGTGCATTTTCCAGTCTGGAGGAGTGAAATCCACTCAGACTGAGTTAAATTATTAGTGTTTGTTTTAAGAGTGTATGTATTAAAATGTCGTAATGAGTAAAGACAATCATGGAGAGAAGTGAAGACTTACCTACCGGTCTGGAGCTTCGGGATGCGAATGAAGCCAGAAGAGGAAGAAAGAAATGAGCTAGGGTTCAGGAAAATCATTCGAAGCACATTATGTCTTCTTCCTCCACAGTTGCACTTGATTTCAAGAATTATAATAGTGGAAAAAAACACATAATTGCCCTTGTCTTGTATTGAAGTCTTTTTTTATGTTGAATGTTTTAGACAATGGATATTTTTTAAAGTTCTTATTTCATTACTTATTTCATTTCTTTCATATTACTTATTTCATTCTCTTACTTATTTCATTTTAAAAAATCTAACAGTTATTTAAAAAAAAACTTTTAACCTCAGATTAATATATAAGGTTGGTATAATACACACAGAAATTTTTAAGATGATCTGATCAGTAGTTATTGTGAAAAGGTACATTGAAATTGGCCAATTTAACATTACCGATATACAACATACTGAACCCCCTTAAGGGGTTACGATCTGAAGACAAAGGCGAATTTGTTCACTTTTAAGTGGCAACCAACCTATGAATCGAATCATGCGGGTAATGTTTAATGATGTTAAATTCGTTACTCATTAGCAGCGTGTAAATTCGGGGGCTTTACTTATAGTATGCTAAAACTCTTAAATAGACTAGATATTAACGGGCTACCAAATACTGATATACGGTAGTTCAAAGGTATTTATAGACTATATTGGTAAAAATGTTTTAGTTTGTAAAAAAAAAGTATCACATCGGATTTAATCACTGAAATATGCACATTTTTTTAATAATCTAATGTAAACATAGAGAAGAGATTAAAACAAAAAGTGGGGTTAGTATGGTATGGTATGATACATATATATTCCAGCTTGTGTGCTTGTTCAGAGAACCGCTTATAAGCTTTCGTCAAGTGGGACAGACACAGAAAGAAATTTTACAGTCACAAAGAAATGAATAACACATAGACAAATAACAACATTTATTGACTGTCACAAACATCCATGCCTGACCGGGATTCGAACCCGACCTCAGCAGCTCCAAAGGCTAGTACACTAACCATTCAGCCACCGAGGCGGCGTGGGGTTAGTTAAGAATATACTAGTATGATTCTTTATAAAATAAAAATTTATATGTTGTGCATAAGAATTTAATTACACAGTATATTGTAAAAAAAATCCCTAAACTATGTAATATAAAATATGCATTAATTGTTTCATTGATTATGTCTCGAATACAACAATTAAATAAAACATAAGTGCAACATTTTTACAGCGTACACTCTTAAAACAAACACTCCCAATACACCTCAGTCTGAGTGGATTTCACTCCTCCAGACTGGAAAATGCACTTCTCCTTTTGGAGTGGATCCTTTTTATGTTAAACCTCCGACAGGATCACTCCAAACGAGTGATTTTAACTCAGTCTGAGAAAATATGCATGCCTTTAGGGTGTCGAAAATGCACTTCTTCAACTGGAGTGGATTTCACTCTTTTGTTTTAAGAGTGTAAGTGATATTTCACTAGCCGAATCCGCAAAAAAAAAAACCTAAACAACCCAGAGTTCATGAGCCTTAAACAAATGAAATAAGGAAGCATTATGAATAATTGCTTTTAGCTTAATAGCAAAACGAGCAATAATGAATATGGGTATTAAGTAACAGAAATGAAGAAAGGTGCTTCAGCCTATTATCTTTTTTCGGTAACTCGTATTATAAATATTTTATGTTTAGTTTTCTACGTTAATAGCTAACAAAGCAAATTAAATACTTTTAAACTAAAGGCAAGTTGGAGAACAAAAACGTGTGAGTTTAATTCTTATCTACTTTAAAAATAATGTAGTCTGCAAAACTACTTTTGTAAACGCATCAAATATTCTTAAACTCACTATATAATTTTAAATACACTTCAGTATATAAATCTTATAATAAAATACTTAATAGTCTCAGAAGTTGTAATTGAGTTATATACAAGAATCTTGCATCGCTATAAATGTGGAATTTTTTTTTTAAAAAAATTTATATAGCTATTTTCATTGTTTTAAAATCTCTGAACACTTTCGTTACATATCGTCCTTATCTTAGTAGCTTATTGGACATGTATTTTGCTAACTTCTTCAAGTTTTTACAAATACATATTACCCAATTTTTCCCAAAGGAATTTTTGAATATATACATTCAATTATTTGGAAATGAAAAAAATATATCTATACGAAGGTGTATAGTGCACTCTTTCTATATTTTAAAGACTTTTCTTTACTCTTTCAATACATTTAAAGATAGTAAGTTGAGGTAAAAAATGCAGTATTTGTATCATAATACCTAACTGAAAATTGATAACTTTCTTAAAATATAAGTAGTTTCATGTGTTTTTTGTACGTAAATTTTATCTCAACATTTATTTTTAGTTTTTTAAAAAAATTATTTTAGATGTAATAGTTACACGTTTTTACACAACTCCATACCATGTGTTGCCATATTAATTTTAATTTTCTAACCGATTAACTTTATCAAAGTTTTTTCTTTGACTTATTTTTAATACTTAAACAATTATTTTATTTTGTAGTTGAGGTTCAATCAGTCTACTTTAAAATTTAAACTCGTGCAACTATTTCGTAAATTCATATTTGGTATTCATCTATAATAATAAAAGAAAGAGTCTGTCTGTCTGTGTGTATGTCCGTGGATCGCACAAGACCTACTTAGACTGCTCTAAAAAATTCGAAATTTTCAATATAGATTCCTTTTAATGCCTACATGTGCACCTGAGGCTTAGTTTTTTCATATTTGATTGTGATTTTTAATCAATATAATTAGTTTTAAAAAACGTCATCCACGTGGAATTGCGGGACCATAACAGGGCGTGAAAATACATGGACCGGGCCGAAACGGGGGCTTGACGCCATCCTCTATTAGTTTGATTGATTGAGTTTGGTTGAGATATGCGCTCACCCGAAGGCTGCTTCATTCTCTATTAGTGTTTTTTTTTTTAAGTGCGCATGCGCCAACACGAATTTAATTTTGTTTTGATTTTGAGTGTATTTTCAAAAGTAAACATGCCTCTAAAAGAAAGCAATGCTAAGTTAAAGGGTTCCCAGTAAGGCGGGACCATACTGCTAGTTTAACTACATTGAACAAGTTCAATATAGTTAAAATACATATAAGAAATGCAAGGGATAAAATAACGATGTAGGCAAGTTTAAGTGATTAATTTTCACTTATAAGACTTGAAAATATATGTAGATAAATTTATTGGAATTTTGTTTTGAACGCCATTTCAAAATTACTTAGCCTACTCTTCACCACACACTTTTTCCTTCTTTATATTAGCTTAAAAAATTTGGGGGATTTTAAGTTGGAAATAGTTTTTTTTAATTCAAAGTTTAAATAAATATTCATTGTGTTTTTTATAACCTAAAAACAAACTGGGTTTTCCCATTTGCACCTATACAATACAATTTTAGATTTTTTTTAAATCATGAACATCAACAAAACTAATTACTTTATTTACCCATTAAAGACTCATTTGAAGAGCTTAGTGGAAGAACGTGCTAAGTGACAAAAAGTTGAAAACGAGAAAATGAGCTTTAAAGTTTTTACGTTGCACTCAGATCTGTTGAAAACGTAACCTGTAAAGAGCAAAAAAAGTACCAAATATAAAGTTTATGAAAAAAGACAAACTTGTAATCGTTAAAGAAGTAATAATTTTGTTCATTAACACGAAATCTAAATTTTTCAAAAATGTCACTTTAGCACGTTCTTCCACTAAGCTCTTCATTTGTGAATGCCATTAACATCTTTTTTATTGTAAATAAACCGTTTAAGTTTTTAAAATTCGTTTTTCGTGTAACTAAATTTATCTTTAAAAAATTGTATTACAGCACCATGGTCATAGATAAGCCTCAGCAGAAAGGTTATTTTTGCATGCCAAATATTCTTGTCGATCTTCATTACTGAGTTAATACTCTTGCAATTGAAAAATTCGCATTTGTTTTTCTTATTAAAATAAACATATATTATCTTTCATCCGGAATATTTCACCCAAATCCTTCAAAAAGTGCAATTTTAAAGGTCCCGATCATAGAGATCTTAATTAAAGTATTATAGTGGGGGCTCACGTGACCTCCAATGCTAACGGCTTGACGAGCATGGAGGCCGCCATATTGTCAAAAAGTGAAGAAATTGGGCCAGTGTTGCCAGTACTTTAAGTAGAAAAAATGTTGAGAAAAAATAAATTTAATTCTAAAATTACCAAAAAATATCATAAAAATAATAGCTACATTTTGGAATATTTTTATTGGCTTTTAAAAAACTTGAAACGCTTTTCTAGTATTTTTATAATATTTATTTTGTAATTTTAGAATTAAATTTTCTTTTTTCGTAGCATTCTTTATGTGATGGCAACACTGGTAACTTGTCGCCACCGCCGCCACATTAAGAAAAATACTCGGAAAAATAAAATATAATTCTAAAATTACAAAATAAATATAATAAAAATACTAGAAAAGCGTTTCAAGTTTTTTAAAAGCCAATAAAAATATTCCAAAATGCAGCTATTATTTTTATGATATTTTTTGATAATTTTAGAATTAAATTTATTTTTTCTCGACATTTTTTCTACTTAAAGTACTGGCAACACTGGTCCAATTTCTCCACTTTTCGACAATATGGCGGCCTCCATGCCCGTCAAGCCGTTAGCATTGCAGGTCACGTGAGCCCCCACTCTAATACCTTAATTAAGATCTCTATGGTCCCGATCATTATAATGAGTTGTAATTACAGTTAATGACATCTTCATTTCCGACACAAAATACATTCTTGTAAAAAAAGGAAGGAATTTTGAAAGTATCTATTTCAATAAGTGTTTTATAATGCATTAAAGAATAACTTTTATATATTTTTATCTTTGAGATATTCATGTTAAATTTTATAGTGAATATAAACTTTAAAATCTTCAAATATCTATCTTTTAAAATGTTTTGTCAAATTAAAAAGGTGTCGCATGTTTGAAAATGTTTAATCACATATTTAAGACTGTCACTGGTCATCAGACGCCGCCAAAAATAATGACATAATCACAAATCTGTTCAAGTTAAGTAAAATTGTTAAAAGAATGCCTCTTTCTTCTTGCAGTCAAAAACGGTTAAAATACAAGCATTGTGGCTCAAACAGAAGGATAGTTGAAATTAAATTTTTAAAAAACTTTTTAATGTGTAGAGTTTTAAACTAAATTAACACTTTCAGTCCCAACTTTTTATTCTAAAAATGTAAAATTTGTGAAATAGACGCATCATGCATCCAGAATGAAATGGTAAAAACCAGTGGGGGGATCTCAATTTTTAACTAAAATTTAAGGAAAAAATACTGGAATCATAACTTTTGAATAAATTATAATTGTTTCGAAAATTTATTTGCTAAAAATAGTTAAAATTCAGTTGTTGAGCATTCAAAAATGCAAGCATGGAGAATTTATGGCCAATTTATTTAATACAATTGTTTCAGAGTGAATTTTACTTTACCAAGTTTTTCATCTTTTAATTTAACCAGAACAAATATTGTATAACTAGCAGAGTATGGTCCCGCCTTTCAGGGAACCCGTTAACTTCGCATTGCTTCCTTTTAGAGGCATGCTTATTTGTGAAAATGGGGGACATTTACTGCCATATCCACCTGAGCTTCAATTCCACATCGCTGTGTTAAAAAAAAATGCGGTTAGACAGGTTAGAGCAGTAGGAAAACATTAGCACGCGGCTCGAGAGCAGTATAGGATAACATTAGCACGTGTTTCGGGAGGTGTAGGATAACAAATAACCGCGTGACATCACATGAATCATACACTTAATATCTAAACTAAATTCAATTCGAGTTGGCGCATGCGCAAGAAAAAGCAAATAATAACAGAGGATGGTGTCAAGCCCCTGTTACGGCCGGGTCGTTGTGTTTTGAAGCCCTGTTATGGTCTTCAAACTCATTAAAATGCACTCAAAATCAAATTCGTGGTGGCGCATGCGCACTTAAAAAGCAACCACTAATAGAGGATGGTATCAAGCCCCCGTTTCGGCCCGGTTCATGTATTTTCAAACCCTGTTATGGTCCCGCACTCCCACGTGGATGACGTTTTTTGAAACTAATTATATTAATTAAAAATCACAATCAAATATGAAAAAACTGAGCCTCAGGTGCACACGTAGGTATTATAAGGAATCTACATTAAAAATTTCGAATTTTTTTAGAGCAGTCTGAGTAGGTCTTTTGCGATCCAGAGACATACACACAGACAGACTCTTTCTTTTATTATTATAGATTCTTCAAAAGACATGATTCTACCATCCAACGATTCAAAAAGAAAATATAACTTTATGGAAAAATGTATGGAGAACTTAATCAAATTTACTTGAAACAAGTGCGTGTTTGAACTTAGTGAGAAAAAAAATCAAAAGGGCTGATTATTCCAAATGGTATCATTTGGAGTGAAAAGGGTTTAAAACATTTGCAGTCGAATATATTTTTCGAAAAATTATATGAAGGATACAACTTCAACGTTTCTCCGAAGCTGGAAATTATATAATTAATGAAATACTTACCTTTGTTATGTCACCCGATTGCCCAATAAAATCCGCCCACAGAAGATATTGTCAAAGAGCCCGACCGTCCGAAAGGTTGAAACGCATGACCCCTTGCATCTGAATTTCAATTGAAAACAGTGGGATTACAGGAAAAAAAGCACACAATGTTATCTTTGCGGAATAGAATACTTATATATTTTTGCCTATTGTTATAGTTTTTAGTAAGAGAGAACTGGGGCAGTATACTTTTTCTCAGGAGAGGTGATAGAACAAAGGAAAGAAAGAGGGTTTTATTTACTTTCACTGATGGACCGGCCATATCTTGCTCTGATTTTTATAGTTGATTGATGGAATTTTAATTTCACATGAACTTAGGAGTCCTTAGGTGGTGTTTCAATAATTAAATGGCAGTAGACGTTGTTATTTAATTCTCTCACTAAAAAAAAGGAAATGACGTATTATAGACGGAATAAATTTTACGATGTTATTTCATCGTCAAAATACCTCAATACATTTTTTGATAACGCCGTATGGTATTTTAAACAGGCGATATAATAAGCATTTCCAACTCATTAAATAACTTTTCAGAAGGATGAGATTTCATGCAGCAATATTAATACGCTCTTCCTGCGCGTTAAATAAGTTTCCGGAAAACCGCGATTTCATCCCTTTTACGTAAAAAAAAAAATAGACGTATTTTTAAGTTGAAATACTATTAAATTCTATCTTTTTCATATTTTTTTAAAATAAGAAACCTAGTCTAGAAAATACATATTAGTCATAAACAACTTCAACCCTTGACCTTATTGGAGAGCGACAGAATCAAAATCGTCAATTTTTTTCGCGTTAAGTGCAAAAACTCAAATGCATATGCTGAATTTCAAAGTAATTCTTACTAATTAAATACACTCTTAAAACAAACACTCCTAATTTAACTCAGTCGGAGTGGATTTCACTCCTCCAGACTGGAAAATGCACTTCTCCTTTTGGAGTGGATCCTTTGTGTGTTAAACCTCAGACAGGATCACTCCAAACGAGTGATTTTAATTCAGTCTGAGTAAATATTCATGCCTTTAGGGTGTCGAAAATGCACTTCTCCAACTGGAGTGGATTTCACTCTTTTGTTTTAAGAGTGTATATTCCCAATTCTGGCAAGTGTCGAAGGGATTTACAATAATCATGCAAGACGAACTAAGAATTTGATAATGCTATGGGGGGCGTATATAAATTACGTGATGCATTGTAAGGGGGGGGGGTCTAGCAGAACATACACGAAGTCTCGCGGGTGAAAGTTAAGTCTTAGTCAACTTTCACCCCCCTCCACCCCACCCCCCTTCGCTGTAACAAACACCTCCGTAAAAGGATTAGGAAATCACTAGAAATTTTTTATTCTTATCGCGTCCCAATGTTGACATGCTATTAACCAAGAGGTTCGCAATTTCAATCAATTTGTCTTATTTGAAAGTTCAATCATTTTTCTTGTAAAACATTGTTTTCTACAGACTAGATAGAAACTTCACCATTTGCAATTTTAAGCGTATGAAAGAAATGAATGTTAAAAGTTAAAATCTATTACTTGCTAGAACAATAAAAGTGTATAATTTTGGGAGCCGTGAAGCAATTAATCATTTCGATTTAGGTTCTTAACCTTCGAGAAATTTCTTTTTTATACCTTTTTATAATTCAAAGAGTTATTTATTAAATTGAAATTTAAAAGAAACTTTAAAACATAGCTTTTGCTTAAAATATTCATAATCTTTCACAAAAAAAAAAAAAAAAAATACGAGTGAACTTATTTTTATATGGGTTTTATATCATTTAGAATCCTTAACAAGAAAAAAAAATGATAAAGGGTGCGTATCAATTTAGAATTATGTGCTTCCGACCCGTAAAAAGGTACAACGGTCGAATCCTCACCCATTTTAAGGTTATGGGCACTGGTGGGAAAATGCATTTTTTTTCTGGAAAAGCAGCAAATACAAAGTTTAAACTTAAGGGGGTTCAGTATGTTGTATATCGGTAATGTTAAATTGGCCAATTTCAATGTACCTTTTCACAATAACTACTAATCAGATCATCTTAAAAATTTCTGTGTGCATTATACCAACCTTATATATTAATCTGAGGTTAAAAGTTTTTTTTTAAATAACTGTTAGATTTTTTTTAAAAAAATAAGTTTTAAAGTACCTAAAAAATCATGAAATTTCTCACTTTTTTGTCCCATAACATCTTTTTCACTTTAGTTTTATTAAAATTCATAACCTCAGATTAATCTATACTATGTATTACATCATATAAAAAAAAGTTTACGAGAAAACATAGCATAGTTTTTGAGAAAAGGTACATCGAAGTTCAAAAAATCAAGTTCTGAGAAAATCGCGTTTAAAGTTTTTATTGTTAACCCATTTCCTTACGAAGCCATGACATTAAAATGGATTTTAATGTCAAAAATAGTTTTCCAATCGTCGTGATACTTTGTGACATTATTAATAAAGGTTGTAATAGTATTTTAAGCCAAAAATTTTTGTTTTGATTTTTTCACCGATTTGAGGGTATTGAACCCCCTTAATGGTTACTTTGACAAAATTATAATCATAAATTTAAATTGATTAGCAATCCAATTTTTTGTCAATGTGTTGCCCTTCAGCTTGAAAAATGTCCTATTAAGCCGGGCCTGCTGATAATTTCGTTTTCAGGACAATTTTTTTTTCCCATTTAGATATTGCATCAATTCCGGGATCACGTACGGATATCTCTGCCGCAGACAAATTTATTAAATAAGTTGATCTAGAGGCCTTATCAGATCTAAAAGTTTAAGACGCCTTTTTTAAAAAAAATTACATATGGATATTTATTAGTTTAAAAAAAATCCTCGCGAAGTAAAACATCACTTGCGCGTTCTGCCGGTTTAAAGTTATTCTTGTTGTACACGTATAGGGGAGAGTGTTGTACCTTGGGACGATTTTTACATTTTAATTTTTTTCTTCTATAATTTTAGTCAAAATAAAAATTTAAAAGCAGCATTTCAACACACCAAAATATTCCTCTAAAATATATTTTTTTAATTGTGGCACCTTAAAATTAAAAAATTGCCACTCATTTAAAGTAGAGAGGATAAACTGTCCCAAGGTACAATATGATGTTGTACCTTGGGACATACTTTATAATTCAGTCAACAGTCATGCACTTGAACTAATGTGTGTCAGGAAACAAACTTTATTGTTTTTTCAAGGAAATACACAAATAAAACTTCATAATTCAATAATAATTTAAATTATACAGCAAAATTGCAAGTCCAAATTATTTAACATTATATGATGATACAATATGCTTTACTGTCCCAAGGTACAACACACTACATGGTTTAAATAAAACCAAGATAGTGGCCAATCTAAATGCATTATCATTATTTTCTCATAACCAAAATATTTTAAAATCTTCTCTTTTATGATGAAAATAAAATGCAATTGAGTTTTTGTAAAAGTACAAAAGTAAAAAATTATATCAGAATGAGAAAAGTATTTACTTTGGGGTAATGAAATATTATTTTTTGTCATCAATTCAATGATGCTAGTGTTAAATTTTATTTTGATTATGTCTGTTGGTTAAGACTACTAATAGAAATAAACAATGTATGAATATTGCCAATATATTCTTAGAAATTGTCAGTGTCCCAAGGTACAACACTCTCCCCTAATCTAAAGTTATTGTATTTGATAATTTTTTAAAAAATATTCGAAGGGCTCCTGAATCGGCACCCGCTGAAAAAATATTAGATGGTTGTTAAAAAGCAAACTCTCTTGAATTTGTATTTTTATTCTAGAAAACTATAGGGAAGAGATTAAAAATGAAAAAAAATGTATGTTTAAAATTTTGTATAGATTTTTAATGATTGTTTAAAATGACACTTTCTGGAATGGTTGGGGAGGGGGATAGAGACCCCCGTTAAGTTATCGAGCTGATATCATCTTTTTTTTTTAAATACAATTTTTAAACCTTTGGCTACTAACGGGACTCATTTTGCCCCTACAAATGTTTAAAAATTTCTAATGAGGTGAAATGCACTTAGAGACTTATTGTAATATGTCCTAATTCTAGAAGAAAGAAACCCTTTATTTTTTTAAAATTAGTAGTCAAAAAGTACAAAAAAATCTTTATTTCACATAATTTTAAATTATTCTTAAGTGCTTACAGGTTTTAGGATAAAATGTAAACTTATGATCCATATATTTAAATTGGAAAGAAAATTATATAAAATTAAAAAAGAGTTATGAATTTGTAGGCAATGAGGAGTTTCTGCTAAAAGATTACATAGTTAACGAAATTTAAAAATATTTTATAACTTGTCAAAACGTCCATTTGCAATCATATTAAAAATTAAAAAGAATTGAAAATAAACATTTGCCCAGTAACTCCTCCGATATTGAGGGGCTGGGGAGCCCAGTCGGTTAGGCACTCGCCTAACATGCGAAAGGTCCCAGGTTCGGGTCCGGGCATCGCCAAAATAACTGCCGACCTATAAACGGCCCGTGCGTCCGATGTCGCCCTTAACGATTGTGTTGGGTGCATATTCAGGTGTCGGCTTGTCACTTGACTGTGGTTCTAAAATACGACGCCCGTCGCCAATAGCCAAAAAAAATACTAAAATATAATTATTTAGTATTTTTTTTAAATTGTTTCTTTAAAATGTAGATAAGATTTAATAATTTAAAACAAATGTCCCATTAATGTTTAATGTCCAAAACGCGTGGCAATCAAAATTTGGAAAGTTACACGTTTGAATTGAAAAATAGACATGTCCCTGATGGGAAGGGAAATAGTCTCCGGGAACCTGTACCCGTAGGAATTTGGGCAATGACCGCCCACAGGACTTTCGGACCCAACAGATTTAACGAGCACGTACTCCGCATATACTCGGTGTGTTTTCAGCGACCAGAACTCAATCACGGGGCCTTCCGATACGTAGATCGAGACACTGACCACAGGGCGCCTCACAGCCCGATGGAGTGGTGAAATGGTCGAAGGGGATAAGTTAACCCTCTAATGCATACGGTTGCCATATGGCAACAACCAGCATAATCCACTCTATTCTATTAAAGTAGAGCTCCCTCTCGACAAATCTGTATTTTTTGTCATCTATTACATTACATTTTGAAGTTTTAGTTACAAAGAACCCTCACAAATAACAGTAGCAAAAGTGTATTCAAAGAAAAAAAAAGGTAATAAGGAATTAAAAAGTGAGGTTATTAACTGTTGTGAAATTACGTTTTTGGCAGTATTCAAAATAAGGAAATATTAGTACTAAATACAAATAAATTGTTTTGAAAAAATAATTATAGCTCAAGAGGGTTATTTTAAAATATATTTAGTAGTTTTCTAGTCATTCTTTACAAAATTGGAATTTTGTAGTTGGTGTTTGCAATATGGGCAAAAATTTAGAAAAAAAATTGAATTATTTAAATTCCAATGCAATTCATTTTTTTTCAGTATTTTCCCCATAATGTATATGAGTATTAAAGATACAAATATATTTCTTCGGGATGAAAAAAAATCACGCGTTTCAGGGTTAAATAAAACACATCTATTAACGCATTAACTACACAGCTCAAAACAATTAGGGGAGCGCTTTGCGTAGATTTGTTAACCCTTTACGTTCTAACTTTTTATTTTGTCTTCTAAAAATTTTTTAAATAGATTCATTGTGCATCCAGAATGAAATTATACGAAGCAAGGGTAATTGTGTAACTAAAATTTAAGGGGTTAAAGGCTACAGCATACACAAATTACTAAAAATTCCCTCTAGAAATACACACACAAAAAAATTTAATTTAAAAACGACTACCTCAATAGCCACCCCACTCGTATAAAGGAATTCGCCCTTGACAACCCGATACCCACTCAACAGCACCCGTTCGAACACTCACCTGAAAAGCAGCCGCGCGCTCAACAAAATAAAAAAAGAGCGAACAACAAAAGAATGAAAACGATCGAAAAAAAAATAGAATAGACCAAATAGACCCCTGGAATCACAGAGTATGAGAATGAAATCGTGGAGCAACGGAGCATGCGCTCTGGTTTCGCGTGCACCCCACGCGAAACGCCTACGTTCTATTATTATTTTTGAAAGGAAAAAAAGTGGCAATGGTGTTGGGATGGCATGTTGGTGTCGTCATCTGTTGGAGAAAAAATAAAGTTTGTGTTTTTGGTGGGGCCGAATCATAGAGATCTTAATAAAAGTATTAGAGTGGAGATCACGTGACCTATCTATGCTAACGACACGGGACGAGCCTGGGGGCCGCCATCTTGAGTCCAAGACCAACTTTTTTAAGTGGAAATTGCTTAGAAAAAAAATTAATTAATTCTAAAATATTAAAAAAATACCATAAAAATACTAGCTGCATTTTGGAATATTTTTAGTGACTTTAAAAGAACTTGAAACGCTTTTCTAGTATTTTTATAATATTTATTTTGTAATTTTAGAATTAAATTTTATTTTTTGCCTAGCATTCTTTTTCTTTTTGTGATGGCGACACTGGCAACTTGCAGCCATCGCCGTCACATAGAAGAAGGGGTAGGGTATTTTACATATATATTCCGACTTGTGTGCTTGCTCAGTGAGCCCCTTATAAGTCTTCGTCAAGTAAGACAGACACAGAAAGATTTTTTTACTGTCACAAAGAGAGGAAATACACCCAGGGCGAAGGCGGGAATCGAACCCGCGCCCGTTACAGCACGCAGACTGCTGGCCTGCGATGCTTACCACTCGGCCATCCGGACCCCTCATAGAAGAAGAATACGCGAAGTACATACATTTAAGAAACATAACACAGTCAACATACGCTTATTAGTTTTGAGAGAATATTTTTCAAACAGCGTTGGATCAATTTTTTTTTCTTTTTACGACAGTCACTAAACAGATTCCAAACTGAAGCTGGTATTTTTATAATGCTTTTGTAATTTTTGAATCAAATTTATTTTTTTCTAAGCAATTTCCACTTAAAAAAGTTGGTCTCGGACTCAAGATGGCGGCCCCCAGGCTCGTCCCGTCGTTAGCATAGATAGGTCACGTGATCTCCACTCTAATATTTTTATTAAGATCTCTATGGGCCGAATACAGATTTTGGTGTCGCCATCTAGTGTAGATGATTTTAGTAAGTTGTTGATTGTTGGTAATTTGTGAGTTTTAACTTGGATTTTGGTGCTGCCATCTAGTGTTGGGGGTTTATATAGTAACTGATCTCAATACAATTCCAAAGGGATAACTTTGACCAATGTTTTTAAATAAAGTATAAGACATATATACTCTCGACAACTTAGCAAAAAATACAAAATAAATATTTTGCCATTAAAATAATTACAATTATAATTTTAAAGATATTAATAAGTTAAATTATAAAAAAAAATTGCTTAGATATTTACATGAAATTAGTGCTGTCATCTGTAGTTTGTGATAATTATTAAAATTTTGTTTTAATTATAACTTGATAATATCTTTAAAATTGTAATTATTAATTATTTTATTGGCAAAATAACGTTATTTTGTATTTTTGATAAGTTTTCGTGAGTACGTGTAGTATACTTTATTAAATACAGGTTCTTAAGTTTTCCCGTTAACCCTTAATATTGTATAGATCCCGAGTACCTATTATGGACAAATAGGTATGAAGATCAATGAGAAGAGTAGGAATGTATTTGAATAAACTTGTATGAAAAAACTGAAAATGAACATCGAATTAGAAAAAAAAAATTTAATTTGATATTTCAAAATTGGATTGTTTAACCCTTTCAGTCCCAAAAATTTACTACACTACAGAAACATCTGATATTCACAAAATAAGCTTATTTTTGGTCAAATATACGAATTCCATAAGAAAAAAAATTCATTTAAATTTTTTATAAGGTTTTTGAAACAATGCCAAAATTTTTTAACTGGGGAAAACAACAAAATAAAATATATATATATTACCTAAAAACACTTCGAGTTATAGATTTTAAGGTATCTGACCATATTAGTAAAAAAAATTTAGTAATTATTTTTACCGAAATAGTTTAAAATGTGTTTTAAATATGTGGAACTGAAGTGAACTTATCAAAAATCAGGAGAAACGCTTGTTGACTATTTTCTAAATAAAAAAAATAGTAGTTCTGACTTCTATTGAGATTAATGTAAAATTTTGTCTGATAGAACAAAGTGTGAAGAATCGAATGATGAGTGTTTGGATGTCATAACGGGACATAAACATTTTTTTAAAAAAAATATTGAAAGTGATGATGCCAAATGGCATCACTGGGAAAGAAAGGGTTAAAGGGACGTAGTTTATTCCTGCTTTCATTCTGATGTATCATTCTTGGTTTCGGTGATTGGTGGTATAGCACGGCAAGCTCCACCCACTTTATTAATTTACCAATAGAGACCTTACTTTCGTTTTTCATTAACAACTGTTGACACTTTAGTCGTGAGTCATAACCATTGGTGATGCATATGTAAATACCACAAATCAAAGGTGTTTTTTTTTTAAATATATTATTTTCAAATGAGCGAAAAGCGAATGAGTTGAATCAAGATCCAATATTCGCATTGTTTCTCAGCTCACACTATGTAAAAAAAAAAGGCAATGTCCTTGACCTTCTTTACGTCCTTTTATCCGTCACCCAGTTTCGTAGCCTAAACGACATATGCTACAGACAATGTGACTTGCCAGAAACAATTTCAACGCATAGAAACTAGAAGACTTTGATAATATCAGAAGAAGAAAAATCGAATTCGGGTATTTCAGCTATTGAGAAAAAAATTGCAAAATTTAGTACAATTTAAAAGCATAAATCATATCTATCACAACGGCTTATTAAATACCGGATCAGTATGATTGTTAATCTGTTATCATACCAGCTAATTTAACATCGGATCCTGGAATGATTTTTTTAACCACCATCAAAGAGTTTTTTTTTTTTTTTTTTTTTTTGAAAACTGGTTCCGTTATTGATACAGTATGTGTTTAATTTGACGGTGGGTTGGTTGGTATACATATAATTTCAGGCTTGTGTGCTTGCTCAGAGAGCCGTTTATAAACCTTCGTCAAGTAAGACAGTCACAACACACACTCACACTCCCATGCACACATATACGTGACAGATGCTGCCATATATCACGCGCCACCTCCACAATTTAGACAGGTCCCTGAAGGAGAGGGAAATAGTCCCCAGGAGCCTGTACCCGTGGGAAACAGCGCTATGACCGCCCACAGGACTTTCGGACCCAACAGATTCAACGAGCACGTACTCCGCATAAACTCGGTGAGTTTTCAGCGACCTGACCACAGGGCGCCTCACAGCCCCATTTGACGGTATGTGGGTAAAAACTTTTTCAGATAGAGGCAGTATACTACTTTATTAATAACTTATGTAATTCTATTACAATTCTTCAATTTTCCCCAAAAAAAGTAGGGCGTAATTTTCCAAACTATAGATGGCAAACAAGAACGGGTGATCCACTATAAAATTGATCTTGCGAACGCCGGCATAATCAGCAATACAAAGAGCAGTTGCCGCAGCTGCTTCGGTGCCTTTTTCGTTGACTTCAACCACAGCCTTGTGGACCACATGAAACACATACAAGGGTTTTCCGCAAAGGCTCATTCCACTGAGATCGGCTTCTGATTCGTCAAACACTTTGTTGAGACCCAATTCCTGCAGAGTTCCTTCCATGGTCTCCTCATATTCGCATCTGAATTTAGGAATAGACACTTGTATTTCGGTATTTTTTATGTCTGCATGCAGTTCCTTGAAGAATCCGGGACTTATTTGGTCCACGAGTTGCCCAATACCATCCAAAGAATGGGGTAGAAGAACTATCATGGCGATCTTCCGTCCAATGTACGGCATCTGTAGAACGGCGAATGTTTCTCTCTCAGAGTATCCAAAGTAGTCCTCTTGGTGCATTATTTCAACCTGTAATTTGATAAAGTAGGTAAATTTGTTTTTCTTAAGAATTCTGAAAGATTTGTACGTTTTCAATACTACCAGGGCCTGCTCTAGGAAATCTAAGACTATAGGCACAACCTATTTTGGGGGCCCCTTTACGGAAAATATTACGCATGATTACATGATTTCCAATAATAATGGTACTATATGACCCAAATATAAAATTTTTGCTACAATTTTTTAGGCTTCCTTGCAAACATTGATCAAAACGATATCGTTAGGTCAATTACTCACTTAAAATTGAGCAAAAAACAAAGTGGAGTATCTGAATTTTTTTTTAGTTTACTAATATTTTGGGGATTTACAGCATTTAGCATAATAGAAACTGAAATTTAGGGGCCCCTAAAATTTGGGGGCCCTAGGCCCGGGCCTAACAGGCCTTATGGAAGAGCAGGCCCTGAATACTACGAAGTCTGTAACAAAATCCAGTGCACAAGACTACGACAATGACCATCCAAAAATAATAAACTTGGCGAAAGGAATTAAAAGCAAATGTACATAACCATATGATACATTTGTCCTTTAATTGTGGAAAAAACGAAGACATTAGAAGAATTATTTCTTTTGAAAAGTACTCACTATTACTTATTTTTACTTAAAAAGTTCAGTTTTCTTGTATCGGCGGTAATCAAATATTTAAATGTGTTTTTATACACTCTTAAAACAAAAGAGTGAAATCCACTCCAGTTGGAGAAGTGCATTTTCGAGTTTCGACACCCTAAAGGCATGCATATTTTCTCAGACTGAATTAAAATCACTCGTTTGGAGTGATCCTGTCGGAGGTTTAACACACAAAGGATCCACTCCAAAACGAGAAGTGCATTTTCCAGTCTGGAGGAGTGAAATCCACTCACACTGAGGTAAATTGGGAGTGTTTGTTTTAGGAGTGTATAGTAATGGGTACACGTAGTACTGTACAACTATAGTTTCTAGAATAGGTGCTTTCACATCTGTAAACTTTCGGTCAAATCCGATCATTGTTTTAAGTTACTGTTGCCATCGGCAGAAAAAATTAAATTAAACTTTTACGAAAGTAATTAAATTTGAAAATGTACTCTCCTTCGAAAATCGGTTCTATATATCTGATCTTAAGAATTCATTTTTTGTTAGAAAGCTATGACCTCAGACACTCGACATCCGGACGTATAGACATTGTCTATACGTCCGGATGGACAAAAATCTTATATCTGTCGACGATTTTCCCATAGAATTAGCTTTGCAATTCAATTTTGATAGTTTAAATCGCAGTTGCCAAATCAACAATGGCAGGAAAAACATATTTGTTTCACTCGTAACGTGACACAATTATATAGTTCAACTTTAAATTATGATTTTTTTTTTAAATTTCAGATTTCAAAATGTTCCATTTTTGGAGAAAATTAGAATTTTCAGAAAAAACTTCACCACTTTCGCTCAAATCCGATCATTGTTTTCCTTTACTGTTGCCATCGGCAGAAAAAATAAAACTAAACTTTTACGAAAGTAATTAAATTTGAAATTTGAAAATGTTTAATTTATTCTGTTGCCAATACCAGAAAAAAAACAATTCAGAAACTAAATTCATTATTTGAAAACTAATTGACATGTTTCAGTTGACGTAATGGACAATTATCACATTTTTTTTTTCTTGTTTTTAAATGATTCTAAATGACTTAAAATCCATAAAAAATGTATTCATTCTTCTTACAGATTCGTATTTTGCTTTTAATTTAAATTAATAAAAGAGCAGTTTCGGTTTTCATTCGATACAGAGAGTCACGTGATATGACGTAGTAAGGTCTTCTCCCACCGAGAAGAAGCGAACGCAGCTCTTGCTGCATTCGATTTTTCGCTTCTCCTATATCCTTTCTTCAAAGCTTATTTTTATAATATTAAGGCTTCTAAAAAGTACTGTATTGTGCGGAAATACTTCCCATATTATACTCCTGACAAACTATTTCTAAATGTACCGAGGAATAAAAAAGATAGACTGAGATGGTGCAGAGCTATGAAAAGAGATCCCAAAAAGAGCGTTCCTTTGGCCTCGTACCTTTGGAATGTAATATTGAAACAGAAATATCAAAGTTGGTGATTAGTATTGAAGTACTATTTAGTTTTGGTGAGGTTCTAAAAACAAATAAAGGTTTTTAATTTAAAACTAATAATATTCATCCTTAATAGAACAATCACTTCTATATAGTTTTACATTCTAATGTAGCCTTATATTGTACAGAACATTAAAATAGAAGTCTTATATTAGTAGAGTACTCAAGTATACTATTCAAGTTATCTGGTAAGGTAACAAAAATTTACGTTTAAACATTAATTTTTAATACAACAATAACTTCTAATTTAACTAAATAGCCCCTTTAAGGGGGTTCGGTACGTTGTATATCGGTAATGTTAAATTGGCCAATTGCAATGTACCTTTTCACAATAACTACTGATCAGATCATCTTAAAATTTTCTGTGTCTGTTATACCAACCTTATACATTAATCTTAGGTTGAAAGTTTTTTTTTAATAACTGTTAGATTTTTTAAAATAAAATAAGTTTTAAAGTACCAAAAAATCCTGAAAATTTTCACTTTTTTGCCGCATAACTTTTTTTTTCACTTTAGTTTTATTAAAATTTATAACCTCCGATTAATCTATACTATGTATTACATCATATAAAAAATTTTACGAGAAAACATAGCATAGTTTTTGAGAAAAGGTACATCGAAGTTCAAAAAATCAAGTTCTGAGAAAAACGCGTTTAAAGTTTTTGTTGTTAACCCATTTCCTTACGAAGCCATGACATTAAAATGACTTTTAATGTCAAAAATATTTTTCCAATCGTCTTGATACTTTGTGACATTATTAATAAAGGTTGTTGTAGTATTTTAAGCCAATAATTTTTGTTTTGATTTTTTCACCGATTTTGGGGTACTGAATCCCCAAATATATTTAAATAAATATATTAAAATATATATTAAAAAATATATATTAATTAAAAATATATTAAAATAAATATATTTTATATCCCCCCCCCCCCTTAAATATATTTTTAAATAGTTAAGCATGTAACTAACTATAGAGAAAAATAATTATCTACTAGTAGGAATACCAAGTTTTGATTTTAAAAAGTAGTCTTTTTTTTATCAGACTTTTACTATATCATAAATATCACATAAACTTTATTCTTAAAATATATAGTCATAAAACATATTTATGCTATTGCTATGTGTAATATTTTTTTTATTTCCTATAAAACAATAAATTAACTAAATATCTTGGAAACATCTTACTTTTCAGCTTTGATACCTTTCATTTCAGCTGACAAAGAATCCAAATTTTCTTTGAAAAAATTGATTCTCATATCTTCGGAAATGTTTGGCAAAATATATCTTTGTGCTTTGGTAAAACCCTGTTCAACAGCCATTGGAGAAAAATATTTTAAAAACTCAAAATAATACAAAAATCAACGCACGTGCAATTTCGCTGCGCTGTTCTCAAGTGGTCCCGTAGGGAGGAGAAACGAGAAGACCTTTCTACGTCACGACGTTCCTAAAGTGACACGGCCCGTTTTTGATTGCGCCGCGGCTCTGGGTTTTTCAAATTTGAATTACTCGGAAAATATTTCGTTAAAAAAAAATTTAATGACATTTTTGGACTCCAGACATCTTAATCTACAAAATTAACCCATTTTTAACAAAATTTAAAACATGTGATAATTCTCCATTCCGCCAGACTCCATTCCTGGATATCCATTCCTGGAACCGAAAGTCGCACAAACAAGCGGGATACGTCATTTTAAATAAAAAAAATCAGGCTAGGTTACATCCCCAATTTCATTAGAACATTTTAATTTGAAGAAAATTTAAATAACTAAAATTTAATCTGCATTGATGAAATAAATTGCAAATTATATTTTCATTCAATATTTTCACTGTTGCAATTTCGTCAAACGTACGAGATATTTTATTTTAAATAAAAATGAAACCTTTGAAAGAATATTTATTTATGTGTTATAATTCAGTTTGGATTGTTGTAATTTCACAATAGAGTTCTGATGGTTCATTTGTATATGTATGAAGAAAGATGTATACAGAATTCTAAGTCTCGCTTTTATTTTTAAATCATCAATTTTACTAATTGCTAATTCGGATTTTTCGAACTTATAAATTAAATTGTGGTGACTAAATGATATTTATTAAAAAAAATGCATCATTATTCAACGAATTTCAAACAAATTTAGCAATCGATAATGAGTAATTTTTAATTTGCGAAAGAAGATTGATGAAAATGGTTAATTTTGAGGTTTAAAAGTTTGAATTAGAAGTCCATGTTAGGTGAATTTCTTCTGAGGTGTGTAAATAGCGTGTTTCCTGTGAGAATAAACATCGTATGGAAGCTGTTTAAGTGACAGTTTCTGTAACAAACCTACTTGTTTTACGTTATAAACGTAATATGGAAGCTAAAATGGTAAAGCTGTAGACTGGGAATTTTTAATAGTAGCCGGTGGCTAGCAGAGTAAAAAAAAATGGTAGCCACAATTGGATTTTTACTAGCCAGTTTTAAACTTAAGTATATATGACAAAAATAAAGTGCTATTTAACACAAAACAAAATTTTATTACGGATATTTTTTATATGAATAGATTGACAGTAAAAAAAGGATTTTACCAAATAAGTAAGTATTATGTGATTGAACTAATTGAAAGGAGAAAATTATTGTATGTACCTGCAGTTCAACTACAGAGTGCGTAGCGAAAGTTCATAGTAAAAATTAGTCTTTCTTCCCGACAGAACCGAATTGGAGCGTTTTATTTTTATTATTTTAGAAATGCAGCTTCAGTATTAATTATTTGTTGAACAAAAAGGGAAAATTATGATCGCCAATTTTGGCGACTGGGGTTCGATTTTTAGGTAGCCACTTTCAATGTAATAGTCGTCAGTAGTTGGCGACTGGTGACCGCTAATCTAGAGCTTTATAAAATGGATATCCAAAGTATATTAAAAATCCCACTGGCACGCACCTTTTTGGCGTTGCTTTTGGAGCCCCCATTGTAGAAGTCTCTTAACCTCGTTTCTCTTTCGTCGAAAATATTCTGCCAAGTCCCCTTGAAGTAAATGGCATTTAGAAGCACCATGGCAACCAGTGACTCCGGCGAGTTCAGTATCTGGGTTATCATTCCTATGGAACAGAAAAGCATATGAATATACAAGGTATATAAAGAAAGTAAGTTCCGTTTGGTTATATAAAGAAACGTGTAGATACAGAAACAAACTTATTGTACGAAAATCTGCAACTGTTAAACTACTTTCCGACATAGCTTCCAAAATTTTGTGGGCACTTGTTAGAGCGTGGTACAAGTTTTGTATTCCTTCTTCATAGAAGGTTGTCTCCTGTGTTTTCAAATATTCGGTAATATGTCCGTTTAGCTCGTTCTCACTTCTCACCACTAAAGTGTTGAGCACTAATGATGAACCCGGTAAGAAAAGGAAAGCTTCCGGTATCCTAAGATGAAAGATGCTGAATGAAACAAACGTTCATTTTTTTTAAAGCAAGGAGGATACGGATCAAAAGAGCTTTCAAGTTCCGATTCTAAATTAAAAGCGATCCCGGAAAATCTAAAACATCTTTCAGGGGACACTATATTCAAATAACTTTACACTAGTTACAATTATTCGTTAAATAAGGTTTTAGCGAATAATAATTATTCGCTTTAATGAATAATTCGCTTTAATTCGCTAATTATTCGCTTTAAGGTTTCCATAGCAGCCAAGACAAATTTGCATCACTTTGTTGATAAATATTTTAGTGCACTATTCTATTTGAAGAGTCCAGGGGACGAACCCCTTCATTACCAGGAAATCTGTCAGCATCAGGTCTGCTTGGCGAATTTAGCGAGTCAATGCCTAAACTGGCGAGAAGAAACCAGTTTTACCTTGGTTCTTATCGCGCGGTCTTACTATCTCTAAGATCGAGATTCACGCCCAAACAATTGTCTGACGCTTGAACAGCGGAAGAACCAAAGGAGAAACCGGTTTACGATACTATGCTCCAAGCCGACGTCAATATGGCCAGATTCCCTGTCGATGAAGGGGTTTTCACCCCTGAACTCTTCATTTGTCCTACTAACTAAAATAACTAATCTAGGCCTCACCGTTTGTCTTTTCTGCGACCCACTTGTTAATGTCTGCCAGGGCCTTTTCAGGCTCATTGTCGAAGTCTGCCAGGAAGAGTGACGCATGGAAAGACTCCGTTAGCAATTCTTTGTACTCGTCTCTGACAACGAAGTCCTGCCGAGCCACCAAGGAGTTAGCGCATAACAGAACGTTTGAGTCGGACGAGTTTTCCAGCGACGACAGAAGACCACTGTCGAAACAAGAGCATGTAAGGTCATGAGTCAAACAATTCTATGTCTATAATACGTACGATTATAACGCAAACTTGGCTCCCCCCCACCATATTCCCCCACCACCTCGCCTCGTGTGGTTTTCCAAGAAACGACATGAGCGTCAAGGATCTAAACCAACCTTCTTTGAGGCTCAGTAGTCAGGTCAATCACAACTGCTCTCCGAACCCAAGTAGGGTGGGGAAAATACGAAAGACCCCACCCCTCACGCCCCGTTTCGTGGAAAACTAAAAGTTGGGGTAGGGGATGCAGGCTTGCGTTGCATAATCTTATACAGACTATAATCCTCTACGAAGGCTAGGTTAGGTTTGAATTATATTCGCATTAGAACTACACGAGGGCAGTTAGCGATGGGCGTCTATTTTAGAACCACAGTCAAGTGACAAGCCGACACCTACCTTAACGAAGGGAGCTCACTAATTACCCGATTGGATACAGTCCTACTTTTAAAGCCCTTTTCACAGCTTGTCACAACTACTACTTGCAACTCCCATAGAACACCGTGCATTTAAAAGTTGCACTCAAGTCGTGAGATTTTTTCATGCGAGCACGAAAAAATTTCAAGTCGCATGTAACGTTAGCCAATCAGAACTCAGTATTTGTTTGGCTGCATTGTGGCGAACTAGACTTCGCCAACTGGTTGTTTATTTACTTTTTAAGATGCCAACTTTACTTGCTTACAAAAAATGCAAAAAATCTGCGCAATTAAAAACGGGTAGTAAATGGACGGCAAAAATGGAAATTGATCTTTTTAAGGAAGTTCGGACACATAAATTTCTGTATGATGCAAACGATGCCTAGGGTTTGATTAAAGTTTGCTTTACAAAAAGATGAAACTTGCCAAATTGGGAGATAAATAATTTTTTGTGGAAACCCGAAAAGCCAAGTTACCTCAAGTTACGAGTTGCAGCTGCAACGGATTGCAAGTAGTTGTGCAGGTGTGAAATTGACTTAAAAGGCCTGAGAAGAATTCAGTATAATGCGATTATTTGGTTACATTATTCTAATTCATGGGCAGTAATCGTAAATGCCCTCTTACAAAACAACCCCACCACAGGTAGGGAAGCTACGGAACCAGCATGTTCAAAAATGTTATATTGTAGCAAATAATTGTTTAAATTTGATAAATATACTTGAAAAATTTACATTTAGAGTATTGTTCTGAGTCTGAGGGTCACTAGGTATTGGCTGTACTAACATAAACCGAGTCATGGCAACCCGTGTACATTATTATGGAGTTCACATCGGATCGCAATTGGCTGAGACAGAGCTGAATTTTAACATTAGATCGCCTCTGCCAGGTAACAGTTTAAGCATTCGCCAAAACACCACTACTAGGAGTCATTCCATGTGACATCCCCCAAATTTAGGAAAATTTGTTGAAAACTATTCAACGATTTTTTCCAAAAAAATTACCAGGTAAAGTTATGGTGGAAAAACCTTCAGATAACAATTTGTAGCGCATTTAGTCGATTATATGCTGAGGGACTTTTGAAAAATTATCATTTTTGACGAATTTCAGCCATCTTGTATTTGACACTATGCACTAAAACTTCAATAACTTGAGAATTAATTGCTTAAACTTAATAATTTTTAAGTCTATTTGAAGTTATTTATATGAGAAACGTAAATCTAGTGTTTAAAATAAGTTGAAGAAAATTTTTTGCTAAAGTTTTAGGGGGATAATTAAAAAAAAAACACTGTTAAAATTTAAAAAAGTTCAACAGGCTTTAAAAAATAGGCCCATTTTTTCTTCGAAACTTGATGAAAACATTGATCAATATGTGTTCTTTAAGTACAAAAAAAATGGAGAGGTAAAATTTCTTAAAAGCTAGAAAAGAATTTTTTTTTAATCCGTGATATAGAGCGCTAAGGCTGCAATAACTTGAGAAATAATTCTTAAAATTTCATAATTTTTGTGTCGTTTTGAAGCTAACTATATGAGAAATCGAAATCCAGTGTTTAAAAAAGGTGCAAAATTTTTTTAATTATATAAATACAAAATTACGTAATGTTTTATTATTAACCGACGTCTCCCCGTGGGGGGGACCAAAAACAAGTTTCCGACGTAGCTGTGTGACAACACGACCGGCGTCTACAGTGCACGAATACTGAAATCGCATAGAGTTCGATAGACTTTAGGAACTTAGTTCGATGGTCCTTTAGGAACTTTAACATAGCCAATAACGCTTCGTAATTTAGAATCCTGGTCAAGTCACGAGGTCGACACCTGAGCGGGCATCCAACGGAACTTCGAGCGACATCATACGCTGACGCCGTCGGGTCTTTGGACTCCACAGATTTAACGAGCACGTCTGTCCCAGTGTACTCGGGCCCATCCGTCACGGCGAAGAGTGTAAATGTCTAAAGTCTCTACTTGGGGCTGGGGAGCACAGTCGGTTAAGCACTCGCTTAGCATGCGGAAGGTCCCAGGTTCGGGTCCGGGCATCGCCAAAATAGCTGCTGACCTATAAGCGGCCCGTGCAGCCAAAAATGTAAGACGAATAATACCCCGTGTAAGGGAGTGTACGTTAAATATGCTTCAAAGTCCTAACGCTGCGTACGATGTCGCCCTTAACGGTTGCGTTGGGTGCCTATTCAGGTGTTGGCTCGTCACCTGACTGTGGTTCTGAAATACGGCGCCCGTCGCCAATAGCCCTCATGTAGCTCTAGTGCGACGATAATTCAAACCTAACTAACCAAATTTTGAGGTTTGGAGTTGCAAAAATACACTTCTTTGGCATGCCATGAAAACACAAAAAAGTTAACTCTTTAAACATTTTATACTCCAGGCTAACATGTGTTTTACTTCAAAATGTATAAATTTACCGCTGGAATTTTTCTTTTTTGAAAGTTTACGAAATTTGCTTGACCCACTTGCTATATCACTTTTTAATACGGTTATTAAATTAGCTGCTTTTCGGTATCGGTATTTTTCATAAGCTTGAACATTCTAGTTTCAGGTGCTGGCTCGTCACCTGACTGTGGCTCTAAAATACGGCTCCCGTCGCCAATGTAGTGGTAGTGTAGCTCTAGTGCGACGATAACTCAAAACCTAACCTAACTTAAAGTCACTACTCTCACCTGAATGCCTCTGCCACTTTCTCGTCCTGGATCCCTGCCTGGTCGTACCCCAAGGCTTTCCGCATCTCTTGGCGAGTCTCTCCTCTGGCGCCGGAGTGCAGCATAGCCAAGTTCGTGGCCAGCGAGAACGGCGAGATGAACACGTTCCCATTATTCTTGTGAGAGAGGGCCCGGAATAAGGAGATGCCCAAATGGTTGACAGATTCCGCTACTGCGACAGAAAGCTGCGAATAAAATAGAATTGCGAAAAATACAATCGAAAATAAACTTTTAGGATTTGCAGATAAAACAAGTTAAAACTTTCTGCTCTTAATATGAAGAAAAGAAGGCTCTTATATATGAAGAAGAACCGTTGCAAATTTAAATTATATTCTATAAAATAAGAACAACCTCCATATATGGGGTTTTTTTTAACTAGACTTTAATTATATACTAAACTATTTTCTTAAACATTTTTCTAGTAGCTTTATTCTAACATTTATTTGACAATCAGAACTGATGTCACAGCCATCGAAAATATACTTTTAGGATTTTCAGATCAAAATAATTTAAAACTTTCAGCTCTTTTATATGGAAAGGCGGACGCCAAAAAGAACCGTTACAAACATAAATTATATAATTCTAGAAAATAAGAACTTACCTCCATGATTTATTTAAACTAAACTAGACTTTATCTGCTAAACTTCTTTAATTCCTAAACTACGAACTTTCGCAAGCTTTTCTTCTACAGTAGAAGGTTTGTTCGGTTTGTTCTTTCTAACATTTATTTTATTAAAATTCTGACAATCAGAACAGATGCCACAGCCAATATACAAATTTATTTTCAGACGATAATACAATTATTTTTAAAACGAATACAATTAGATATTTACAAACGATAATTTGATTAATAATACAATAAAAATAAACCAAACTTGGTAGGCTAGCGATAATGGAATTAAAATAAGTTATAATTAAGTTACTTATACAATTAACAATATGGGTTCGTAATTTTGAAAATAATGTTCTCATTTTTGAGAATGATGGTTTAATTTCTTGAGAATGATGTTCTTATTTTTAAGAAAAATTATATTATTTGTGAGAATTGAACACTGCGATGCAAAAATTGAAACAATGAAATCATTTAGCTGTAAAATGTAGATTTGTGATAGTACAATTACAAAAGCCCTCTAAACATATTAAAAACATATTTTGAAATGCTATAATTGAAACATAATTGTTTGATTTGCTATATAACAATAATTTTTTGCATACAAATAATGAAATTTGTATGTTGCAAAAGTTTAGACTTAAATACGAGATTATGCTAATTTAAAGTAGATAATACCCTAATTTCGCATTTTTATTGATGAAATAGCTTTATAACCTGGCGTTGCAAGGGTGTACCATTGATTGTTTTTTATGTAAACTTTTATTTTATACCAATTGATCCCCTCTCCAATGACCAGCACTCCATCAGTATATTATACTTTCATCCCATTCTAATATCAGCATTAATTTAAAAATGAAGAAGTCCGATTGTATCCATGCCTTTCTAGGAGTTAGTTGGCTTTCCCATAGGCCCTGTTAAAATTGCCAGAATAGCTATCTGATATGATGGCCAGGTTCTATGTGCTCTTTTACACCTGAAAATGCCCAACAATGAGGTGAACTTTAAACTAAATGTTCAACCACTCAACAGGGCTGAGGAGCCCAATCGGTAAAGGCATTCGCCTTGAATGCGATAGTCCCAGATTTGGGTCCGGTCATCGTCAAAATGACTGCTGACCCATAAACGGCCCATGCAGCCGAAAATGCCCCATGTCCTAAATGATACCCCGTGCGGTGGGATTGCACGTTAAATATATTTCGAGTACCGATCGAAAGAAGCCAAGGAATAAAAACTGGTAGAAATAATTTAATGGGCATGCCTCACTCACGAGTTTCAGAGTTTCAGCGTAATTATTTTTGCCTTTGATCTTTCTAGGATTACATCTGGTGACAATTTGATCTTATTTTATTTCAATTCAATATTAAAAATTCTTCAATTCTGGCAAATAATTTTAGACGCATGATTTTATCCGAATACTAAATAAAATACAAATATATATAAAATATCCTCTTACTTTGAATATCCTAAATGCAAAATATAAGTGATTTTTAACGCCTATATTAAGAGTGAAATCGAAAAAAAATCTCAAAACAATAAATAAACTAAACTGGAAACACGTCAACTGAGACAACATAATGAAATGCTACCCCTCCCCCCCCCCCCCCCTCCCCACCCGAAGACGTCAGGCAAAATGGTCTTCATGCGAAATTTTGCTATTGAAGTATGAGAAGGTATGATTTTTGCTTTTATTTGCCTTTTTTTATTTGTCATTCTTCATCATTAATTACAGCAGGGTTTAAAATTTGCCGACTTTCGGATTACCTGGGTTTCGCGACTTTAGAATCCCCGAAGTTTCGTGACTTTCAGATTGCTGTTGTTTCGCGACTTTCAGATTGCTGTTGTTTCGCGACTTTCGGATTGCTGTTGTTTCGCGACTTTCGGATCGCCGGAATTTTGCGACTTTCGGATCGCCGGTGTTTCGCGACTTTCGGATCGCCGGAGTTCCGCGACTTTCGGATCTTCGGAGTTTCACGACTTTCGGATCGCCGGGGTTCCGCAACTTTCGGAGTTTCGAGACTTTCGGATCTCCGGAGTTTCACTACTTTCGGATCTTCGGAGTTCCGCGACTTTCGGATCGCCGGAGTTCCGCGACTTTCGGATCTTCGGAGTTTCGCAACTTTCGGATTTTCGCAACTTTCGGATCGCTGGAGTACCGCGACTTTCGGATCGCCGGAGTTTGGATCCCCGGAGTTCCGCGACTTTCGGATCCCAGGAGTTTCGTAACTTTCAGATCTCTTTCGAAATTTTGTATTTTGGTTTTTCCATCGGCCAGGCCGATATTCGCCATCGGTCGATCCCTAATACATTTTAAAACAAAATAAACATGCAATACCTCAAAATTAAGGATAAAGAAAAATCAAAATCAATATTTTCAGGCTCGTTTCAAATCAAAATTATGCTGCCATATCTAAAAAAATAATTTTCTATTAATTCTTAAGAATCTCAACTTCATAAAAAAGGAATACAAAACATAATTAAGCACAAAACACAAGCTTTTCTAAAACAAAACCAACCAAGTTCCTGGTCAAACGCACTGAAAATCTTGCAATATTTAGATTCTCTCTGCCTTTCCACAAAAACACGTGGTTGTTGCGGACGTAGGACTGCGCTTTCCCTATATCTTGATTATATTTTGCATAATGATTGCATTACAATCTGTTATCAAATCTGGCAACAGTCCTTTCCGCGGGTTTCCAAAGTAAACAGTAAAGTTAGTTCATGCGCACTTTTTCATCAATTTTTCGTGTATATAATATATTAAATAGGAATATTTCCAGCCAAATTTTTAAAGGTTAGTAAATTAAAACGTATTAATATCAATATTAAAATTAGAATTCATTAATCTCAATTTTAAATCATATTTTCTGAGGTAGTTTGTATTACTTAATTTTATTGGAATATATCTTACCGAGCAACTTATTTTAAAATAAATAATCATTTAAAGATCTTAATTTGAATTATTTACTCATTTTAACCTCATATTAAAGGAAATCGCGTTATGTCTTCCATACCATTCGTCAGTTCCGTAACATTTTACTCAAAAAGTAAATCTTAATAGTGGTGCAGTAGAACTGCACCACTGTAAAGATGTACTAAGTAATATAGATATTTTTTTGTGTCATTTTAGTTTCAGCTCGTAGTTTAAACTTTGTGGTGTTTATCATTTAACCATAAATATTTGAATAGCACCAGTATAAGTAAAATCCTAGAATAGCCCACCCCTTGGCGACTTTTTAAAAATCTGGCCAAATTGAAATTATTTGAATTTTAGGACTAAGGAAATTTTATTTTTTTCTTTACTGTGATGGTTCATTTCCCAGTGGAGGGTACGTCATTATAGCTTCTCGAATTTATCAAGGTATTCTGTGACATGACGATTTTGAGCTGGTCGATTTGACGTGGAATGACTCTTCAGAATTCATTCTTTGATCACTTTGAGTAACTTCACTTTTATCCGTGCATACTCGATAAAATTACTGATTTTTGATTTTAGGATATATATCTATTATAAAATCAAAATCTGAAATTTTATCGAGTAGAGTATGCAAGTCATCTTTTTCCTATGGCTATTTCGAAATCGGTTGTGACAAACATCTGTTTGACTGTGCAATTTTGTAAGGACTCCAAATCTGATGCATATAAGAATTTTTTTTGGGTTATTTCATTAGGAAGGTGTTACCTTATTAAATGGACTTTTAAAAAAGTACTGAAATTTGCAGGGATCGGAAAGTTACTTTTTAAAAGTAACTGTTACAGTTACTTTGCTAAAAAAGTAACTCTGTTACAGTTACAGTTACTTTGCTAAAAAAGTAACTCTGTTATAGTTACAGTTACTTTGCTAAAAAAGTAACTCTGTTACAGTTACAGTTACTTTTTTTGAAAAGTAACTAGTTACAGTTACTTTTCAAAAAAAGTAATGGTACAGTTACTTTACAAAATTTTCGAGTTGCCGACTCGGTTTAAAGGAAACTTCATTATAATTAAATTATCAATGTAGTTTTTAACTGAAAATGCTAATAAATGAATATTAATAATTATAACTCATTATAATTATCTGTTTAAAACAAAATTAGTTATAGTTAATAACATTCATTAATTTGCATAACTAGTACTAATAAATTAAAATTATTAATTATAACTTATTAATTTAAAATTAAATTATGTATTAAAAATTTAATTTTATCATAAGAAGTCAAATTTCTTCATGCATGATGAACTTAAACATATGGTAACTATTAATAAACACGCTTAAACACTTATTTCGGACTAAAGTTACTGATGTATTATAAAGTTAATGAGGATTAAAGTTACTGATAAGTCAACAAAAAATTTCCCGTTTTGGGCAAACAAATCTAAGGCTGCCTATTTAAAAAAAACAAAAAGTGTTAACTAACAAACAAGCTTCGCATAATATAGCTACTAGCTTCTACAAATGACATGCACAAATTATAACAATTAAAAAATACAGATAATGAATAATTACATAAACTATAACAAATCGTCCCTTACATGATTAGTGATGACTTATCAAAATACGCGATTTATTTTGCAAAAATCGAGTAATATTTTGGACGTTTTGGTTACATTATTTAATTTTTGAACCAAAATATCATTTATTTTATAAAAAAAAACAAGAAGTTCTAAAAGAACTAAAATAGCCTACTTTCCTGTTACTTAAATACTTACTAAAATTCTTATCTTGAAAAGGCTAGGTTCGTTACAGTAAGTGACATCCACAACCGTTTCAACATTAAATTTATATACATTGGAATAAATTTCATTAAACACAGCATCCAGCTATAATTTCAACTTCTCAATCAATTATTTTCATTAATTTTTTATCGCTAATAAAATAAATATTACTTATCGTCCGCATGATTATTTGCTGTTATAAATAAATATTAAATTTTTCGCAAAACAAAAACCAAAAAACTACTTCAAAATTCACTTAAAATAGGAAATGTAAATTAACAAGTAGGTTTGTAACAGAATCTGTCACTTAGCCCGCCTCCACAGGTAAAAAGGTGCCAAACACAGCATCAATTCTATATTAAGCATTTACCTGCTATAAATTCGGCTAATTTCATTTATTTTATTTCGAAAATTAAATAAATATTACTTAAATCGTATGCAAAAATATATATTTCAAAGAATAAATAGGTAATAGTTCTCGCTTTTAAATAGAATGAAAACGTTGCATACCACTATACAAAGACACTCTAAGTTAAATATATTTGACGTCATTTCAAATTGACAGATGTCGCAAAAATAAATTTATTTTAATTTATTGTCTAATATAATTAAAGTTTCTCGGGCGATTGTTGCGATGGCAATAGTGATTTAATTCTAATAAAAATGGCTTCCTATGCTTTTCAAATGAGCATTAAATTTTGCAGTTTTGTAAATAATTAAAGTACTTAGAATTCGAATTCTTTTCTGAAATCTTCAATGTATTCTCATTTCGATGCGCTGAATTTTTTGACGTATCTCACTTGTCCGCAGCATTTGTACTTAAATTCAGCGATTTAAATGACTCGAAATTGAATTACAATGCTAGTTTAATGGGAAATGCGTCAACAAATAGTAGATTTATGTCCGTCCGATCGTACAGACAGACGTACAAAAAGTATGAAAGTTGGGTCTCTGAGGTCATAGCTTTCTAACAAAAAAAGAATTTTTAAGATCGGATGGATAGAACCGATTTTGGAAGGGGGGTACGGACAGACGGACGGACATCGACCGCATGTCAATACCTACTTTTCTATTTTTTTAATTCTTCGAATTAAAAAAAAAAGAAAAGTAGGCTAAAAATAGAGGGGTAAAATAAATATACTTCAAACTATTGGAGTTTTCTAGGACTTTTAAGTTCGACTATCCTTCTCCCGCGTTTTGTGGTTAGTAACAGAGGACTAACTAGACTTTTCTAAGAGCAGGGGTGGGGGTGTACATCCCACAAAAAAGATTCCAAGAAAAAACGTGAAATTGATACTAGACCCTTCGTCGTTTTGTGCCAAATGAGAAGGGTGCGTCACCGAAGACACCCCTCCAGCACTTTGACCCCCTATGTTCCGAGAAAAACAGTCCGTGGGAGAGTCCCCCTTCTTTTCCCTGGTCTTTCACGGACACGAAAGACACTAGTAATTGTATCCGACCATATATGGGGTGTTTTACCACCTTCACCCTCCCCCTTAGTGGTGAGTGGCCCCGGGCCCCTGTGGGTTTGTGTTCACGTGTTGACTGCTGCGTTTGTGTTTGTTTTTCAACTCGAGCGATGAACAACAGCTGCAACATTTTGAGCTCCGTGGAAAGTAACAGAAAAGTAACGACAATTTCCGTTACTTCGTTACCGCTAAAAGTAACTAAGTTACAGTTACAGTTACTTTCTGGAAAATGTAACAGCGTTACTGGGCGTTACCTTAAAAAAGTAACTGTTACAAGTAACGGCGTTACAAGTAATGCGCTACTCCAATCCCTGGAAATTTGTCATGCATACTAGTTGATAATGTGCAAATTTAAGATACACTAGGCTGGGAAACCCAATCGGTAGGCACTCGCCTAGCATGCAAAAGGTCCCAGGTTGGGGTCCAGGCATCGCCAAAATAACTGCCGACCTATAAACGGAAAGTGCAGCCAAAAAATATGTGACGAATAATACCCTGTGTAGAGTGAGTGATGTTAAATTTGCTTCAAAGTATCAACGTTGCGTACAATGTCCAGGGTTGCCATGATCCTTGAAAAGTGCTTGAAAAAAGAACATTGATTTTCAAGGTCTTAAAAGTGCTTGAAAAACATTATCAACCTTAAAAAGTCCTTAATTTCTTTAATTGTGTTTGTGTTATTAAACTACTGTGTCAACAAGAGTTTTCAAATGTCGTCTTCTAAAGCTGTGTAAATGTTAATTTTGTCTTCATTAAAGACATTTTTAATGGAAATCAGTTCCTATTTAACTTTTTGTTTTATTGTTTATGAATAATCCAAGAAGGCAGAGCCAGTGATTTTAGATGGATTTTTCAATAACTTAATGCTTATTTTATAACACATACTTATGTTCGAGTTAAAAAGCTTTTAATCGTTTTTTAAACGAATTTTCAAAAATTATCGTGAAATTTAGGTGTTACGTGTTCGAATATACAGTCCTTGACAATGGAGAAATATATCCTTGAAAAGACCTTAAATAGTCCTTGATATTTTGTTCCAAAAAGTGTGGCAACCCTGGATGTCACTCTTACCGTTGCGTTGGGTACCTATTCAGGTGTCGGCTTGTCACTTGTGTGTGGTTCTAAAATACAACGCCTGTTGCCAATAGCCCTCGTGCAGCTCTATTGTGACGATAATTTAAACTAAATTAAAGATACACTGAAAATTATTTGACATTTGGCTTAAAAACAATAAAATGGTTAAATTTTTGATGCAGTTTTTCTTATAACTTGAAATTTCTAGACACATAACTTTCTTTAAATTGTTACTTTTTATATTAAGTAACTGTAACTAGTTTTCAAATTAAGTAACTTTAACAGAGTTACTCTTTAAAATTTACTTTCTGAGTTTGCAGCTACTTCCCCAACATTGACTACATTCTCTCTAGAGGGGGACCCCCCCCCTCTATGTATGCCCAGCTTCATTGGTCAGTGATGTCACTATTGCCATGTATAGGTGAATACTGTTATCTATTTCTCTTGGCCAGCTAATAGATAAGAAACAGTAATAGAGGGGGGCATATCCTGGTTCTGACCTTATCACTTAGACCATCACTTGGTCATAGCTTATCTATTTGATAATTGCTTACTTTTTCTTCAGTTATAAAGATTTAACGGTAGGAATAAGAGGTAAGTTCAACTTCATGTTGTGTTGAATTCCTTAATTTATCTTTTGTATTAAAGTGGTTAATTTTTTTTTACAGATTAAAGCAGTTTCATAAGCAGTAAATTAATCGAATCGACAGTTTTTTTTTAGTTTAGTCTTGAGTTATATTTTTGTATGAATGTTCAACTTTTATGTTTTTAGAATTCCTGAATTTATCTTTTGTATTGAATTGGTTCAAAAATTTGCAACAGATTAAAGCCATTTCATAAGCAGTAAATTAATCTAATCACCAATTTTTTAGTTTGTAGTTTTAAGTTATATTTTTTTTATTTGTATCAAGTTGTCCTGTTTTTAAAGGAAATCTATGCCAGATTTCTTAGTTTGGTGAAAAATATATGTGCAAGTATAAAACACTCCAGAAAATCATGGGAACTGTTTTTTATGAAGGAATTTACTCCAGTGAACTCCTGATTATCCACAAGTAGATTGTCCGCTTTATACCTCACGAACCACAAACAGGTTTTTGTCACAAAGGGTCTCTTGTAAAAAAAAAAAACTGCCCGCCATTTCAAATTAATTGCTTTATGTGATTTTGATGCTAGCAAAATGCGAGAGAAACTAAAAAAAAAGTTGTCTTCACAATTCAAGACGAACTACAACTCATTAAAAAGATCGAAAACGGATCCTGTAAAAATCAAATGTGCTTGCAGTAGTATGGCGTAGGAGAAACAACAGTAATAAACATTTTGAATTAAGTAAATTTGTACATGCTATATACGATAACTGTAATTTATTTTAATAAAACCCACAGAAGAAATTTTGTTTACAGGCATTTTTGTGAATTATCCGCGAATTCGCTTATCCGCGGAAGCCGCACCCAATTCCGCTGATAATCGGGTGTTTATTGTATATGGTTTTTACTTAAAAAAATTTCTATCTTTAATAAATATAGGAATATTTTTTCAGGTTCTCAACAATCATTCCCAATGAAATACGTCCTGGTTACCGGAGGTGTGATAAGTGGGATCGGTAAGGGTGTCATTGCCAGCAGCATTGGTAAAATCCTGAAAAGTAATGGCTATGAAGTGACAGCAATCAAGATTGACCCCTACATTAACATTGATGCTGGAACGTTTTCACCTTATGAACATGGTAAGCTTAATTTTTTTTTAAAACTTTCAGACATGCCAGCTCTCCATATTGAGCTGTCCTGGGCAGGTAAACTGCAGTAACTTGCATAATGACTTAGACCATTGTTGCAAATACTCAACAGATAGGAAAATATACTGGAAAAAGCTAATATTTCAGAGCAAAAATGATACGACTCATTGTTGCGATTACTGCAGTTTACCTGGCCCACGGCAGTCGGCAATACTGGATTTTTCGCTATTTTCTGAATTTCGTCATCATATGTACCTTAACTTTCTCTTAGAATCTGGGAAACGGTTATAATCAAGTTAAATTCAAAGAGTTTGGCAAGTTGGTTGGTTGAATTAATATCAGACAAGATACATAAGTTGGCAGATCTCAACATTAAGTAGACTTTATTATTTGTGTACTACTTGCCGATTGTATATGTATTGTGATACATATTAGTTGTTTGAAAACTACTATATAATTTTTTAATTATAACATAGATAAAACTGTATTCATTATTTTTGTTTTAGGAGAAATTATTTCAATTCATTTTTAGTTGATTCAACTGATTTTTTTTGTATTGTATTCATCCCTTTTATTTTTTTAGTTAAAATTTTTTATTGCAAAGTTTTAAACCTATCAAGTCATTTTATTAAACAGGCCTCAAATTAGCAGCAGCTTTGCAGTTGCATTGGCTTAAGAAATGTGCCTCATTGTTATTTTAACTGATGTGCTTTTTGCGCCAATAAGTAGTAAAAAATTTAATCATTAATAGATCTTTATGATGGTAACATCCAAAACAAGAAGTTCTTAAAGAACTAAAATAGCCTACTTTCCTGTTACTTAAATACTTACTAAAATTCTTATCTTGAAAAATCTGGGTTCGTAACAGTAAGTGACGTCAACAGCCGTTTTTCCACATCAAATTTAAAATAAATTTCACTTAACGCAGCATCTAACTAAACACAGCATCTTTCACTAAACACAGCTTTATTTGCAATTATAAATAAATGTTTAATTTTTCGTAGAACAAAAACCGAAAAACTACTCCTCAATAAACATTTACTTGCTAAATTCAGCTAGTTTCATTTATTTTATTTCGAAAATTAAATAATTATAACTTAAATCGTTTGCAAAAATTTTTAATTCAAAGAATAAATATGTAATATTCCTCGCTTTTAAATATAGAATGAACACAATTTATATCACCATACAAAGATCTCGTAGTGAAATATATATTTGACGTCATCTTAAATTGATCGATGTCTCAAAAATAAATTTATTTTAATTTATTGTCTAAAAGAATTAAAGTTTCTCAAGCAATTGTTGTGATGGCAATGGTGATTTAATTCTAATAAAAATGGCTTCCTATGCTTTTTAAATGAGCATTAAATGTTGGCGTTTTTTAAATAATTGAAGTACTTCAAATTCGAATTCTTTTCTGAAATTTTCAATGTATTCTAATTTTAATGCGCTGAATTTTTTGACGTATCTCACTTGTCCGTAGCATTTGTAGTTAAATTCAGCGATCTAAATGACTCGAAATTGAATTTCAATGCTAATTCAATGGGAAATTTGTCATCAAATAGTAGATTTATGTCCGTCCTATCGCACAGACAGACGGACAAAAAGTATGAAAGTTGGGTGTCTGAGGTTATACCTTTCTAATAAAAAAAGAATTTTTAAGATCGGATAGATAGAACTGATTTTGGAAGGGGGGTACGGACAGACAGACGGACGGACATCGACCGCATGTCAATACCTACTTTTTCATTTTTTTTTAATTCTTCGAATTAAAAAAAAAGAAAAGTAGGCTAAAAATTGCAAATGCGGTCATCAAAACACATGGTTTCATTTAGCTTAACTTTCTCTTTTCGGCAACGTCATAGACACAACAAATTTTTTAAAAAAGTACCGTCAGTACACCAAAACCGAGCTTAAGTTTGCAGCAGAGAAATGTACTAGGCGGAGGAATCTGCGTAAACAACGCTGCTGGCGCCGAAATTTCGCCTGCTCCTATTCGCTGCTCTTTCGACCCTGTTATTCGTGCGCCCTGTTACGTCAAAACGAAGAAAAAAATAATTAAAATAACACTCTAACTGAAGCTAAACTAATAAAAATAATAAATTTATGTCTTGAATAACAAATAAATTTGTTTATTGAATGTGAAATACCTTTTTGTATTCGATTCTTGCACTCAAAAATGAGAACTATTTACCCTTTTTCTTGTAGAACATTTGTAATGTATACTGCAAACTTAAGGTCGGTTTTGGTGTAGATAGAGGGTTAAACACACACATACCTAAAAGAATCACTAAAAATTTAGATACATTGTTTCCAAAGCAAATTTAACAAATAACAAGAACATGTCTTGTGTTACAGGTGAGGTTTTTGTTCTGGACGATGGTGGGGAAGTGGATTTAGATTTAGGCAACTATGAGCGTTTCATGGACATCCAGCTGCACAGGGACAATAACATTACCACTGGAAAGATCTATCAGCATGTCATCAACAAGGAAAGGAGAGGAGACTTCTTGGGAAAAACTGTACAGGTGTGGAATATATATTTTAAAGAATTTTAAGTTCATGGTTTTGTACTATTCTTAAAAGCACTTGCTAATACAGGGTGGTGCAAATAAAAGCGGCCCCGGTCTAGAGATAGGAATACGTTGAAATGGCTTGTTGAGAAAACTCTTAAAGCCGATGCAAACTTGTTTTTGCATTGGTTGGAGCGGATTAGCTTCACATTAGAGCTACTCATAGACTAGTGGCGGTTTCAAATCTTAGTTTGTTTTGTATGAAGATATCCTATAATGCAGATTTTGTGTCTTGCAATCAATTTAGAATGTTTTGTATTAACAAAAACAAAAAAAAGTCTAATTCTCTAGGATAAATATCGATCAAAATAATCACTAGTGGGAACTTTTTTTATCAGCTCTACAAACCTTGTTTATATTTCATTTCAACTAGCTTCTCAAACCATATCTTAGTTGCCGGCAAATAATGCACCAAGCGCTTGTTTGGGCTTAATATTGAACCAATCAATAGCTTCAGTTAGCAAACCTGTTTTTGCATTAGTTTTTGACATGGCAACATTTCTGTTGTATTCTTATCTCCACGTTGGGGCAGCTTTTATTTGCACCACCCTGTATAAGTCCTTGAAATTACTTATTAGCATTGCAATTTGCAACTATAGTCCACAAAATATGTGATTTTTTTAATACGGACGAATTTGGTTACAACGAGTAACGCCTCGTCTAAAACAACTTGTTTATAATGCCTAAAGGTTCGACCCATTGGATTGCCCATAGACTTTAATGATATATCTTGCTAATAACAAGTGTTAATTAATCCATCACTTATAATGCTAAAAATATGTTTGTATGATATTTAATATGCCTTTTTAAAGCATTTTTTAAAAAAAAATTCGTCTCCTCTTTTTAATTCACTAAATAATGTGTGAAAAACCACCACATTTGAAAATATTTCTGGTAAAAATTTGTTCTATGTCATTTTATAACTTTAATATTATGAGTACAAACTATGTATTCTACATAATTTCCTACACTAAATATTTATGCTCGTTTATAATATTTCTCTTTTATGATGTCATAAGCATAGCATTTTCATGAATGACGCTATAAGAGGTTATACTGTGTCTTATATTTTGACCTTAAAAGTTTCTTAATTTTCAATAAGTAAATGTTTACAAGTACTGTGAGTATATTATATCACAATTTGAATATTTATAAAAAGTTGTAGACTTGTTAAATTTTGTTTAGAACAAAGTTAACCACATACTTGTTTATTATTTTATCATTCTTTTATATTATTAGTAATATTATCAGTCTTTTTCTCTATTTTTACTTTTAACCCTCTGAGGGATATCGATGTTTAAACCCGTCATCTGGCTGTCAGGTTTTCCAGCAACAGATAATTTTTTTTTTTAAACTTTATATATTTAATAATTTTATTACATTTTAAGCTGAAAGCATGGAGGAGCCATTTATAACCACAGAAATATAACCAGACCTCCTACAGAAATATAATTTTGAAAAAGTAATTTTTTGAGTTACAAATTTCAAGTCTCATTCGGACTAAGTGAAAACAAGTTAACACTTCGGCCTATATGCTTATCCTGCGAACATTTGTAAATGGGATTTTATTTTTTAATACTATTTTTTTAGGTTGTCCCTCATATAACTGATGCTATTCAAGAATGGGTTGAAAGAGTCTCGGTTATCCCTGTCTCTCAAAAAGAACCTGAAATCTGTATAATCGAAGTAAGTAAAAAGTAGTAATATATTCGCAAAAGAAAGGTTACCATGGTTAACTCTCTAATGCATACTGTTGCCGTTTGGCAACAAGTAACATGATCCACTTTATTCTATTAAATTAGAGTTCCCTCTCGACAAATTTGTGTTTTTTCATCTATTACATTCCATTTTGAAGTTTTAGTTACTAATAATCCTCATAGATGACAGTAGTAAAATTGTATTAAAAATTAAAGAAGTTATGAACTGTTGTGAAATTACGTTTTTGGCAGTTTTCAAAGTATAATATTAGTACCAAATACAAATAAATTGTTTTGAAAAATTAATTATAGTTAAAAAGGGTTATTTTGAAGTATATTTAGTAGTTTTCTAGTCATTATTATTAAAATTGGAATTTTGTAGTTGGTTTTTGTCGTATAGAAAAAATTGAAATTATTTAAATTTTAAATGCAGTTTAAAAAATTTCAGTATTTTCCCTATAATGTATGAGTATTAAAGTTACATCTATATTTTTTGGGATGAAAATAAAAATTCATGGATTAGAGGGTTAAATAAAATCTTTTTGTGTGTTGCTTCCTGGTTACAGAATTAGGAGAAGCAATTTTTGTAATTGATTAGTTAATTGCATGTAGTTTAGTTACACATTTACTACTTCAAAAAATAATTTCTCTGAATACTCTCAGGCCTCGCAGCGCTCCTATATTTCCTATAATTCCTATAAATTTGAAAAAGTTCCTAAATTTCCTATAATTCCTATTTTTTCCTATATTTCAGACCCTTACTTTCGCTTTTTCTTCCTTTCTTCATTACGATCTTTACATTCAAACTGTTACTGCAATCACGATTCACGGACTTGATCAGCAGAAAAATATTCTGGTTGGTTTGACTTGGTCTGAACCGGAGCTACAAAAGTAAAGCGAGACACCCTTCCGATCACCTGTAGTCAAAAATCTGCCAATCATTGTAAGGGGATGTGACGTCATTGGTGGATTTCGTGGAAATTACTTGGCAGCTAAATAAGTAAATCAAAAAGCATTATTGGACTGCATATTTTTGGTCAGGTGAAGACGATCCTCTTCTAATGGGGGATTCCACTGGCCGGTGGTCGATATTTGAAGATATCTTAGTGTAATCTAATCTAAATTCATCTTCAAAATTTAAGTATATATATTTTTTATCTTTATTTTATGAAAATTTATTATTTAAACTTATTCTTCATTAAAATTTAAGTTTAGTTTTCATTGATATAGACCAAGAACGGAGAAATCTATTGTCTCGATGCCTTTAATGTTGTGGAGATTTTGAGGCCTCGTGTAAAAGCCCGCCCCCCCCCCCTTTTTTTTTATATAAGGCGCTATTTTTGTGCTAAATTTCCCGACCGAAAATTGAGATATACGAGCATGAGAATGTGCGGTATTTATGGACTATAAAACGAACAGCAGGTTAAGGAATTTTGTCATTTTTGGGTAAAATCGATATTAAATTGAAATATTTCTCTCAAAATTTCCTTAATGGATAAAATTTCCATAGTATCGCAGGATCAGACGTACTCTGAACTCATCGCGGGACTTGAGCCTTTCCGGATTATGTTATACTACCCAATATTTCCAGAATTCTGAAAATCGGAATGAGTTTACAGGGGAACTACGTGTTTGCTAATAGCGTTACAAGCACCGTAACTTATAAATATCTAGGCAGAGAAATATAGTGAAAAGGTAGAGAAATTTGGGAACAAAATAAGGGAAAAATTAAATAACAGAAATAAAAATAAGACAAATAAGAGGAAAATCTCCCGTACAGGCAAACAAAACATTTATAGTTATATATGAACACAAACACAAACACAGATACAAATAGGATTGAACATAATGCGATGTGGCAAAATGTGTGTTTAAAATGCTTCAAACTAGAGTGAAAATAAAGATCCAAGTCCTTAATATTAATAAAAAACTTAAAAAGTTTTTTATAGGGATAAAATTTATTTGCATTTGTTAGGTGAATAATGGTGTTAATTATATAGCACTCACCTACTTTAAAAAGCTGTATTAAAAGCTGTTAGGCACAGTTTACATAAAGATAACCCATCAAATTTACTGACGACAAACCTTTATCAAGGGCCATATAGCACTCAGGGAATTTCAGTTGCACTTAGTTATTATTGTCAAGGGGAGAAGAGTACAGGCCTCGCAGTGACTTTTATCAAAAATATAATAGGAAATATAGGAATTTTTAAAGAAAATATAGGAAATTTATAGGAATTTTTAAAGAAAATATAGGAATTTTTAAAGAAAATATAGGGATTTATAGGAATAATTTGTAGTTGATATATTAATATTCTTGGATTAAATATATGGGTAAAATGAATGGCAATAAGCCAATTATATTAACCATTATCAAAAATTATACATAAAAATATATATATATTTTTTTAGCTTTGTTTTACCGATATCCGATAGGGATCGGACCTACTATCTGAAAGCCATCCCATAGGGGCTGCAGCCGTACCAGAGGACCTGAAATACCCTTAATTTCCAATAAATTTGGCTAGGTTTTAATCTGCGACTAAAGTAATCCTACAGCATTAAAAAAAAACCTATAACTATCTTTTATTCAAGAAAACTCCGGCGATCCATAAACAATTACAGAACCGCTAATCTGGCCATCCATAATCCAGACACTTTGAGACGATGGTCCGAAAAATTTCCGATACTCCGGTTTTTTTTTTAAAACGTAATTCTGTCTTAAATCAGAAACCCCAAAATAGACCTAAGTAGAAATAATGTGAGGAAAAAAATTTTCAAACGTAAAAAAAAAATATCTTAACGATCAAGCTGTTCTTGTGATCACAAGGTCACAACTTGATCAAAAGATAGTTGCTGGTAGGTTAGATTGACTTGAACAAGAGCTACAGTAATGAAACGATCTTCCGATCATGCAGAGGGAAAAACTCAATCATGAGGCATTGAGACCCCATCGGTAGATTTGGTGAAAATTACTAGGTGGAAAAATAAGTAAATCAGGAAAGATTATTAGATTGTACTGGCCGGTTAGCGATTTTTGAAAACATCTTAGTATAATCCAATTTTAATTCATCTTCAAATTTAATTACATTTTTTATTTATATTATTATAATTTATCATTTAAGCAAGGTTTTTTTAATGAAATTTAAACTTAGTTTTCAGTGATATAGACTAAGAATGGATAGGAAACAGTATTTTCAGGGTTGTCAATGTCCTGAAACATATGAGGTCTCTGTGTAAAAGATGGCTCCCTTTTATTTTGCTTTATTTTTTATTGTTTATTTGTTATTTTTTGTTTTTGTAATAAAAGATTATTATATAAAGTAGGGCTTTATATAACCATAGATGAACATTTTTCATTATTACTGAACTTAATGCCTGTAACAAGTTCAATACTTACATTCATCAAAATATTTAATATTTCTTTTTAGTTTTAAAGCACTATTATGGTAAATAGAACAGATGTATAATTTTAGTTTATAAAACTTTTTTCTGATGCTTTATGTCCTATTTAGCTGGGAGGCACCATTGGAGACATAGAGGGTATGCCTTTCGTTGAAGCTTTTAGGCAGTTCCAGTTTCATGTTAAAAAAGAAAACTTTTGTTGTGTTCATGTCAGTTTAGTGCCAAAGGTAATGTTATTTTTGTAATTAGTCGATTTAAATTAAAACATTTTTGATTATAAGATCAAATTTAATTAAAATTTGACTTACAATTTTTACTTAAGACATCTTTAAAGACATTGTATATTCATGATTTACCTTCTTAGTAAATAGTTTGAGTTTAAAATTCATTGTACTATAGAGTCCCACTTATCCGAAAAGGGCAGGACCAAAAATAAAAAAATTACTGCATATTTTGATAAATAAATCCAACTTTGTAAGTGCGTATTTATTTATGCGTATACATTTCATATTTTTGCAAAAAAAAAATCCCGGGCCTTTCGGTTAAACCGATTTTTCGGATAAACTGGACTCTACTGTATCATAAACATGTGCATATCTGATATATTAAACTTGTAAAAAATAAATTATCCATCTTTAATATTTTTTATTATATAATTCTCTCAAGCAGTTTATAAGTTACGAGGTTATTTTTAATTTACAAAAGTACCCAAATAAATCATAGTTTCAATGTTTGTTTTTTTGTTCATAATTCAAACATTTTTTGCTGGATTATGTACAAAAACTAAAATAAACTTATTGAACTATCATAAGATTATTTTTTATGTGATATATTAAATGTACGTTTTTATCTTCATTTTCAGCCCAAAGCAACTGGGGAACATAAAACCAAGCCTACTCAAGCTAGTGTTCGAGAATTAAGAGGACTCGGTTTATCTCCAGATTTAGTATGTTTCCACTTCTTGAGTTTCATTTAAAATCATAATTGGTAAAATAAATTATTAAATATGGTAGCAGAATTATTATATTTTGCTTGATTAGTTTTTCTTGGGGCATCAGGTTTTCAGGCTTAGTTTCATCAGGTTTTAAGCATCTTAAATTATTCAACTGTTAATTAAGGGCATTGCTTTTAAAGCTTTTCTCAGTATAACAATAAAATTCTGTAATTGGCACTCATTATGCTTTAAAGAAAAACAGCTTGTTTATATGTCACTACATCACTTAACCTAGAAGTAGTTTCCATTTTATGTGAGTTTTTAAAATTTAGGTAGAATTATTTTGTTTTCAAATTAATGTATGTAATTTTTTTAAAAAATTGCAGCCAAGTAAATAAAAGTTAAAAAATCAGTTTAAAATATGCTGCCCTTACTGTTGAAGTCACTTTATAAAGCCCTTACATTTGTATCAAACTTTGAAATCCAATGTGTTGCTGAATTGATATATTATTAATTAGTTATCTAACCCCTTCCTTCCAGCTCCCATGAAAATGACAAGGTTAGGTTGCTGGCTTTTCCTAGAAATTTAATATGTTTTAACTTCAAGTTAAAAATGAATAATTAAAAGTGAATACATGTGATACATCGTAAAAACTCTATAAAGTTATAATATTAACCCCACAAATATCTATAATTAAATATTCTAATATTCAGTTCTTTCTTGAATCGGTTAATGTTTTTCCGAACCATCGAACAGCTGCCACGTTCTAATTGGCGTCAATACATTCCATCCCAGAGAAACTGCAGATGCAGCAGAACTGTTTTGACTTCTGATCCACTCTTCTCTCATAACCATTAGAATTAGTCACTTTCTAATAACTCCTGGAGCTGTGAGGTTCTGTGTGCTTTGGCAGCCTTTCCTTGCCCTCTTCAACAGCTGTAAAGGCTTCTTTAATACTTTAAATGAACTAAATAAAGTCCTTAGACGTCTAATCTCTCCCCTATATTAGAATTAACCTCAGAAATATTATACTCCCTCATGTGTAGTATATGTCATTCTAAATAGTATCCTATGAAGTAGATATTCTACTTCATATTGTTCATACAATATTTCTGTTATTTTTCAGGCATGAAAAATAAACACTTTTATAACCGTTATCTCGCACTATCTATATCACTTTTATAATAGTTAAGAGGTTGATTATTTATTACCCGCCTTCAATTAATTGCATTTTTAAGTTAAAATAACTGTAACATTACATATTAGTGTTATACATATTTTAAAATTAAAAGTTTTTAACTACTTAGAGTGAATATACCTTCTTATATCTCATTTAGGCACTATAAATGTATTGTTTTTAACTTGATTCAAATATTTTTTAGGTTGTTTGTCGCAGTGAAGAACCAGTAGATGAAAGTGTCAAGCAGAAAATATCTAATTTCTGTCATGTTGCTCCAGAACAGGTTTGTGTTATTATGTATTTGAAACTCAATCAAATATTTAGTTTAAAAATGCGTAATAATTACCTTTTGTTTAAAATATCTTATTTTACATTAACCCTTTTACTACTGAAACCGCCCAGGACAGCCGTCTGACTAAGGATTCGATAATGATATTCCTATCCTGTATTACACGGAAACAAAAATTCTTTCGTAGCTAAAGGGTTAAGTAATGAAAATTTGGTAGTACATTGTTACTTAATTGCAGTCTTTGGATCTTAATAAATGTATATAAAACACATTATTGCATTGAATTTTTGATATACATAGCACATATATATTGTGTTAGTTATATTATCGTCGATTGTTTTAATATAGTATATGTTGTACATAGTATTACCAAATGAAAAAAATTAACTTAGGTATTTTCTTTAAAAAATGTGTGTTATCTTTTGTTTAAAATATTTCTTTTTATTTAGTACCTAATAACAATGTTATAGCCATGTTATTTTAATACTGTGCTTTTAGTCTTAATAAATGCTTATTTAAAAAAAAAAAATCATTTAACACTGTACAAATTTCTGATCTTCAACACTTTCAAGGCCTAGTATAAGTTTAGTCTTGTACATAAATCATGACACCTACTTGAGTATTATTTCTTTTAAAAAAAACATCTATAACATAATTTCGGTCTTTGCTTTGAATGTCTTGGAGTCATATTAAAATTCTACACAGGGTTGCCACAGTATTTGAAAACCTTGAAAAAAAATACATTGATTGTCAGGGTCTTGAATGTGCTTAAAAAACATAATCAACCTTGAAAATTCCTTAAATTTTTTTGCTTAAAGATAACTTGGTTGAGTTTTCTTTAATTGTTGCAGAATATATAAACATAAGTTTCTTTTTTTGCTGGAATCTGTAGGTATTTCATTAAAACCAACTTAGCCATAGTTACTTTGTTTTCTGAAACTTCTTAATGTTATTACAAAAATTCTCTTTAATTTTTTTTAATACTTTATGATTAAACATCTAATAATAACTTGCAGTTTATTTTTATCATTAAATACCACATAATAATTAGAACTTGTATGCGAATACCTGATATCAAGAATATGAAATTTTGTAAGAAATATACTGAGCTATTCTTAGGCACACAGATACCTTAATTTTTTGTTAAATTCAATGAAATAAATTCTTCAATGACTGTCTTTTACCGTATGATAAGTCGTCATTGATTCCTGACATGTGTACTGATAATCAATAGTTTGGTAATTTTTTCCTATTGTTAAATTACTAATTTAGTTTCTGGAATTTCAGCACATTGTCTTGCCATCAATTTCTAGAAAAAATTTCCCGTGGGAATGTGAGCAAATCACTATTCGATATGAATTAACTGATGTGGTAAATATATTCTTATCTGAATAGCTAACAAGAGATGTCAGAATGTCGCATTTTTTTGGACTTCATCTAACACATCTTTGTCCAGTTGAGTTTTAAAACTAGATTTTTTTCCTGTTTGGAAATTTGGATGAAATGTGAACATTTTTGATACAAAATGACAATCATAATGGTTAATTTTTTTATTTATTCAACATAATTGGATCACAGCCACTGTGGTTAGTGTTTATGACTTTAAACCTGAGTTCAAATAGGAGTCGTATAGAGGGTTGGGAGTCTACTCCACTCGCACCCTATCTGTTTTTTGTTGATAAATGGGTACTAAGCTCGTTTGCAAAGTTAAGTGGGGACGACTTTATCATTTATCTCTCGCTACCAATTTTGATGCGCAGATTACAATGAATCTGAGCTCTCTGTAGATGTTTAAGTATACTGAGATTTAACTTTGGCTAGAGAACCCAAGCCAAATGGGCCCTTCAGGGATCTTTTACATGGCACATAATCATATGACATTGGGCCCAAGATTTTCCCATCCAGATAATCCGACCACTCAGAACCGTGCTTGAATCCCCGATCTTGGGCTTACAAAAGTATAAACTGGCAATCAAATGTTAATGCTCCAGACTGGGAATTTTTAATAGTAGCCAGTGGCTACTAGAGTGAAAAAAAATGGTAGCCACATTTGGATTTTCAGTAGCCAGTTTTAAATTTAAGTATATACGACAAAAAGAAAGTGCGACTTTCCACAAAAAAAAATTATTAAAGACATTTTTGATATGAAAAGATTGGCAGTAAAAAAAAGGATCAAACCAAATATATAAGTATTGTGTGATTGGCCATTAGTGAAAGGAGAAAATTATTTTTGTACATAAAGTTCACAATAATTTCGCAGAATTCTTGACGTCGCGAAGCCCACGATTGTTCATGAAATTTACTCGTATCAGAATTGTTTCAATGAATAGCTGGAAATCAATCACCTGTAAATTGCCGATCAAATCAATCACCTGTAAATTGCCGATCAAATCAATCACCTGTAAATTGCCGAGATCGTAAAACAAGATTTAAAAATCAAATTTGCATTTAAGATTTTCGTCGCCCAGCTCCATTTACGTCAAACGGAGTCCGACTCAGTGACGTCAAACAAAACACCGGCCAATGATGATGGAAAAATTTCACTGCTGATGAGCAAAAATTGTCATCAAGTCTGTCATCAGGATAAAATCGGAGCATTATATTATTAATATTTTAAAAATGCAGCTTCAGTATTGATAATTTGTTGAACAAAAAGGAAAAGTTATGATCGCCACTTTTGGCGACTGGGGTTGGATTTTTAGGTAGCCACTTTCTATGTAACAATCGCCAGTTGGCGACTGGCGACCGCTAATCTAGAGCTTTATCAAATGTATATCCGAACCTTAATTTCTTTTTCCTGTATTTGTGCTTACTGGCTTTACCCTTGCTCCCATTTCAGCCAGTTGAGATAGTGTCTCATGTATTAACTTTTCTATCAATTATAACTCCAGAGATTGAAAACAGTGACTGAAAAGTTATGGAGCTGTGTGTGACAACAGTGCTAGAGAATATCACACTGTACACAGAAAAGTGACCTATCCTAACTTTTCCAGTTGCATATGCTATAATATTCAAAATTAAAAAATCTGGTGATTAAAGCAGAAATCAAATTGATTGGCAGAATTGTTGGAATACAGTATGCTAATCGTAATTTTATTCTATAATGCAATGCGATACAAAAAATAAACTCCAGACAATTTTTCAGAAAAACTATCATCTTTTTGCAGATAGGTCACTTTTCTGCATACAGTGCAATATCTTGAGGGGAAAAATAGGAAAATAGTTTTACCTTGTATTATAAGTAACTTATATTTAATGCCAACCCGACAGCACAACGGTTAGGAGCTTCTGGGTTCGGGTTTGAATCCTGGTAAGGCATAGATGTTAGTGTTTGTCAACAAATGTTGTTATTTGTCTACGTGTTTGTGTCGTCCTTTCTATGTGTGTCTCTTGTGTCTGTGTCACATCTGGCGAGTGGGGTAACAGGCTATAAAGCCTATGCTTTTCCCTTCTAGAGGGTCATTCCATGTCATTTGTCAACTTACATTAAATGGTTTACCCTCGGATATATGAATTTATTTGTAAGAAAATCGTCACAGTACCTAACTAATCTGAAATGTATTCATCATATTTCCAGGTCGTATGTCTCCATGACGTCAAGTCAGTTTACCATGTCCCCATCTTCATGGAGGAACAAGGGTTGGTGGAATTCTTCCACGATCGTCTGAATCTTCCTGTGAGGCAACCGGATCTTTCAAACAAGGGTGTTCGACCCTCACTGTGCTGGAAAACGTTGGCGCAGAGAATCGACCACTTCACCAAGGAGGTGAAGATCGCCTTGGTCGGCAAGTACACCGGACTCGAAGACAGTTATGCTTCGGTGCTGAAGGCCCTTCAGCATGCCACCATTCAGTGTAATCTGAAACTTAACTTAAAGGTAAAACTCTCTTTAAATTCTACAGGGGCTGGGGAGCCTAGTTGGTTAGGCACTGTACTAGCATGCGAAATAACTGCTGACCATCCAAAATAACAACCAACCTATAAAAGGCCCATGCAGCCAAAAATGTCCAACAAATAATACCCCGTGTAGAGGGAGAACATCCTTCAAAGTCCTAACTCTGCGTACGATGTCGCCCTTAATGGTTGCGTTGGGTGCCTATTCAGGTGTCGGCTCGTCACTTGACTGTGGTTCTAAAATACGACTCTCGTCATGCAGGTCTAGTGCAACGATAATTCAAAACCTAATCTTTAAATTCTACATGGTTTCTTTTACACCTTGAACTATATTCTGTTTTTGGGGAACACCGGAGATTTATTGAGATTTGTAGAAACTATCAAAAATAGTTATTTAATTCTTGGAAATGGCTCGTACCGAAATGACATGATAGATACTAAGAAAACAAGCCTACATTTTTGATAGTTTATATTTCTTAATAAGTTAACAATGACCTTGGTAATCTGTAAAATACTGGTTTATTTCTTTTATCAATTCTTTTTCCTAATTGTTGAATTACCCTAATACTCATTGCATTTTTGGATATTATTTTGGCAGTACAATACGGAGTTGACATTTAGATAGTGGCTTCTAGTTAATTTACCTTATTCTGGTGAATATGTTGCTTGCATCTTACAGTTGCATCTTAATTGGTAAAATATTTATTTCTTTTACCAATTATTTTTCCTGAGTGTTGAATTTGCTTAATACTCATTGCATTTTGGGTCTTTGGATATTATTGTGACAGTACAATATGGAGTTGGCATTTAGGTAGCCACTTCCACTTAATTTAGATTATTTTGAAGAATATGTTGCTTGCATCTTACAGTCCTTATATGTCTACTGGGAATTACCTAGAATTAGCTTTCAGAAAGCCTTCTTTAGGTACTCCAATCCTGTAGTTAAATTATTGCATTACAATGTAATTTGGTCACCTCATTAAGATAGGTGAAAGCACTTAATATTAACATTGTTATTTGGGACATTTAACTATTTTTGGTAGCCAAATAGTTGGGAAAATATGTTCTTTTTTATTTTAAATGCTGTAATGTTTATATTTCCTTTTTTAGTTCATAGCAGCAGCTGACTTGGAAACTGAAACCGAAAATAAGAATGGTAAACGTTATCATGAAGCCTGGAGGGATTTATATGAATCTGAGTAGGTCTTTCTTTCTTAGAATACAATTTCGACTTTATTTTTATAATTTAAATGTAAAGAAGGTGGTACAAATTAGTTATTTTTTACATTTAATTTGTTTAATTATATTAGTTGGGGACCTTGTAAGTAACATAAAGTAAACTTACATTTTATTCATATTGATATAAAGTTACCCTTTTCTTTGATAAAACTGTAACAGTAATTTTGTTTTCAATCTTGAGCCTCTAATGCCTACTGTTGCCATATGACAACAAGTAACATAATCCAGTTTATTCCATTAAAGTAGAGCTTGCTCTCTTGACCAATCTGGGTCTTTTCATCCATTACATTCCATTTTGAAGTTTTAGTTACTAATAACCCTCATAGATGACAGTAGTAAAAGTTCATTCAAAATTAAAGATAAGTTGTTAACTGTTGTGAAATTACGTATTTGACAGTATTCCAAGTATAATAATTTTAGTACTTAGTACAAATAAATTGTTTTGAAAAAATAAGTATAGATCAAGAAGGTTATTGTAAAATATATTTAGTAGTTTTCGAATCATTCTTATCAAAATTTGAATTGTTTTTTTGCCATATGATATGGCAAAGATTTAAAAAATTGAAATTATTTAAATTCTTATACAGTTAATTTTTTTCAGTAATTTTCCCATAATGTATGAGTATTAAAGATACAAATATATTTTTTCGGGATTTAAAAAAAATCATGCATTGCAGGGTTAAACTAATATTCAGCATCTTCTTTGTAAATTTCATTTATTTAAACACTAAAATACAAGTTCAAACTATCTTATTGCATGATCACATGTTGAGCTATTCCAACTTCACGCAAACAAATTGAGAAAAAAATGTTCCATAATCAACTGGTATGGTGTAATAGATATAAAAATATTTGTTAAGAAATATACCAAGTTTTATTGAGAATTTAAATGTTTGATTATAATTTTTTAAATTTTGTTCTGCATGTTTTAAAATTGTTTTATAAATGACCATTGACTAGTTAATAATTGTTTTCTAGTGGTGTCCTAGTACCTGGGGGATTTGGACTCAATGGTATTGAAGGAAAAATTGCTGCAATCAAATGGGCTAGAAGCAACAAAAAGCCCTTCTTAGGTAAGTATTTTCTCAAAGAATTCCAAATTAATAAAAGTTTTATTATTAACCCTCTAATGCATGATGTTACCGTTTGGTAACAAGTAACATAATCCACTTTACTCTATTAAATTAGAGCTCCTCCTAGACAAATCTGTGTTTTTTATTATTACATTTCATTTTAAAGTTTCAGTTACTAATAATCCTCATAGATGACAGTAGTAAAAGTGTATTCAAAATTAAAGAGTGACATTATTAACTTTTGTGAAATTACGTTTTTGGCAGTATTCAAAGAATAATAATATTAGTACTAAATACTAATAAATTGTTTTGAAAAATTAATCATAGTTAAAAAGGGTTATTTTGAAATATTTTTAGTAGTTTTCTAGTCATTATTATCAAAATTGGAATTTTGCAGTTGGTTTTTGTCATATGGAAAAAAAATTAAAAATTGAAATTATTTAAATTCTAATGCAGTTAATTTTTTTTAAGTGTTTTTCCCATAGTGATTGAGTATTAAAGATATATATATTTTTTGTGATGAAAATAAAAATTCATGCATTAGAGGGTTAAGCATGTTTTCCCCTATTTTATGGTTTCTATCATTTTGAAACCGAAAACAGTTTTATTACTATGTTTATTTAAAGTTTTATTATTATGTTTATGTTTTCTCATATTTTATAGTTTCAATCATTTTGAGATGGAAAACAGTTTTATTTCTTAAAGACTGTTATTTTAAATTGCACAAGTGCAGAGTTCAGTTAATTCCTTGGAACAGTTGTCTCAAAGCCAATTCTTTCCTGGGCATTTTTAAACTCTTTATTTGTCTGCCTATCAATTCTGTAATTTACGCTAAAAATTCCACGAGTATGATGTACCAAATCTATCTAATGAGAGATAAATATATTGTTTATTCCAATTTTCCTTCTTCAATTCAAAATAATAGAAATTAGCTTGAAGGAATTGCATTAAAATAATACAGTATAACCAAGCTCTAGCATCATTCAAGCGGCCACAATGTTTAATGAGTGACGTTGTATCCATGGTCAAATATTAAGTGCAGGGAATCATTTAAAATGTTTCATATACTCCTAGTTTATAATGAAAGTTGTAACATCAATTGAAAAAAATTTACCAGAAATTTATTTTAAATTTGACCACTTTTTCTTTAAAAACTACAATGATTTTTTTCTTTAAGAAGGCATTTTGGATATCATTTAACTTCTTGCGAACTCGCATCCTTTTTTAAAACCTCCCCACAAACAATTAACACATTAATTAGTTCCGAAATTGATCTGGAAGATTGAATCTTGATTTGATTGAAGAAGATCCAAATATCAGTTTTCAGCCTTTGATTACAGGTATCAGTAATTTATTTCTATAAAAAATATGAAGTTGAATGACGGTCAATACAATATTCGAGTTCTTAAAAAATTATTAAATTTTTTTTTCAAATTTTTAAAAAGATCTTTTAGTACATTTTAACGGGATTTTGCATTTAAAAGAAATGTTAAAATCTGTTAACTACAAGTAATTGATACGGTCTTTTTTGTTGCATTTATGGCACAAACAATGTGTTTGTAGTTTAAGACGTGTCCCTAGTAACTATTAAACAAAAACAAAATCTTTGAAAAACATTCTTTTTAGCATATATTTGTTTGAAAAGTATGTTTAGATTATAAGACTATACATGTAGGATTTTGTGCAGGTCTTAAGAGGTTAAGCACATATTTTTTTCCTCGATAACTGAGGTTGTAATTTTAAAATGTTGTTATAAGCAAGCTATTATAATAAAGGATGTGGGCAAATCAAAGGACCAAACTGTTTGGTGTTTCTTAAATCAGTTATCATTGCCTCCGAATTTGACTGTGTTCTAATTTCAAATAAAATTAATAAAATCTGGCTATCAGGATTCTATACTTAAAAGGAACTGTATTTTTAGTGAATTTTGTTATAAAGATGTATAAACATTTCATAATGACTCTTACAAATGTACATGTTTATATTTAAACATTCTGTGAACTATCATGGACATTTTTTTTTAATGTAGGTATTTGCCTGGGCTTCCAATTAGCTGTGGTTGAGTTTGCTCGAAATGTGATTTGCTGGGAGGATGCCCACTCGGCAGAAATGGCTCCTTCTGATGATTCGCATAAAATTGTTGTAAGTTACAATATTTATTATTTTTATTGATAAAAAAAATTAAGGTTTATACAGGCCTTGAAGAAAGTCTTAAATGTAATTGTGTTAGAGGCCTTAGAAAACTTATAATTTTATACTTACTCTTAAAAAGATTATAATTTTTGTACATAAGGCCCTAATATGTCATTTTGGCTTTTCGTTCTGAATTTTTTATCATAAAATAATGATTTTTTTAAACAATTTTTGTGTATAAATTGAGCCCTAACTATCCTTTAAACTTAGTAGTGCATTCTAAATTTTTCGATAGTCTGGAGGATAGTCTTTCATTGTGAATTAATTACCAAATTTAGTAGCTTTATTTTCCATCTTGATATTTATTTTCCATCTTTCCCAGTGCATCTGTGTTTGATACTCCACTGTCAAAAATCCTAGTAACTTTGATTAGTAAAACAAGAACTTCTATTTAATTTATGGATTAAAGTCTTAGGAACTTTTTCAGTGAGAAAGGATTTTTATACGTGATTTAATCTATGGCATATTATAACTTGACATATTATAACTTAAACACCCTCAAATTCTTATATTTTAACCCCAAAAGAACTTAATAATTTAAATTTTCTTTTTCATATATCCCTAACATCACTTAGTACTTTACATCCCAACTACACCTTGTCGGTGACAAACAGTCCTCAAAATCAATTGTTCACTCAAAACTTTTCTGAATCATCCGCCCACTGGTTGATCTTTTAAAAACCTTTCTTGTAACACAATCTTGACTCTGATCGGTCATAGAAGAAGTGCTCGACATTCTATGCCATATTTGTGAAGCACTTCGCCACAAACTATCCTCGAGTCTAGACACTAAAATCTATCCTCTCCTGATGCGTAGTTGATACAATAAAAGATTTAATTCTAACAATAAAAGATTTAATTCTATCTAAGTTCCCTGTCGACTAATTTTGCATATATTCTAGGTGATTGAAATGCCAGAACACCATACCGGAATAATGGGAGGAACAATGAGGCTTGGGAAGAAAACTACCATGTTTAAAATCAGAGAAGACAGGCAAAAGTCTATTTTGTGTGAGTAAAAATACGTTTTTTTTAAAAAAAATCTTGTGACCAATTTCAAGGCGTGCTTACATGAGCCAGTGAATCCATGGATTAAAGAGTAAACTACGCAATTTTTCCCTCTTGGGAATTTTCTCCCTGACAGAATCAGAATTGCAGTGTTTCATTGTGTGGTTTCGCAAACTCTCCAATGAAGGAGGTTTTGATGTTTCATACCATGGATTCGGCCACAGACTATCATTTGGGTTAGAAATCCTGCTCAACCTCTTTTCCCCCTAATGGGGATTTTGGCATTCCATGGATTCGATGGCTCATGTAAAGGCGCCTCTAGTTAAACAAATTTAGTATATTCTTTTTACATATACAGATATAGCCTGGTTATAAAATCATTTCAGGAGATCATGTTGTTTATAACATTATAAACGTGGCTAAATATTGAGTGCATTTTTTTAATGTAAAATATGTATTATGTTCATATATTAAAGCTATAAAATGACATCTACTGAATAAAGTTTAACTCTACTTGCTATTAGTAGCACTTTGATTTATCTTTCCTTAATTTTTTAAGATGGGAAATAAATTTCCAATTTGGCAACTTTTCGCATCATTTGGTGAATAAATAAAAATTAAAAAAAAAGGATTGCAAATTTTTTCATCTAAAAAAGCATTTTGAATACTGTATAAACATATATTTTTAGCCTTATAAGGTTAACGTATATAAGTTAAGCGTATAACGTTATTAGTTAATTAAATATTTCCATTTTGCGCAAGATACATTTCAATGTTTGTTTTGGATATTGCAATTTTTAAATATAGGTACTTCAAATTTATTTTATTTCTGCATAATTAGGATCGAAACTTTTATGGCTATTTAAAAAATTCTTTTTTTTTTGTTTTGTAATTTGGTATCTGTTGTTGAATGTTTTTTATTCCCTCCTAGGGCAATTGTATGGTAAACCAGACTCAATCGAAGAGAGGCATCGCCATCGTTATGAAGTGGATAAAAGTTTTGTCCCTGATTTTGAGAAAGCCGGTCTCAAGTTTTTCGGAGAAGACGAAACTGGAGAACGACTTGAAATCTTAGAGCTGCATGGTATTGTTGTTTTCAACTAGCCTAAGGGGCTGGGGAGCCCAGTCGGTTAGGCACTCACCTAGCATGCGAAAGGTCCCAGGTTCAGGTCCGGGCATCGCCAAAATAACTGCCGACCTAAGGGAGTGCACGTTAAATATCCTTCAAACTCCTAACGCTGCTTACGATGTTGCCCTTAATCGTTGGGTTGGGTGCCTATTCAGGTGTCGGCTCTTCATTTGACTGTGGTTCTAAATTACGACGCCTGTCGCCAATGGCCCTCGTGTAGCTCTAGTGCGGCGATAATTCAAACCTAACCTAATCAACTATCCTAAACTAAGTTTAGGGTCTTGGAAGGAGAGGGAGGGGGTAAGGGAAAAAAATCCGGAAAAATAATATATAAAAAATAATCTTAAAACAATACATTAATTTTAAAATAATTTGACTTAATAATTCTATTTCTATCTGCGATTCTGCAGTAGAACTTTGAGATATTTAATTTCTTGTTTTGGTGACATCTGTGTTTTATGGGGGCTGCACCAGCTAGAATTCAGCTATGAAAACAAGTATCTTTAAAATTCCTACAAAATACTTACTAAGATTAAGTTATATGTATCACAAAAACTTAAAGATGGTACCTCGTACTCTCCAGAAGATTTTATGTAGACAAATCTATACCCTTAACATTTCATATACCTACTTCATAAAGATCAAAGATATTTTTCTTTGATCGTGGGTTTTTTTTTTTTTTTTGGATGAATTTGAGATTTCAAATCAATATAAGTACTCAAAATATATTCCTTATCAAGTTGAATATTTTTGCACATAATTTTTATTATTAAAAAATACAGTGACTAAGTAAAATTGTTAATTTTTCTTTTCAATAAATAAGAAAATGTAAATAACAAAATTTTCTAATGACTTTATGTGGTCATTGAGAAGCCTTAATTAAGAGTGTAATCTCCATTAAATTAAATACATAGTTCCAGTTAAAATTGCAAATTGAATTTAAAATAGTGTGAATTCATATAGTAGCTTTCTAGATTAGATATTTCAAACAAGTTCTGTCTTTTAACTAAAAACCGTTTATAAAAGCCTTTTAAAAAATATATTGTATTTTTACACTTAAGAGTTTAATTTTATTTAACCCTCTAATGCATACTGTTGCCATATGGCAACAAGTAACATAATCCATTTTATTCTATTAAAGTAGAACTCCCTCTCGATAAATCTGTGGTTTTGTTTTCATCTGTTACATTCCATTTTGAAGTTTTAGTGACTAATAACCCTTATAGATGACACTGGTAGAAGTGTATTCAAAATTAAAGAGTGAAGTTATTAACTGTTGTGAAATTACGTCTTTGTCAGTATTTTAAGTATAATAATATTAGTACTAAATACAAATAAATTGTTTTGAAGAATAATTATAGTTCAAAAGGGTTATTTTAAAATATATTTAGTAGTTTTCTCTAGTATTCTTATTAAAATTTGAATTCTGTAGTTGGTTTTTGCCACATGACAAAAATTTTAAAAATTTAAATTGTTTAAGTTCCAATGCAGTTAATTTTTTTTTCAGTATTTTTCACATAATGTATGAGTATTAAAGACACAAATATATTTTTTCGGGATGAAAAAAGAATTCATGCATTAAATGGTTAAATCGGGTGCATGTTGCTAACTTTTTGGTTCTGTTTTCAGATCATCCCTACTTTGTTGCTGTCCAATTTCACCCTGAATACATCTCTCGCCCTACAAAACCTTCCCCACCTTATCTTGGACTTATTTTAGCTTCAAGTAATTTATTAGAAGACCATTTGAAGACAAGCCCCAAATCTTAATTTAGTCTTTTAGTGTGATAGATTAAATAAAAATTAATACTATAGTCCTTGTGTATTTTTATTGAGCAAATATGAGTGATTTTTATAATGAGTGAAAGAGATATGAAACATTTGAACTTTTCCTTCCCATTAAGGACAAATTTGTGAATAAAATGAAAAACTACATTTCAGAATAAAATTGTTAATTTTTTAAAATTCGTTTTTCATGTCACTAAATTTATCCTAAATAAATTTTTCAGGACTACGGTCTTGATTTGTCTTACTACTACCATTATAAAATTATTATTTTTCCAACTGGGTTGTTTTATTTGCGGCATATTTGAACATTGGCGTGGGGATTTGAAAATTTAGTTACAGAAATTTTGGTAATGGTATCTGTTTGCTTATGGTAGATCAGGCCCTGTACAGCCAGTAGTCTGTAAAAGAGAAACACAAACTAAATTATCGACTTTTACTCTACGTGTACCTAATAAAACCATCATCATAACCAAAATCGTAATAAAACTAACTACCCATCTAATATTTCTAAGTCAAGATTAGGATTTACTTAAGGTAGGCGAATACCCAAAATTCTAAAAGTTTTGCTATTACTTTAATCTTTTGCAAATTTGGCATAGTGATTTCAAATATAATGAGCAATGCTTTTTAGGCATTTTTTTTATTTAAATATAATTGATTTATTTTAAACGGTGTTTTTCACCTAAAAAAGGGGGTTTATGCCAACACTCCTAGTAAAGTATAAAAAGTTTTACATTAATTTACCTGAAATTTTTTACAGATGCTATTTCAATATATATCTGTGCTATAAACCTCTAACATCTGGTGCAAATATAGTAGTTTTAAAAAAAATGTTCAAGTGTAAGTTAGTTGAAAAAAATCTTTTTTTAGTTATATTCATGACATTTTTCTGAATAACTTCTTTTCTTGTAATTTGTGTGTAACTCTAGAGGTTCATTGCATGTGTCAGTTCAAAACGGAGAATTTAACACATAATTAATGTTTATAGGAGGAAAATTCAATGTGGTAGACTTGTTAGTGTAAACCTCTTTTTTAGGAAAAAAAACACCGTCTAAAATAAATTATATTTAAATAAAAAAAATTGCCCAAAAAGCATTGTTCATTATATTTGAAATCACTATGCCAAATTTGGAAAAGATTAAAGTAATAGTAAAAATTTTAGAATTTTGGGGAATATTGGGTATTCGCCTACCTTAACTTCGAATTTCTATTATTATTGGATCTAATTTGCAATTAAAAACGATTTTAACTAAGTATATCCTAAACACATTTTTAGGTGATACTGCAGTTTACAACAAAAAAGGGAAAGCAAACTGCAGTATATGCCATTTCTCAATGTCTACCCTGTAGACTCAAACATCAATTTAAAACAAAGTAAGGAAGTGAAGTACCCATAAAACATTTGAAGAGTACACGGGAATAACCGATTGATTTATTAGGCGGACGCCCGCAATTGCCTGCTTGGCATCAGAAAAACGGTTTTTCTCTTTCTTCTTCGCTTGGTCTAAGCGTTGGGATCGCCAATCGCCTGAACTTGGTAGCTAGGAACCACAGATATAGTAGTTAAAGTATTAGCGTGGCATATCACGTGACCTACAACACTGACTTCATTGGGGCTCTTCTGGGAGCTCCTTGCGCGTCCCGTCGTTAGTATTGGAGGTCACGTGATCTGCCACGCTATTACTTTAACTATGATATCTGTGGTAGGAACTGGTTTCCTTACACAAGTTCAGGCGATCACTCGCTATCATCGCCAAAGTGTGCTAAGGAAACTTCTCTGCAAAATCAATCGGTTTTTCCCGTGTACTCTTACTTTATAAATTGCTTCCCTTTTACGAGTCACTATAACTAAAAAATTCAATATTTTTCTGCAAATCCAAAAATAAAAGCATTTGATCAAATATGTTCAAAACTATAAAATTTCTATGTGAGTGCGCAGAAAATTAATTTAAAACTAAGCACCCAAGTACCCCTGAAACATTTCTATATAGGTTTAAGAGTCAATTTAGTTACAAAACAGTTTACGTCAGAAAAGGTTAATAGTTCTTTAACGTCAAAAAGGGAAAGTTAACTGCAATATAGGCCATTTCTCTAGTACAAACAACAATTTAAAACCAAATACCCGTAAAACATTTCTAAATCGAGGGTTAAAAGTGACTTTATAATATTTTTACTGTAGTTATTGGGAAATCAAAAACACATTTGATCAAACATTTATGAAACATATTTTTGGCAGTGTATTTAAAAGTTTATTTTCAACACGCACTGCCATGCACTATTTTTATCTACCACACTACGTTTATAACGTAAAAAGCAAAAGGTATTATAATCGTTCAGTCCGTCCGTCTGTATGTCCGTCACCCACTTTCATAGTCCAAACTACAAAGGCTACGGACAAGTGTGATAGGTCAAAAATTTAAGCTAATAGAAATTAGAATACATTGAAAATTTCAGAAAAGAATTCGAATTCGAAGTACTTTAATCATTTAAATATCTGCAAAATTTAATGCTCATTAAATTTTGCAGTTAGCATAAGAAGCCATTTTTATTTGAATTAAATCACCAATGCCATTCGCAACGGACACAAATCGAAAAAGTGACTTTTTATTCAAGAAGTTTAGTGAATATATTACTGGTCTAGGATATTCATAGTTTTGTAAAACGGTTCGAATCCCAGTCAGGCATGGATGTTTGTGACCGTCAATGAATGTTGTTATTTGTCTGTGTGCCATTCATTTCTTTGTGACTGTAAAAATTCTTTCTGTGTCTGTCCCACTTGATGAAAGCTTATAAGCGGTTCTCTGCGAACAAGCACACAAGCTGGAACATATATGTACCATACCATACCATTAATAAATTAGATAAGAATATTAATAAATTTGATAAGAAAATTAATAAATTTGATAAGAATATTAATAAATGAAGATAATTATTCGGTAATTCAAGTATAGAGCCTTCGAGTATAAAACTAGGCTAGGGGTGTGTAACACTACAAGACTTTCAATAACCGCTCAATAAATCAAACCACACATTTAGAGGAAAATTATTTAGAAGATAATTAATGTTTTATTTTTTTAATAAAAATGAAGTATAATAAATAGGAAAAATCAATTATTTATCAAATGGAATTTTTCCGTGCATTAATATTTATCGATAAAAATTTAATTGGAGGCAAAATAACTTTAAGTACTTTTAAGAAGTAGCACTTAATTGTTTCACGTATGTGCTCTTTTAATGGGGGACGAAGCATATAACAATTTTAGTTTGGGGTGTCGAGCAAAGTGGTCAAAAGTTAATTGGGTATCAATTCTTGAGAAGGTCGGAGAGATTCATCCACAGATTATTCGTCTACTAATTTAAGAGCTTGCTCGCCTAGGGACGTAGTCCGTGGTTAGTTAAAAAAACAAAACTTTAGGATATAATCAGTAAGTTTAAAACATTTAAAGAGGTTGTGGGGAGCGAGAGCAGGGTGCGTTCCCCTTAGTTATAAAAAAAAAACCATTTTAATTACTGTTTTGCTGATTTAAAAATTTAAATACTAAGATTTTTTTACTTTCAATTTAACCATTTAAAAATAGTATCTGAATTTCATTCTTTAAAAATTCTATTTAAATATCGCCAATAACCTTTTGTAGCCCTGCGTATAATGAACGGCCTCTATTTGGCAATTATGCTGACCTGACAAGCAACGAAAATGCCCAAATGTGGTTAACATTTCACTTCATGTTTCATACAACACAACTGGATAGGTATAGCAATCCTAGGTTATGTTTTCAATCTCGTTGAAATTGGAAAAAGGTCATTGCTGCCTTCTGCCATTATATCATAGCAGGCAGGGCCGGATTTAAAGATTTGCCGCTTGTAGGCTACGATTTGCTGCCCCAGTCGCATTATTCTCCCACTTCAGCGAAATTTAGTTGGTAAGCTGCAAAATAGGGTGGTATGTGCTGCTTAAAACAGATACACATATTAGAATCATCTCTGTACCTTTACACATGAAATCGAAAGCGAAATAGGCGATTTTTTTAAAAAATTGTTCTACTCTTTTTTTCTTTCAACTTTGAAATACGGGAAGAGGGGTGCACTTGCCCTCGCAGCAACCATGTTTGCTACGAAATATTAGTATTAGTACTATACATGCGTTTACGGTTAACGCATTAATTTAAATTACATGTTTTCATTTTTAAAAAATATTTTTTCTTTTTATAATTTCTTATGCCGAATGCCACTTTAATTGGTCGTAAAATTTGCCTCCCCTCAAAAATTCGCCGCTTTGGGCTACAGCCTACTTAGGCTATTTAGAAATCTGGCCCTCTGTACATAATTTAAGCATATATTTCTTAAATATCTATAATAGAAGAACTTCGGAGCGGAGGAAAAGAGTTGGAAACCTATTATTCGCCATCCTTGGCTTGTGTATGGGATATCTTTGTCTTTTTATGACTATCACCTATCACCCCAAATTTAGGCTCTCGCCACTCTTTTTCGAACAATAATTCTCAAGGTATTAAAAAGACTGATAATCGCAATTATAGGCGAAGTCGGAAAATCAAATCGTGAAAGAATGTTGGCTACTTCTTGATACTGAATAAAAAAGTGAGATATTATCTTAAATTATATTAACTTTTATTGTCTGAATTTGTATATTTTAAAAGAAATAGCTTCTAAATAAATAAGAAATATATTTCTGATTAAAAAAAAACACTTAGTCTTGTTTTCTATTACATTATTGGAAATGCAAGATCTTATTTGGGTCACTGCTAAGTAATAAGGAAGCGTAAAAAGTTTCAAAAACATCTTAAGAAATATTATTAAAAAAACAGGTGCTTAAATATGTGTGTGTATACGTCACGACTGTCTTAACATATAATTTATATAATTTTTTATCACCAGTACTGGAAATGGGTCTGATGTTTTCATTTAAAAATTTTATTTACGCACTTTGAAAGACATAAAACTCGAAGGCAGCTCTTTTAGGGGAGTCGGATGGATGGGGTAATGGGCCAAAATATCGCGGCCGAAATATCGCGGGCCAAAATATCGCGGCCGAAATATCGCCGGCCGAAATATCGTGCGCCCAAAATATGCACGATATTTCGGCCGGCGATATTTTGGCCCGCGATATTTCGGCCGCGATATTTTACTACTTCCTCTGCAATCAGTCAATATTATAACAAATAACACAATCCTAATAAATAATAATACATAATATTCTATCAGAAAATATAGGTAAACTTTGTTAAAATAAACACTTTTGTTAGTTATTGTATTTCAGATTAGATTAATGCGTAAAATTAGAACGAAAAGAAAATTCTGAGCTCCGATAAAAATAATAATCCATAGATAATTTCATAAAAATACATTTTTTATTGGAAAACAAAAACCTATATGTAACAAAATAATAAATACTTAAATCTGTTTAAATTTTGACCAAGTATACGAATAAATTGCACTATTTAGAGTGATTTCACGATTTCAAATAAATCACTATCCATATTTTATTTTAGTTATATTGATGTTTCTTGTTTGAATGAAAAAATTCAAATAAATCTTTAAAAAAAATTATCCAAAATAAAACAAATACTTGATTTTAAGTTAAAAAAAACTTTTTAATTATAAAGGGTTGCGGGGAAGTTGGAAGTTGTGGGCCTAAAATATGGACGGGGCTTGTAGGAGACTGCCTACTTCGCCTAATTGCTAATCCGGCACTGGTGACATATAAATTACTAGCTGTTATACCCGACGTTGCACGGGTAGAGGTGAAAAAGTAATTTTATAGTCAATTTTACTATTTTTTCTTTCATTTGAGTTACATAAGATATGAAGATTACCCAGTAATTTTTTCCATTTAATTACCCATCTTGGATATAGTGATAATTAATATTAATTTCAAAAATAAGTTTGATAAGAAGCTCAAATTAAAGAGAATACATATTTAAGTAAAAAAATAATCAGTAAGAATTAAAAATAAGCTACTCCAGCAAACAGCAAACGATTTGCAATTTTTTTATAAGTTTATTTGCTTTTTAATAAGCTTATGTTGCTGATACCGTTCGTTATTCAAGTATAAAATCCCGCTACTTATATTACATTAACAAATTCAAAGTTTAAAAAATGCTATAAAATTAACAGATAATGTCGTAGTAAATTTCCGAATAAAAACATTTTGTCTCATTTGGCGTGTTTGAAAAATTTGGCGAGGAAAATATATAGCTACCATTACACCCATTCAGCTCTAACGCAAAGACCATCGCACAACCAACCAGCTATTTAAAAAAATGCTCTTTTGCACGTTCTTTGCAATAATTTGGCGAGTTTGGCAAAGTAATTGGCGAAAGAAGGAAGGCATGAAACCCTAATATGCATCTGTAGTGCAACGGTCTTCAAAAAACAACATAATTCAGTAAAAGCTTAACTATGCTTTTAAAAAATCCATAATTAAAATCGTATATACACAATAAAATAATAGAATGGAGACTGGTAGGATTACGTAACTTGAAACATATCCAACTATTTTTTCAAATTATTAATTTTGTTTCTGAAGGCAATGAACAAATCTATATACATAAAAGGCGACTTCTGTTTGTCTGTTTGTATAGGACGCAAAAACTTAAGAACCACGCAACAGATCGTCACGAAATTTGGCACAAAAATTCGTCTCATCTCCAGAACAAACATAGACTAAGAATTTTTTTGAATCAGACCATTCCTTCTATCGTTTTCGAACATTTTAAGGGGAAAAGTACACCACTTTCGCTCAAATCCGATCATTTTTTCTCTTTCGTGATGCCATCAGGCAGAAAAATTTAAATAAAACTTTTTAGAAAACAATTGAAATTGAAAATTTTTAATTTATTTAATATTTGTTCATTGCCTTTAGAAACTAGATTAATAATTCGAAAAAATAATTGATATGTTTCAAAAGTGATGGAATCCGACCAGTCTCCATTCTATTATTTTATTGTGCCTATATGATTTTAATTATGATTTTTTTTTTAAAAGCATAGTTAAGCTTATACTGAACTATGTTGTTTTTTGAAAGTCATTGCACTACAGATGCATATTATGGTTTTATGTCTTATTTTTTCGCCAAATACTTTGCCAAACTCGCCAAGTTATTACAAAAAACGTACCAAATGAGCAATTTTTTTAAATGCTGGTTGTGCGAAGTTCATTGCACGAGAACTGAATGGGTGTGTTGTTAGCCATATCTTTTCCTCGCCAAATTCGCAAAAAAAGTGCCAAATGAGCTAAAAAATATTTATTCGGGAAAATACGATGACTTCATCGGTGAATTTAATAGCGTTTTTTAAATTTTGATTTTTTAATGCAATATAAGTAGCCGGATTCTGTACTTTAATAACGAACGGTTATCAGCAACATAAGCTCATTAGAAAGCAAATAAACTTATAAAAACATGCAAATCGTTTGCTGTTTGCTGAAGTAGCTTATTTTTAATTCTTACTGATTATTTTTTACATAAATATGTATTCTATCTTTAATTTGAGCTTCTTATCAAAGGTATTTTTGAAATTAATAATAATCATTTCTATATCCAAGATGGGTAATTAAATGGAAAAAAATTACTGGGTAATCTTCATATCTTATGTAACTCAAATGAAAGAAAAAATAGTTAAATTGACTATTAAATTATTTTTTCACCTCTACCCGTGAAACGTCGGGTATAACAGCTAGTATTAAATAAATTAAACATTTTCAATTTCAATTGTTTTCTAAAAAGTTTTATTTAAATTTTTCTGCCTGATGGCATCACGAAAGAGAAAAAATGATCGGATTTGAATGAAAGTGGTGTATTTTCCCCCTTAAAACGTTCGAAAACGATAGAAGGAATGGTCCGATTCGAAAAATTCTTAGCCTATGTTTGTTCTGGAGATGAGAGGAATTTTTGTGCCAAATTTCGTGACAATCTGTTGCGTGGTTCTGAAGTTTTTGCGTCCTATACAAACAGACAAACAAACAGAAGTCGCCTTTTATGTATATAGATTAAATAATTTATTTAGGATTTTATTTATAACAAGCAATGTAAGTAGTTGGAAACCATATATTGGTGCAACACTCGAGTAACAAAAAAAAATTAACATTAAATACTATAAATGAACTATAGGACGAGAAATGAAGTTGTTTTGCTTATTAAACACCGTACTGCATTGATTTTAAAAATATCTCGTCATTCTACAAATAATTACCACAATTTATGGTACTACTTTAAATGATTAAGGCAAAGACCAAATGATAAAATTTAGGTTCAATCAACTATTTTGACTGGCTTGTCGACACATACTTAATTTTCTTACACAAAAACAAGAACGACTTCATAAAAAAATATTTTGACTTTATTTAATAGTACCTCTTGAATTGGGGGCCTGGATGCCAGACTGGTTTGGACTGGACCATTACGCTAGCAGTCTGCACGCTGTAACTGGTGCGGGTTCGATTCCCGCCTTCGCACTGGGTGTACTCCCTTTCTTTGTGACAGTGAAACTCTTTCTGTGTCTGTCTTATTTGATGAAGGCTTATAGCTGGTCTCTGATCAAGCACACACGCCGGAGTATATATGTTCCAACCCTAACCCTACCTCTTGAATTGAACAAAATCAGGTACGATTCGATATAAAACCAATTTGCAAATTATAATTGGAAAAATAAATACATATCGTATTTAACTTTCGCTGAAGAAAAGCTTACTATAGTTCAACTTACAGATCCTAAATAAAAGAACAAACTAGTACACTTGTACGAAGTACAAGTGCGTTCTTTTATTTCGGCTCGCTACTTCAACCCGAATTGGAAAAATATTTGTGAAAAACACTAAAATTCGAGGAAAAGCATTAAAAATTCTTTTAGCCAACCCTACTTTAAGTAATGCCTATGACGAGTGAGATGGACACGCCTTACACGACCTTCACAATCGCATATAAATAACAGGCAATTCTGTCTCCAAACCACATTTTATCGTTTGAAAACTTTGGATAGAGACAGGAACTTTCGTTATCTTTCTACAGTTGTCAAAACTTACTAGTTAAATTCTTCTGCAAAGGTATTTTTATACTCTCAGTAAACATGTCCTACAAAAGTAAATTGTCAGTATTTGAGACTCAGCGAGCAATCAAGCTCATCAAAGATGCCTTTGAAAATGCTGTAATAAAAAAACTCAACCTCGTTCAGATCTCCCCCCCGCTCTTAATGGAAACAGGCTCAGGACTGGATGATGAAGTCTACGTCGACCAGTGTGTCACATTTGATCTGAAAGCCGGCTTCAAGGCCTCTGTGGTCATTTCCCTGGCCAAGTGGAAAATACTGGCTCTGAAGAAGTACGGTTTCGGTGTCAACGAGGGCCTGTACGCCGACATGAATTCCATTCGAAAGTTCGAAGACATAGGTCCACTGCATTCGTGTTATATCTACCAGTGGACCTGGGAAAAGATCATCAGGGAGGAAGACAGAAACATGGGGTTCGTCAAGTCGATCGTGAAGGACGTCTACGAGTGCTTCAAGAACACCGAAACGCAGCTGCTCAAGGTTTACCCGGACCTCCGCAAAAAACTTCCTGAAGATATAAAATTCGTTAGTACCCAGCAGTTAGAGGATGAGTACCCCGAACTCAGCGCGAAGGAACGAGAGTACAGATGCACCGTGAAGCATGGGGCAGTTTTTCTCATGCAGGTCGGGAAAAGGCTGCGATCAGGCAAGGTGCATGAACGCCGAAGTGCAGATACCGAAGACTGGGAGTTAAACGGGGACATTTTGGTGTACTACGATGTTCTCGATATTGCTCTGGAGCTGTCCAGCATGGGCGTAAGTGTCACTGGGGACTCTTTGAAAAAGCAACTGTCGGAGAATGATCAATTAGATAGGTTGGATATGCCATATCACAAAGCAATGGCTTCTAATGAGTTGCCATTCACGGTTGGGGGTGGTATTGGCCAGTCGCGTCTGTGCATGTACTTGCTCGATAAAAGGCATATCGGTGAGGTACAAGCTTCTGTCTGGGATCAGAAAAATATTGAAGAGTGTGAAAGAAATAACATTAAGCTTTTGTAAAAAATATCTTTGGTTTAGTGCAGCCGACTGCAATTTTGTGTCAATAATATAATAACGTTTTAATTAAATATTTTAAGAAATATTCTGAAACCATGTAATGGATTGTATCATTTGTTCATTCTCGATTCTTTCTATAGGTTAATAATATCTTAAATTTGCCCTAATTTTTAATTAAAATAATACGAAGTAAATTTCAATGTCGTGCTTCACTGTAAAATTGTTTAGCGTATTGAATAAATTTTATTTTAGTTTTAGACAACTTTCATGTGAAGTTTTAAATATAAAATATTAACTTCCTAAATTATTTATTTTATTTTTTCTTACGAATACTATAATAAACACTCAATTGTTAGTAAATTAAAAGTTAAAACTTGTATCCAGCTGATACCTCGTCTGTATTATCTAATATTGGTTTAAAAATATCTCTCATTCATTGTTCCCATATTTTTAAGCATAAGTAGGTTTTTCTTTAATTATTAACATTAAACATTTAATAATGAGAAATTTTATGAATTTTATTATTTAAAGTAACTTTTGTTAAAAAGAATAAAATATGAACACAATAGTCCAACTAATGTTAAATGTCTAGTATCTGTTCTATGTTATACTACGGTTTTCGAAAAAAAAAAAAAAAAAATGCGCATGCGCAAGTGTCGACGCTGCAGAATTTTTTGGGTTTATAAGTTATTGCTTAACGAAAAAAGATACAGCTGACTTCAAATTTGGTATACGTTAAAAAAAAGTTTTCGGGAAAATTGCGCAACGTAAGTAGTGGCTGCTATAATAAGTTTTATTGTTTGTGTGTTTTATTTGGCTGTTAAAATAAGGTTATTTTTGATTGTGTGTTTATTGCTTCTTAAATTCTATATTTTATCTAAAAAGTTTGAATTGTTGCTGTAAAGTAAAAAGCATATATTTTCTCTTTATTTGTTGAGATTTATTACTCAATCTTTAAAATTTTTATTGAACAAAATGTACTGCTTATACGCTAATTATTCTTAATGGAAAATCGTTTTATTAGTTGAACATGTTCCTGATAGGAAGAAATGTAAGTGGGCTTTGACAATATGTTTTTGATGTATTAATAAATATATTATTTATAGTGTGCTTAAATTATTTGCTGTTCTAAGAATAATAATGTAAAATTGTTTTAGTTAAGGGGAGTCGGATGATTCTATTTCACCCAAGTTAATTTTACTAATTTTAGGAACATTTTTCATACGAACTATATGATAGATCATTATATATTTTTTAAATAGTTTGCTCCCATAACTCTTTGACATATTACTCCTTGACTTAAACTAAGAATATTTCACAGAATCTATAAAAAATACTTTTAATGATTTTATGAAAATATGTATTAAAAACTCCCCGATTTAAAGTTATATAACTTTTTTCAAGCAGACATATTAAAAATTTCTCAGTTTAAATGAAAGAGCTGCTTAATGAGGAAGAAATAACAAAACAAGACATGTTGATATATGTTTTAGTTCCAGAGCAAAATGTTCCTAACTGTTGAAAAACCTTATGGTTCAGGAAACGCAAAAGAAAATTAAGGTTTGGTTTGGTTTGAATTATCGTCGCACTAGAGCTACACGAGGGCTATTGGCGACGGGCGTCGTATTTTAGAACCACAGTCAGGTGACGAGCCACACCTGAATAGGCACCCAACGCAATCGTTAAGGGCGACATCGTGCGCAGCGTTAGGACTTTGAAGGATATTTAACGTGCACTCCCTTACACGGGGTATTATTCGTCGGACATTTTTGGCTGCACGGGCCGTTTATAGGTCGGCAGCTATTTTGGCGATGCCCGGACCCGAACCTGGGACCTTCCGCATGCTAAGCGAGTGCTTAACCGACTGGGCTCCCCAGCCCAGAAAATTAAGGTATAGGTAAGAACTGATATAGAGAGTTCCAGAAAAAATTTTATAAAAAGAAAACTACACTAAACAGAAATCGATAAACTTTGGTTCCAAATTAAAGCTATAGATATGCAGATTAAAAAACAGAAAATCGACATTTTAGACCCACCACACCCCATCCGACTCCAATTAAATAACTCCCGTCCCACAGACGATTTGCCGATGTGAAATAATTTAAAAATTGCATACATATATGTTGTTATATAACAGTTGGAACACCATTTCAATTCAATGAAACATGTTTTCAAATATTAACGCCTTTAAAAATGTAATGAAAACAGAACTAAACAGCTATTCCTATTTCGAAAATAATTTAATGTCACAAATATTTGATAACAAATGTCTAGCAGCAGTTAATACTCTTTTAGTTTTATAGGTATTTAATAGATGACAGCACCACAATGTTTGAGGTTAGAATTTGAGGTAGATGATGGCGCAGTCAAAAATTGAATCCTACAGAAAGAAGCCATGATACACCCAAACTAGGCATTACGCTTGCTTTAACCTCTTGCGGCCAGGCGTCTCCATTTGGGGACATTTTTTAAAACCTCTCCACAAACAATTAACACGTTAATTAGTTCCGAAATTGACCTGGTTCGATAGAAGATCCAAATATCAGTTTCAGATACTGTTAGCGTGTGTTTTAAAAGTTGAAAAATGAAGATCAAAGATGAAGATCAAATGCATTTGACAAGTACACTTTAACATGTAAACATTCCAAATATAATTTTAAACTGAAAATTTTTCCTCAAAATATTACTCATCATTATGAAATTAAGTTTTTTTTTTGGAAATATATAGTAAGCTTAATATACGAGTCACAATTTTTATATAAATATACGTAACTAGATTACAGCAAATCACATTTAGATTATTATAAGTTTAGATATTATAGCAAATAGGCCAAAAGTAAATGTTCTTCATCTCGATATACCTTTGGTATATACGAGTTTTATATCTTTCGTAATACTACATGATTGATGTTGAAAAAATAAAATCTCATATTACTTCATAATATTATAAAGTAAGGATTTTTGCACCGTTTCATACTATATTTTATTCGTGATAATAAAAAATATAACATCGGGAGCTCGAAAAATTACATATTTTCTAAACTTTTTAAAACGTAAACTACTTTGTTAGGTTTGAATTATCGTCGCACTACTACTTTGTAAAACTTAAACTAATAAAATATGTACTGAGAGAACTTGCATTCAAGCAAAAATATTTGCTTAGGTTTTAATTTGTTTTAGAGCTCATGTTTATTTTAAGGTTTAAGCTCTACTTAGTGGGGTCATAGGAGTCTTAAAAATGTGCAAAGAAGGTTACTACAAAGAAAAGCTTGATCTTTCATGTAATTTTTTAACTACTCAATATATACGTATAATTTTTTTATAGGTAATTCTATAAGATTTATTTAATATAAAACAAATTTTAAATTTTATGAAACTTTAGCCAAAACTAAAATAAATGATATTAAACACAAAGCTATTTGTACACATTGGGATTAGGCTTGTGCGGCAAATTTTGAGGTCAAAATTGAAAAAATGACCAAGAAAATGACTTTATATTGTACAAATATGTACAAACAAAGACTTATAACTACATTCCCAGCTCAATTTTAATAAGGAATTATTTTTAAAAAAATTCAAAATCAAAATTTCAAATTCTTATTAATTTTTTTAGAAAAAAGTTCTTAAAATAATTTCTAATTAAAATTAAGCTGAGAATTTAGGTATAAGTCTTTGTTTGTACATATTTGTACAATATAAAGTAATTTTCTTGGTCATTTTCTCAATTTTGACATCAAAATTTGCTGCGCAAGCCTAATCTCAATGTGTTCAAATAGCATTATGTTTAATATAATTTATTTTAGTTTTGGCTAGAGTTCCATAAATTTAAAAAATTGTTTTATATTAATTAAATCTTGTAGAATTACATATAAAATTTTTTTACTTTTTATTGAGTAGTTAAAAAATTACATGAAAGATCAAACTATATTATGTAGCACCTTCTTTGCACATTTTTAAGACTCCTATGACCCCTTGAGTCATTATCAAGTATTTTTTTTTTTTTTTTAAAGAAGAGACGGAAATTATTTAAAAAACTTTAAAATATAAACTGCTCGATTGGTTTTTTAAGAAATAAAGCATGAAGAAATTATTCTATCAAAATTTCAATAAATAAAAAAAAAGTTTCAATAAATAATGTTATTCCTAAGCAAAGTTATCATTGGTTGAAAAAATAAATTTGAGTATTATATGTACCATCCAAGAGTGTATTTTAATAAGGCTGTATTTTTCATTTTCATATTTCCACTGTGCATTATGAAATACCGAGACCTCTTTACAACTTACAAAAAGACGTTTGGTTAAAATTATCAACCAAAGTATTCAATTAATCAGAATCAACTTTATTATATAGATTAAACATATGATTTATAAACAAGTTTCATTTAAATTATCAAATAACAAAATTTGATGTATAAAATTAACAACACAATAAACAATTAGTGGCTTTTATAACAAACTTCCTTTATGATAAACATTTACACTTGTATAACAAAGATTTTTATAGATAGAAAATAGATATATAAATGCATTTATGGACGTAAAAAATTTTACAACCAGGACCATGTAAACTTTCTCCAAACATTACCAACCTTCTTGCAGGATATTACCAAAAGGAATTTCACTCGTCAGCTGGGTTGATATAGGAAAACTTACGGTAAGTACAACATATTTTGTGTATACTTACTCGTAATGGTGATGCTATCTGGCCGATTTATTCTGGTTTTGCTGTCATTTTATCCTTATAATAACAACCAAACCAATCAGGTTAGGTCAATGTCCGATTCAAAGTCAAGCTAAAAATAAAGTGGGGTCATATTAATTTTAAAATGCACTCAAATTTTGGGAGTTTATACAGTATTTATCGTAGTAGAAACTAAAATTCAGAGGCTTTAGGCCCGGGCTTTGTGATAGATCATCAGATCTGCTCGTCAGTGATTGGATTGACATGTCATGTGGCTACACAAAACCAATGAGTGAAAATGCTTTCGATAGTCTCTTGCAGAAAGAGTGAATGTTTGGCAAATGTTCACATATCCTGTTCCTATGAATGGGCAGCTTTAAAGATATCTAATGTAATATATGGTGAAAATATAAAATTAAGGCATTTTAAATTAATTAAAAAATGGCACTTAAACTAATGGCAATTTAAAATATGGCACTAATATAAATAAAAATGCTACTCCTTCTAAGAAAACAACCATTTAATAGTTTAACCAAAGAATTAAAGGGTGCTTTTAGCAGATAAGTGCTCAAAATGTAGGTAAAATAATATAAAACACAGAACTTCAGGTCGTGAAAACAATGTTATAGTAATACGTTTTAAGAAGGAGCTGATTATCGTTTTGTTTTGATAGCTTATTTTGCATGTAATAAAAGTTTTAATATATTACTTTTAGAACAGTTTGAACCACTTACCAAATTTAAAATTTATTTTCTAGCAAAAATAAAAATTGACAGAAGAAATTAAACTACAATAATAACACATAGAAGTAACATTTATATTCAATAGATACTATTTTATAACTTTAATTAATAATATGAATATTTAATAAGTATTTTATGTAATTTACTATAGATTCAACGTTATTTATAGTGTCATAAATATCATGCTCTCTTGAATGATCCCATAACCGGGTTATACTGTTTCAAAATAGTATCTCATTCTAGTTATTCAAAAATCTTTTTTTTAATCAGTTAAAAAATATAATAAATTTATGGCTAATACAAATTTAAAGCTTATATAAATTTAAACTAAGTATAAAAATATTGACTAAATTAGATTTTCAACAAGCTAAGCTCAGAGATCATATAGCTCAGATAGATCTAAACTCTTCCAGTACAAGGAAACAAGCTCGTTACATAAAGAATATTTCATATCAAATTTGATTTCGCAAATACAAAATGTTTTTTTAAGTATAAACAAGAATTCACAAAAAACAACCAAAACCCAGATTCACCCAAAATACACTTTCATTACAGTTAGAAAAAAAGCTACGACATTAAAGATTTGGAGCAGTAAGTTGAAGGAACACGGATTATTTTAATCTATGCTTTCAAAGAAAGCTGAAGCAAATACAAGCTGCAATACAATTAAACAGATTTGGATGTTATTGCCAGTTAGCATTTGCAACAAATCATGATTCTATACTATACTGCACTAAATCTTGTATGCCAGATCTGCAAACAAAAAAATTTGTTGGATACTTCCCAATATTGAATGCACAGGTAGATTTCTTGCCTGTTTATCAAATCTTATACCAAAAGCAAATATTTTCTCATTTTTGAGGGAATCAAGCCTTAGATTCAATCAATTTGTCATAACTTTTTGAAAGAAAATTAGCAATCATATTGATAAATTACCAATTGCAGAGCTTAGTGGAAGTACGTGCTAATTGACAAAAAGGTGAAAACGAGAAAATGAGCTTCGGAATTTTTGGAAATTTGTTGGACGATTCCCAATATTGACTGCACAGGTAGATTTCTAATCTGTGTATCAAATCTTGTACCAAAGAGCAATAATTTCCTCATTTTGGAGGGAATCAAGCCTTATATTCAATCAAGTTTGTCATAACTTTTTGAACCGTACAAAATATACTCAACTTAAAATTTATGAGAAAGGGGAGACTTGTTATCGTTAAAGAAGGTAGCGATTGGCACAAAAATCTTGATTTTTCAAAAATGTCACTTCTTCCACTAAGCTCTTCAATTATACTTTTTACAAAAGCTTAATATTATTCCTCTCGCACTCCTCAACGGTTTTCTGATCCCAGACAGAAGCTTGCACCTCACCGATGTGTATTTTATCGAGCAAATACATACACAGACGCGACTGGCCAATACCACCGCCAATCGTATATGGCAACTCATTAGCAGCCAATGCTTTGTGAAAGGGCAAATCCAACCTATCCAAAGCACCTCTCTCCGTCAGTTGTTTTATTAAGGAGTCCTTAGAGACCCGGATACCCATACTGGACAGCTCTAAAGCAGTACCAAGTGCATCGTAGTGAACCAAAATATCCCCATTTAACTCCCAGTCATCATAATCTGGCGCTCTGCCATCGTGCATTTCCCCAGATTTCAGCTTTTTCCCGACCTGCGTAACGAAAACCGCCCCATTCTTCTCGGTGCACTTGGTTTCGCGTTCCTTCGGGGTGAGACCCGGGTACTCATCCTCTAACTGCTGAGTACTCACAAACTTGATCTCTTCAGGAAGCTTTTTGGCGAGGTTCGGGTAAACCTTGAGCAGCTGCGTTTCGGTGTTCCTGAAGCACTCGTAGATGTCCTTCACAATGGACTTGAGGAACACCATGTTTCGGTCTTCCTCTTTGATGACTTTTTCCCAGTCCCACTGATCGACATAATAGGAATGCAGTGGCCCTAAGTCCTCGTCCCTTCGGATGGCATTCATGTTCGCATACAGGCCGTCATAGACCCCAAAACCATACTTCTTCAGAGCCAGCCTCTTCCACTTGGCCAGGGAGTGTACCACAGAGGCTTCAATGCCGGCCTTCAGATCGAAAGTGACCGGCCTCTCGCTGCCGTTGAGGTCATCATTCAGCCCAGAGCTGGTTTCCACGAAGAGCGGAGGGGAGATTCGGACAAGGTTGAGTTTTTTGAAAATAGCATCTTCAAAGGCATTTTTGATGAGCTTGATTGCTCTCTGAGTCTCAAATACAGATAATTTACTTTCGTAAGACATGTTTACTGAGAGTATAGAAGCCGCTTTGCTGGAGATAAAACTTCTTACTTTGATAATAACAACTAGTATGTTTTGATAACTGGAGCAAGATAAGAAAAAGTCTTGATTATAAACAAGTTTTCAATCGAGAAATAATGCTTTTTTTTCAGTAATTTGGAGTGAATCTGAATATGAATTTGACACGTCAATCGTCAACGTGCAAAATTAAAATTGAAACAAATACTTCGATGATGATGATGATTCTTACTCTTGTTTCTGGTTTCTATTATTAGTTATAATAAGTGTTATTTGAAAGTTAAATATTTAAAAATTAATTATCTTTACATTTTTTCAACAAATTAAAAATTCTGTGCTAAATCCCTGTTTTAAAAAAAAAGTTTTAACTGAATTCGCTTGTTTAAAGTGACGTTTTGTATGGGGAACATTCATGTGACGTCCGTGGTTTATCATGCATCAGCTCGGGAAGCACGTGGTAATGTTATCCTATAGAGCTATCGAAGCACGTGCTATTGTTTTCCTACTACTCAAACCTGTCTAACCGCTTTTTTTCATACAGTGATTTGGAATTGAAGCTCAGGTGGATACGGCGTGAATGTCCCCCATTACACTTGCGTTTTTTTAAGAATCTTATCAATCGAAGCTAGACGCAGTGGCGGATCTAGCCAGGGGGCGCGGGGGGCGCGCGCCCCCTCCTTAAGACCTGTTGACCGTTTTTTTATTATTATTGAAAACAAAATTTTTAAAAAAAGTAGATAATTAAATCACCATACTCCCTCTACACAGATTATTATAATCATCGAACATTTTGTGGCTGCACGGACCGTTAATATAGTTCAGCGGTTATTTTTGGGATATTAAGGAACTCAAACACCTTAAGTTAAAATTAAGTTGTTCTTTTTATATAACGGCATGCATACAATTTGAAATTGTTTCACATCGGCGATCCGCACCTGTACGAGGTTTTAAAATTAACTAAAAATACTAACTTGCTTCGGTGAAGTTTTAAATATTAAACCATTTGATTATTTTATTGGTGTTGGTGAGCTTTCACATGTCGTATTTAATTAATAGTTAGTTATACTTCGAATAACTATGCTATTTTCAAGATATACAGTCATTGTTTGCCTTGTTTATATGTTAGCTACTTAATGCCAACCTCTTGATGTGTTGTTGCTTGTTCAAAACATTTGTTAAAGAAAGCTTGCATAGAATATCATCTACTTCATCTATTTCGGTCATTTTTAGAGTGACACCAAAGCAACCAATGAAATCGCAGTACATAGAAAAATTAAAACAAGAGCGTTCCATCATCTGAAACATTCCCATTAATTGATTTTTCTCTATTTATTGGACTTATTTTTTTTAATTATTCATTAATAATCTGTTTAACTATATAAACGTTAGTTAAGTAAAGTAAAAACTAATGTTAGTTCATAAATAGTAATTAGTAAAAAAAATACCAGTGAAAATATGTATTTACCGTGGAGAATTAAATGAAAAATAAAGTAAATCAAATATAAATAATGCAAATCAAAAATGAAATAATGTAAATCAAAAATAAAATAATGTTGATTAAAAATAATTTTAATTAAAAAAAAGTTATTAAAAAATAAAATGATAAAATTTAACCCCCCTCCCTTCCCCCAGAATTTTTTTCTAGTTGCTTCCCAGCTTTTGTGATAGTATAGTTGGGTTTTCAGGCAAGTTTTTGGGTGCGCCCCTCCCTCAGAAAAATCCTAGATCCGCCACTGAGCTAGAGCCTTTTAAATTTTTTTGGACGTTGATTTTACTTTTGGAATTCATAGTTCATACACTAGGATCATCGTTTTTCGGATAGTACTATGCTATTTTTTTATGTCGCACAATTTTGGTTAATAGTGACTTAGAGTATTAGTAGTTAAAATAATGAAACATAATTAAAAAAAAAGTAACATTGAATTTTATGCACAATATTTGTTTTAAAAGCTCAATCTTTCTGTATTTAAAAAACTAGCAATTAAAATTATTTTTAATTAATATTAAATTACTCAGATTTAGTATGAAGACGGATTGCGAATTTTAATGTATCTAATAATGTATCGATTCAAAAAGATAAAAAAACAAACAATGCTAGAGATGAATTACGACCATTTATAAGTGTTAATTGAGAAAGATTAAATTTGACATAATTTTTCATCCCACGTGGCTCGTCTAGAAAGTGTGTAAGAGCGCACGAATTTATGTTATGATATCTACGGTTCTGATCCCAAAACCCCCCCTCCCCTTCCTGGCTACGTTACTGATTTCCCTTACTTATCGATCTTGAATTAAAAGCTTTCAATTAATAATTTTAACATCTATAGTTTAAAAAAAATGCTTTAGCACATTTTGTATTTCATAATATTAAAATTTTTAAGGATTTTATTTGGGTCACTGCTGTAAGAAAGAGGAAAAGAAATAAGAGAGCGTCCATAATTTCGTGGGGCTGTATTTTCGACTTTTTGACCCCCCCCCCCCTCCCACTCCCCCACCCGTGAGAGAATTTACAAAAATCGTAATTTTTATTCGACATTTTTCTAGTTGAGTTTTAAGTATTTCTTACAGCTTTTTATTTCTTAAAAAGAGCTGTCTTTCTTTGATTTCACTGATCACTTCTAACTTATTTAGAGAATGAATCTGGAACCTACTAAGCTGTTTAAAATAAACATTTAGTAACTACCGAATTTAATCATTTTCTTTTCTCGCAATCATGGGATTTTAATGTGATTAATCGTGTGATCTTTTGCCGTTAGATTTTTCGCCCAATGCCTCAAACTAAGGTATTGTCTTGTTTTAGTTCTAAAACTTTCTATTTCACAATACCATTGCACTATTAATAAAATGTTTTCATATTTATATTTTTCATTCATCTCACAATGAGATGCCTTTTATTTTCTGCAGCCGAAACTTTTATTTTAGAACTTTTATTACCTCTAAAACTTCAAAACAAGTAACCAATGCAAGTTCGTCCAGCCCCTAACTTGATAGACGTAATCGCGCTGGTAGAAAAATTCCACTAATAAAATTCAACGGGGTGCCCGAGTACACTGCGATATACGTGCTCGTTAAATCTGTGGAGTCGAAAGTCCCGACGGCGTTAGCTTACGATGTCTCTCGAAGCATAGCATACGAATTTGTAAAGTAGGAGGTTCCTTTTTAAAATTGACCCCTAACCCCCAGGGGTCACACACCAAAAATAATGGGATACGTGTTCGCCGATTTTTCCATCTACCCAACCATTTCGAAAAAAGTCGTCTTATAATATTGGTCCTATAATGGCAGTCAATATTGGGTATATGTTGTTGGATAATATTGGTCCTATAATGGCCAATATTGGCAAAATGTTTCCTCCCAATGCTGGGCCAATAAGGGTTAGCATATTGGCTCTACATTGTAACCAATATTGGGCCCATATTCGATGCTACTGGGGTGGATATGAGTCCAAACAGCAGCTGTATCATCGGCTGATGGTGGATGAAAGTAGTACTTAAAAATAATATAACGTTTTGAAAGTGAAGAAAACAGCGCGAATCACTGCAACAATAACTTGCTCGAATACCATCTCCTTATTTGATAAAAACCAGGTGTGCATGTGCATTTGGCATCAGATTTGATAAATTTAAAAGCGCGCGATAGCGCGTTATTGTTGTTAAAAAAAAATTAGACGTTGAAGTAAGTTGAGACTTTTAAGCAGTTGTTGAGTTGATTGAGTTTTTAATTGCGAAATATTTAACGATAAAAGTATGCGACTCTACACATGTAACTATAATTGTAATTTAAACGGTTAAACAGTCACTCTTTGATCTTAAAATTGACAATGCTTCTGATGCGAGTTATCACCAATGAATGAACATAGTTAAACAAATTTACAGCTGAATCCATTTTAGCACCTAACACATACAATGCACACTTTGTCTACCTTTTCTTTGAGCAGTATGAAACGTTGAAACTACTTTCAACACATTGCTTTGGTCTGAATTAAAAGTAATAAAGAGAACAGAAAGAAACTAACGTTAAGGGGTCATAGGAGACTTAAAAATGTGCAAAGACGATACTACAAAGAATAGTTTGATCTGTCATGTATTTTTTTAACTACTTAATATATAAGTACAATTTTTCATATGTTATTCTACAAGATTTATTTAATATAAAACAAATTTTAAAATTTATGAAACTTTAGCCAAAACTAAAATAAATGATATTAAACATAAAGCTATTTGAACACATTGGGATTAGGCTTGCGCGGCAAATTTTGAGGTCAAAATTGAAAAAATGACCAAGAAAATGACTTTATATTGCACAAATATGTACAAACAAAGACTTATACCTAAATTCTCCGCCCAATTTTAATTATAAATTGTTTTAAGAATTTTTTTCTAAAAAAAATTAACAAAATTTTAAAAATTTTGATTTAATTTTTTTAAAAATAATTTCTAATTGAAATTGAGCTGAGAATTTAGGTATAAGTCTTTGTCTGTACATATTTGTACAATATAAAGTCATTTTCTTGGTCATTTTTTCAATTTTGACCTCAAAATTTGCCGCGCAAGCCTAATCCCAATGTGTTCAAATAGCTTTATGTTTAATATCATTTATTTTAGTTTTGGCTAAAGTTTCATAAATTTTAAAATTTGTTTTATATCAAATAAATCTTATAGAATTACATATAAAAAAATTATACTTATATATTGAGTAGTTAAAAAATTACATGAAAGATCAAACTATGCTTTGTAGTATCTTTGCACATTTTTAAGACTCCTTTGACCCCTTAATAGAATCTATATACAAGAACGGGCCGTTCTTTTCCCGTCCGTATAACACTTTAAAGTATATGGTTCCTAAAGCCACGATGAATATTACCGTGAAAGATTTTACCAAACTTAAGTCCAGAAACATTTTAAAGGAATTTAACGGCATTTTTTTAGCAATTTTAAGTTCATTTCTTTTGCGGTGAAAATTGCTTGATATTTGTTGACCCCCACCCCCACTCCCCCTTCCTACCTAAACTCCTCGCGAAATTTTTGGATGTCCCCAAACAAAAAACTTTTTTTTAGTATTTAATTAATTATTATTAACATTAAATTTAGTATTTTTTTTTTATCCATAGGTTGATATGTACAGTAGAACCTCGATTATCTAATGGGTACCAAAGGTAGGTAGGATAATTGAAAATTCCTTAAAATTGAGAATTTTCATTAAGTACACTAAAACTTACGGTGCAGAGGAACACCGAAATCTGTAGCTGAAATTTAGCATACCTGCATACCTTAAATATGCTAACTGCTAACGTCCGAAATACGTGATGGTTTTGAAATAGTAGGGGAAGGTGGGTTACCTTGGACCTATTTTGACTTTTCAATTTTTATTTTCTTAATTACTTGCAAAAAGTGAATAAAAATATTTTTACTGAATACTTTATGTTGTTATATACAACATATATTTATTTTAACATGTTATTTAAATGATTTCAACTATTAAAAAAATAAATACAGAAAATTGTAATTAGGACCAAAGGTACACCACCGGCGGTGTACCTTGGTCCTACCGGTAGTGTACCTTGGACCAATTATTAACAGGTAGAGAGACTCGATTTACAGTCCGAAAACCAATATTTATTAGCCACATAAAATTCAAAAATACATTTTACAACCTACTCTTATTTCTAGCCAAGATTGTAGTAATTGGTTATGTTAGGTCAATTGGCTCAGTAAGGGGTTTTATTGCCTTAGTTTTTTTAGTGCCCTTTTGGCTTTTTCAGCTGCAATGCAATCTTTCTCGGGTGTATTCGTTAAAATGCGGCATAAAATTAAGCTGTTATTTCATGCCATAGAAAAACATTTGGCTATCTTTCTGTCTTAAATTTGAAAAAAAAAAAAAAAAAAAACTCAAATATTCCCCCCTATGTTTATTCAACTAGGCCTAAACGTAAAAAGGATGTTCTGCTTAGATATTTATTATAAAAAATATTTTTTTAGATGAGCATGCAATAATTATTTTCTATATTATATCAATATGGTTAAAATTTTATAGGCTTCCATAAATCTAAATAATTAACTACAAAAAAAAAAATTCTTTATCACATCATATCAAAATTTCTTACAAATTTCCATTTTTCTAGATTTTACAAATCAGGGTTGCATATTAATATCTTAAAATACTTAATTTTTCAAAGGAAAGAATTTACTTGAATTTTAAAAAGGGTTTTCAGCAATCTGAAGCACATAAGACCTATAGTAGTGCACCTTGGACCAGTCCAAGGTACACCACTTGTATTAGGTTCGAGGTACACCACTTGGGTATTAAAAACAAAATAGTTAATCACCAAGTTAAGGGTAGACTTAACTTAATTTCAAGCACACTGTTTTATAGCTAAAACTTTGCTTTATATTGCATAACCATCGTTTCTGAATAAACACTACATGTTTGAGTAAAAAATTACACTAAAGAATCTGACAAAAATTTACTTTGAACTGTGAATTTAGTTTTTCGAAACCTCTTTAATAAATTGACCTTTTAAACAGATAGAACTTCACTGAGATCCCTGGTAGCAAATACTTTAACTGCATGTGGTGTTATTTCAATATCTAAGCTAATCGAACTAGAATCAGCATAGGTTCGAGGTACACATACGTCCAAGGTACACCACTTACCCCTACACATTGAATTTTAGTGTTAGTTATCTTTGAGACTCTCTGGCAAAAAGAAAGTGCTAAAACATTACTTTTATAATTGCGTGAAAAAAATCCGACTTTTACATTACAGTTTCAATATCAGACGCGTGCAAAAAGTTACACTTTTTGAAACAGTTAATAAAAGTACTTTTTTTCACCCAAAAGCAGTGAAAAAAAAAAGACTTTTTTTTCACTAATTTAATAAGATGCCAACATTTCAAGGTAAATTAAATTTCTATTTCATAATATTAAAAAAAATCCAAGAATTTGTCGATCTGCTTTTATTTAAAGATATTAATGCGCGTGAAATATTTTTGGACCAATGATATTTTTTTTCACACAATTATAAAAAATAGTGTATGAAACACGTGCGAAAAGTAAACTTAAAAAAAAAACGTGGCATTATTTCACTCGTTCGTGAAGTAAAATCCACTAGTTTTAAAAAGTGTTACTTTTCAACCTTGTTGCATAAATAACCACACCAGCGGAGAAAGTGGGAAAAAAATAAGTGGGCGGATGCCTTCAATTAGAATGCCATGCCCATCCCCCCTCAATGGATTATGTATTTGAGAGATATAAGAAGTTGGAGGATGGATGGCCATTTTCTTGAAAAATGGGGTGACGCGTCACCCCGTGTCTACCCGCACTTTCAGCACTGTAAATAACTATTAAAATTCCTAAACATCAGAGTTCTCTGCGAAAAGTGTTTATTTTTGTGCTATGCTATAGTAGAGACATGGAGTCTCACGATTTTGGAAGGTACCCGGAGTTTCCCGAAAATTTAAGATTCGTAGGAATTCATTTAATTTTTTTTACTGATTCACTAAAAACCCGATAATTTCCCGAGTTGAGAATCGATTCGGAATTCTAATTTCAGAATCATTGAAAAATTCAGATTTCGAAATCGTCGGAGATTCCCGATTTTTGAATCAAGTTTACCGATTTCAGTATAGCCGGAGATTAAAATCATTCACTTTAGAATCGCCCAATATTTTTAAACATGTTTTACTTTTTGTGTACAAATATAAAAGCCTCAGAGCTAAATTGTTGCCACAGATAAAAACAATAATAGTTTTTGATGCAAAATTTTTACAATTTAAACGTTTCCAAATCACATATAAAAGTTTCATCTGTTATAAAAAATATTTTTTAAATTCACCTGAATTATGCATTTACATGGAATTAATCTAAAGTATCACATGTACAGTAGATACAAAAATTCCAATGTAAAAAAAATCTACCTCATTGAAGATAACGTTTTATTTTAATGTAGGGGTAAGTGGTGTACCTTGGACGTATGTGTACCTCGAACCTATGCTGATTCTAGCTCGATTAGCTTAGATATTGAAACAACACCACATGCAGTTAAAGTATTTGCTACCAGGGATCTCAGTGAAGTTCTATCTGTTTGTTTAAAAGGTCAATTTATTAAAGAGGTTTCGAAAAACTAAATTCACAGTTCAAAAGTAAATTTTTGTCAGATTCTTTAGTGTAATTTTATACTCAAACATGTAGTATTTATTCAGAAACGATGGTTATGCAATATAAAGCAAAGTTTTAGCTATAAAACAGTGTGCTTGAAATTAAGTTAAGTCTAACCTTAACTTGGTGATTAACTATTTTGTTTTTAATATCCAAGTGGTGTACCTCGAACCTAATACAAGTGGTGTACCTTGGACTGGTTCACTACTATAGGTCTTATGTGCTTCAGATTGTTGAAAACCTTTTTTAAATTTCAAGTAAATTCTTTCCTTTGAAAAATTAAGTATTTTAAGCTATTAATATGCAACCCTGATTTGTAAAATCTAGAAAAATGGAAATTTGTAAGAAATTTTGATATGATGTGATAAAGAATTTTTTTTGTAGTTAATTATTTAGATTTATGGAAGCCTATAAAATTTTTACCATATTGATATAATATAGAAAATAATTATTGCATGCTCATCTAAAAAGATATTTTTTATAATAAATATCTAAGCAGAACATCCTTTTTACGTTTAGGCCTAGTTGAATAGGGGCCCGGAAGGCCGAGTGGTTAGCATCGCAGGCCAGCAGTCTGCGTGCTGTAACGGGCGCGGGTTCGATTCCCGCCTTCGCCCTGGGTGTATTTCCTCTCTTTGTGACAGTAAAAAATCTTTCTGTGTCTGTCTTACTTGACGAAGACTTATAAGCGGCTCACTGAGCAAGCACACAAGTCGGAATATATATGTAAAATACCCTACCCCTACCCCTAGTTGAATAAACATAGGTGGAAATATTTGAGTTTTTTTTTTCAAATTTAAGACAGAAAGATAGCCAAATGTTTTTCTATGGCATGAAATAACAGTTTAATTTTATGCTGCATTTTAACGAATACACCCGAGAAAGATTGCATTGCAGCTGAAAAAGCCAAAAGGGCACTAAAAAAACTAAGGCAATAAAACCCCTTACTGAGCCAATTGACCTAACATAACCAATTACTACAATCTTGTCTAGAAATAAGAGTAGGTTGTAAAATGTATTTTTGAATTTTATGTGGCTAATAAATATTGGTTTTCGGACTGTAAATCGGGTCTCTATACCTATTAATAATTGGTCCAAGTTACACTACCGGTTGGACCAAGGTACACCGCCGGTGGTGTACCTTGGTCCTAATTACAATTTTCTGTATTTGTTTTTTTAATAGTTGAAATCATTTAAATGTTAAAATAAATATATGTTGTAGGGGAGAGCAGGGGAATCCCGCCACCTCGGGTAATGCCGCCACCCCTTGTATCTCGCCAGCGGTGTGTGTGGGAGGGGGGCTGTTAGCGCTGACCTGTAGCAGAAAACAAAGTAATTTGTAGTATAGACGCTAATGGCCGTGCGGTGAGTTGGTGTAAAGTTATTTAAAAAATACGGTTTTTAGTGATTTTCATCTAATCTTGAGCCTTCTGAAATTTAGCGATAAGTGACTACTATCTCTAAGTTAGATAAATCAGTTATATATAATTTAACCCTGCAAGCGCCGTTCTATTTTTTCGAATATTACCGCCCAGCGCCCACCTGAAACATGCGAGTTGACCAGATAGCGGCTTCGATTTTCCGAGCTACTTTAGCTTCCCCCATTTTACCTGTGGCGGTGATGACAGGGATGAATTGCTAAGTTTGGGTGGTCTTTGTCCAGGGTCTTGCCGAAACTCCCCCTACCCCAGGCAGATCATTAGCGGTTAAGTTCCAGTGGGGCTGGGTTACCTTGAGAGTTTCATTTTCGACTCAAAGTAGATTTTTTCATTTATCTTTCTAAAATGTGGCTAGCTGGTGGTTGGTTACTGAATTGGATGTTTTGTGTATGTGTGTACATATTCGATTTTCGTAAAGCAAAAAATAATTTTTGAAACTAACATTTTTCTGTTATCTTTCTGCAGAAGATATATATATTTTAAAAAATTCGTATAAGTTTTGAAATAGATAATTCCATTTTGTCAAAAAACGCATTTTCTCCATAAACAGATACAATTTGTAAATTTTATGCAGATTTTATCTTAAAAACAGAATTTTTGCTGTTTTGATTACGAAACACTTGGTATCAAAAGTACACTGCTCAAAACAATTAGGGTAATGCATGGTTTAAACCTTGTCAACCCAATGATTCCATTTGGAATCATTAGCTTGCGATTTTTTTTCTCACTAAGTTGAGCTCGCACTTACTTAGATAGAAGAATCGTGTCTTTTGAAGAATTAAAAGAATACTTGTTTTAATTAAATGAAAACATCAAAAGCATAGTAAAATAAAATTCACTCCTAAAAAAATTTTACGAAGTAAATTTACCCCAAATTCTTCACGCTTGCATTCTTAAATGTTTTAAATAGGTTTTAACTTTATTTTTTTAACAAATCAACCTTTGAAAAGAAGTATTGCTATAATGTTTTCAAAAGTTAAGACTCCAATATTTCCTCCTTACATTTTAGTTAAAAAATTAAGATATTTTTACCCTGTTTTTTACTATTTTATTCGGGGTGCATTATGAATCCATTACACTCATTTTAGATTTTTAGACAAAAAAAAAAGAAGTTGGAGCTGAAAATGCTTACAAAAGTAGGCAAAGTGTTCCCCTAATTGTTTTGAGCTATGTATAAAAATTACTTAGACGATTTAAATATACAAACTACATCCGTGGCGGATGGGTAATGGTCAGCTCGCCTGAGTCATATGCCCTCGACATTACGAGTCAGGTAGGTTCCATTTTTAGACGGTAAAAAAGGATAGGTATTTACATGCTGGCGATGTCCCGTCTGTCTGTTCGCTTATATCGCTCTTCCAAAATCGGTTGAATCCGTCGGATCTTAAGAATTCTTTCTTTTTTTGGAAAGGTATGACCTCCGATACCCATCTTTCATAACTTTATTCATTTGTCTGTATGCCCGGACGGATATTTGTCTACTATCTGTCAGCGAATTACCCATTGAATTAGCAGTGAAAAGGTACGTCAAAGAATGTGGTGCCAGTAGGAACGCGCCCCCCCCCCCTTTTCTGCTTTTATTCACACCGTCCCTAATCACCGGAAATGGGGGGATTGGTGACAGACTTGGAATTAGCGTCCTATGAAACACGAAGAGACTGTAAAGAGTTTTAACAACTACCCAAAGACGTCCTAATTTTTGATTTTAAGTTAAAAGTTATCAGTTTTCATGTATACGCTAATGAATAGTAAGGGTCTTCAGAGTTTAATGGGTAATTTTGATAAAAAGTTCTCTTTTATTAGAAATGTCCCCCCCCCCCCCCCTTAAGTTTTTTTATTTGAATTATAGCTTATATGATTTACTATTTTAAAGCGAAAAATAAACATGTATCACAAAAAAATAAAAAAATGGTACGCTTTTTAGAGTATATCAATAAAAAATTACTCTGATTATCTCGCAAAACTGCAAAATTAAATTTGCAGCATTCGTAAAAGCGAATTCTAAACTTCTTATTAGCATTAAAACCATGGCCTAAGTTTGCGGCATAATGAAACAGATTATATAAAAAGTCAAGCAAAATATAATTATTGTTATGGTAAAATATAAAGAGCTTCGGAATTAGATTGTCGGAAAAAAACTACATTAGTTTATACACTATTCTTGCGAGTGCAAATGTGACAGGGTAAATAAATAAAGAACAGTGTGACAATGATTGTATACTTGGCCCGTATGGTCCAAAAACTTTGAAAGTTATAAATCAACTTTGGTCCAGCTATATTGACCGATTTACCCACTGTGAATGACTGCTCAGCAAAACATTGTAAGTATCTAGAAATTTATTAGAAGAGAGAGAATGCAAATGTGGAAGTACAGTTTGATAACAGTTTTTATATATATAAGGATAGAAATAGGTACAACGTAAATTAAAAGTAAAAAAAAAAATAGTTACTTAATAATTTAAAACAGAAACTGTAAAGTTTATTACGTTTTTCGATTTTTGAAAGAGTGAAGGGACTGCGGAAACACCCTAAAATGATAATAAATTTATGGGTAAACGCATTATTTACTTATTGTATTATATTGTGGTTGACTAGTTGTTCACTATATCTCTTACTTACATGAATGGCAATAGCGCGATTTGTTTTTCTGACATTTCTATAACAGAAACCAAACTGAGTAAGTATGGCATGAACACATCTATAATAATAAAAGAAAGAGTCTGTGTGTTTGTCTGAGGATCGCAAAAGACTTACTTAGACTGCTCTAAAAAATTCGAAATTTTTAATACAGATTCCTTTTAATTCCTACGTGTGCACCTGAGGCTTAGTTTTTTCATATTTGATTGTGATTTTTAATTAATATAATTAGTTTTAAAAAAAACCGTCATCCACGTGAGAGTGCGGGACCATAACAGGGCTTGAAAATACCCGACCGTGCCGAAACGGGGGCTTGACGCCATCCTCTAATAGAGTTTGCTTTTTAAGTGCGCCTGAGCCAACACTTTGAGTGTATTTTTATGAGTTGGCAGACCATAGCAGGGACTTCAAAACACAACGAACAGGAGCTTGACGCCATTCTCTGCTATTATTTGCTTTTTTCCTGCGCACGCGCCAACACGAATTGAATTTAGTTTAGATATTGTGTGTATTTTCACAAGTAAGCAAAGCATGCCTCTAAAAAGAAACAATGCGAAGTTAACGGGTTCCCAGTAAGGCGGGACCATACTAGTAGTATACCATAAATGCATGCGTGAGAGACTGTAGATGTTCTCATATTGTTTTCATTTGGAAGTTTACACGTTATTCGCACTGTAACTCAAAGTGAATTTGGCAAGTTAAGTAATCAAATAGTTAACATAAGATTGATTGAAGTCTTGAAATCCAACAACACCTTCACTTATTACTTCTTTTTCTTATGCTGTGAAACAAATGCACTTTCAACAACCTTCCTTAAAATCTTTACGAAAATGTCGAAACAAGGAATAGCACACAACATATTCTACATCTCCTGACTGATTCCTACCTTTGTAAACTGAAAGTCTGATTTTATAAATTACGGAAAATAAACTTCTTTTCGCCTCTTGAAATATTTTCCCCTCCTTATTTAAATGATTTTAAAAATCCGAAATTCCCTTCGGATTCTATAACAACGGTCCTCCTTTTCTATAATAACTGTTCTCTGTTACAACTACTTCTTGAATATTATATATATTTCTCAGCTTTAAAACTATTTTAAAACTAATAGAATGCAGCTTATTAGTTTCAAATATTTTAGCCAGACTAATTGATTCATCTAAGATCATTTCAGGTTTGGCTAAAAAATGCACATAAGCTAAGAAGTTTCAAATGGTTTTAGTCGTGATATTCGCTGGTCCAAAGGTTCTTTTACCTTGAAGAAATTTAATAACGATAGAATAAGCAACTTTTTCATCGACATTATCATTGTTTCAACTTTTCGCTTAGTTCTTATAAAATTCAGCTCCAAAGTGAAAAAGTGGATGTTTCAGATTGCTGATTCATCGATATCTTCATTTTCGCGAAAACTGCTAGCTAAATAAGTGCACAAACAGTAAGCATCTGGGTGCCAATCATCACAACTTTTGAACCTTCTAGCAACAAACCACACCCAAAAGCCATACCCTCACTTTTCCCCATTATGTACGAAGTACTTGTATTTCAGTAAACTCTGATGCTATTGTAATTGGTCCTGGTTGTAGTCCATTGACCTATGTCAGGAACGTTCCCATTAGTAACCGAAGCACAATAAACATTGTTTACTTTTCATATTGGTTCCACATAGGACCTTGCGAATAATAATTTTACGCCATGGCATGCGAATCCCAAAGGCAACACATATTTGTCAATTGGAAAGCCAACCTTCTTAGTACAAGTACTTTTCTTACATAAAAATACATTTTTCTGCCTACAGAAACCAAAAACCTTTTGGCATATTTTATTGTACACATTTTATTGTATTTAGAAAGAGTTGCGAGAAAAATTGAAAGATATTTCGAAGAAGTAACACAAAAATTATAGTTAACTAAAATATAATAAAATATTTGAGAGTATGAAATTCTATTTTACAAAATTTGTTAAGTGTGGAAAAATTTGAATAATTCATACACTTTCCCGGTTTAGAAAATCTAGTTTATCTGTGTATTGCTTTTCTAAAATGAATATATATAATTTTGATAATTGTATTATTTTATAATAGCTGTACTTCATAATTTCGAATTCTGAATTTCATAATTTCGATTTTTGATTAATTTAAATATCCAAAACATTAGAAGTGATCATTTAATTTTCCTATAATTTATTTGTTATATAAAAATATTTACAGAAAAACAGAAATAATCTGACTGTTAGCTAACTATCTGAATGCATATTGCGTTATTCAAGATCTAAGTAATAGGAATGCAAACTGACAACGCATACGTTATTACATTACAAATCACTTTTTGGTTCGGGAATTTCATCAGAGGATGCCTCGTACGGCTCATATGGCTAGGGTCGCTGACGCTGAGTTGTCCATCGAGCGACCCTAATATGGCTGGAAACTTCGCGAAAGCATGTATCTCTTTTTTCGTGTGGCGTCCAGGCTCTTATCATTGTAGCCTAAGGACTCATGCTTGGGGCCTTGCTGCTCTCCGTACAGAACGAAGGCTGCGGAGTGGGGGGGGGGGGGAGCTTGACCCCCTTTTCCCACTTTTCCCCACCTGACAAACACATGGTATAAATAGCCGGCTCGGCGTGTTGTGTTGAAAGACGCACTTTCAAAGCAGATCACTTGGTTTCTCAAACAAGGTGAAGCACACAATTACAGTGGTACATATTACCAGGTTTTCTTTAAAAGTATTTCTCTTAAAATAAGAAGAGGTAATTTTATGAAAACGTACATTGATACAAAAAAAGGAAATTTTCTTTGTGAATTTTGTTCATTGAATAATAAGTAATATAGGGGAAGGTGGGTTACCTTGGACCTATTTTGACTTTTCAATTTTTAATTTCTTAATTACTTGCAAAAAGTGAATAAAAATATTTTTACTAAATACTTTATGTTGTTATACACAACATATATTTATTTTAACATGTTATTTAAATGATTTCAATTATTAAAAAAATAAATACAGAAAATTGTAATTAGGACCTAGGTACACCACCAGCGGTGTACCTTGGTTCAACCGGTAGTGTACCTTGGACTAATTATTAACAGGTAGAGGGACTCGATTTACAGTCCGAAAACCAATATTTATTAGCCACATAAAATTCAGAAATACATTTTACAGCGTACTCTTATTTCTAGCCAAGATTGTAGTAATTGGCTATGTTAGGTCAATTTGCTTAGTAAGGGGATTTATTGCCTTAGTTTTTTTAGTGCCCTTTTGGCTTTTTCAGCTGCAATGCAATCTTTCTCAGGTGTATCCGTTAAGATGCAGCATAAAATTAAACTGTTGTTTCATGCCATAGAAAAAAAATTTCTCTATCTTTCTGTCCTAAATTTGAAAAAACAACTCAAATATTCCCCCCCTATGTTTATACAACTAGGCCTAAACGTAAAAAGGATGTTCTGCTTAGATATTTATTATAAAAAAATATCTTTTTATATGAGCATGCAATAATTATTTTCTATATTATATAAATATGGTTGAAATTTTATTGGCTTCCATAAATCTAAATAATTAACTACAAAAAAAAATTCTTTGTCACACCAAATAAAAATTTCTTACAAATGTCCATTCTTCTAGATTTTACAAATCAGGGTTGCATATTAAGAGCTTAAAATACTTAATTTTCCAAAGGAAAAAATTTACTTGAATTTTAAAAAGGGTTTTCAACAATCTGAAGCACATAAGACCTATAGTAGTGTACCTTGGACCAGTCCAAGGTACACCACTTGTATTAGGTTCGAGGTACACCACTTGGATATTAAAAACAAAATAGTTAATCACCAAGTTAAGGTTAGACCTAACTTAATTTCAAGCACACTGTTTTATAGCTAGAACTTTGCTTTATATTGCATAACCATTGTTTCTGAATAAGCACTACATGTTTGAGTAAAAAAATACACTAAAGAATCTGACAAAAATTTACTTTTGGACTGAGAATTTAGTTTTTCGAAACCTCTTTAATAAATTGTCCTTTTAAACAAACAGATAGAACTTCACTGAGATCCCTGGTAGCAAATACTTTAACTGCATGTGGTGTTGTTTCAATATCTAAGCTAATCGAGCTAGAATCAGCATAGGTTCGAGGTACACATACGTCCAAGGTACACCACTTACCCCTATTTTATTCCTTATATAAAAGGCAAAAAATCCTTTTCAAAAATTCACAGACATAAATAAATTGCTAAAATTCAAGTAATTAAAAAATGAATCATAGATAAATATTTAAACTTTTTTTTACGTTTTTTCTATGCAGAGAGATAACTTCAGACAGAATAAGAAATAAGCGTCCTTTTTTTTAACTAGCAAGTCTTTCACAAAAGAATTGTTTTTTATTATCTATATAAAGATTAAAATAAACAAAAAGTGTGCAATCTTGAACACAGTTAGTGTCTTTTTAAGGGAGAGGATTATCATCAAAGCAAACTTTGTGGATTCGTCAGTAAAGGATATACTTTAAATCTGTCAATCTGTTTTTATCACAATTATCCATTGATAATTGTGGTAAATTGAGCTCTATCATAACTTTCATGTTAATTTTACTTAATTTAATATAAATTTGGTAAATCAAAACAGTTATTTATCTTTTGTAAAAAAAAACTTTTTTATGCACCAAAAACAATTCGTTAAGGGAAAAAATACAAAAGCCAAAAAAAAAAAAAATTAAAATTAAAGTGGTGTAAGAAAAAGCGGTATTTTTTCACTTAGCATAATCTCATTAACAGGCATTATGTTATTATCAAGATAATTGTTTGCTGGCCAGTATTTAGTTAGAAAAACCCCAGAAAAACAGAAAATAAGGTATCTTAAGATCATCATTAAAAGAATACTTAAAATTTCGTAAGAAAAATTAAAACTAAGAAAAGAATCGAAATTCAAATTCACTATAATTTATTAAAAAGTGTACCAACATTTCAAAGACATGAACAAAGATGATTTCGATATTTAATTAGAAACTACAGTTTAAAGCGTGACAAACATTCATTTTTCTCGACTGTTGTCATTGTAAATAAAACCATAAAATAAATTGCAAAAATTTTACTTTATTTGTCGCCAATCTATATTTGGCACAAAATAAAATTCCAGCAACCATAAATTACTACAAGAGCAAATTAACCCCCCACTGAGTTGAGGGATCCTGGTTGACACTTAGCCCATCCCTCTAATTATCGCCACCGGAGGTCTGTGGGGGTAAGCACTATTGGTCAACCCGAGTATACTCGGGCCGGGCGCTAGGCGCACAAAAATATTCGCGAGTAAACTCGGGTCAGGCGCTAGGTGCACAAAAATATTCGCGAGTTAACTCGGGTTGGGCGCTTGGAGGGTTAAAAGAGTAATTATTTGGCTATTTTATCACGACGTTAGTTTGGACGCTAGGCTAACTACCTTTCTTTAAAAAACCGTCTATGCCATTTTGTCTTACTGGGGCAATGCCGCCACATCACTCTGGGGTAATGCCGCCACATGCAAAAGGATGGCGGCAAAATCCGTATAATAGAAATTTCATATATTGGCCCTACAACCTATTAGTTTTCGTTGGAGATGCCACGTATCCGAAAAAGAATAACTGAACTGTTCAAATAGACCAACGAAGCTTTAAAAAAAACCTGCATAGTTAGTTGCACACAGAAAGTTAATAAAAGAGCTGTACTTTGTACAATTTACCATTCCAAAGTTAATTGAAACTATTTTAGTTCTATATGTATTGCTTTATTATGTAATTTCCCATTATTTATAGATTATTTGCTTCGTTTATTGATGTGGCGGCATTACCCCAGATACCGGGGTAATCCCGCCACTGTGCGAGCTTTAGAAAAATACAATTTTATTCAGTTTCTATTAAAGATTTAAATTTTAAAAAATCACTACAAGATAGGTTATGAACTGTAGTATGCTATGCTTATTACAATTTACATTAATTGCTACACAATTCTGCATGAAAATTCAATTTCCCTTAAGGTGGCGCCACTCCCCTTCTCTCCCCTATATAACAACATAAAGTATTCAGTAAAAATATTTTTATTCACTTTTTGCAAGCAATTAAGAAAATAAAAATTAAAAAGTCAAAATAGGTCCGAGGTAACCCACCTTCCCCTAAAGGATTTTATAGAATGATGGATTCCATATTCCATAATCAGCATAAATACAGTGATATTTTCCTAGAAGCACAATTATTAGGCAAAGTATTCCAATTATCCTGAATCAACCTTATTATATAAATTGCAAACATCTTTTTAAGTTAACCAATAACAAAATTTAATTTAAAAATATTGAATAACATTGGATTATAGTTGATTGTACATATTATCAGAGATTGAAATGTTACCTTTATCTGTTATAGTTACTTTTTGAAAAATAGCTTTCCTATAGTTAACTATCTTGCAGTTTCTGTTACTTAATAATATTTTTTTATATATATAATGGGGCTGCAATATTGGCAGTCAAGCCTTTGCAGACTCGGCATATTCCCGAGAACTGAGAGCCATTCTTTTGTGGCATGATCTAGGCGACTCTCACCAGCGTCACCAATTTTGACGCCCAGATTACAATGAATCTGAGCTCTCTGTGGATGTTAAAGAAGGCCGAGATTTAATTTTGCCGAGAGAATCCATTCCAAATGGACCCTCCAGGGATCTTTTACATGCCACATAATCATATGACATGCACGCCCAGGATTTTCCCATCCAGAAAATCCGACGACTCAGCCGGGGCTCGAACCCGCAATCTTGATAAAAATTAATTTGTTACAACTACTTAATTCGAAAAGTTAATAATTACAATAACTTTTCGAAATTTCATGTTATAAGAAAAATAGAATTTTGATCATCTCTTCGTTTTATAAAAAAAACCAAGATTTAAAAAAAAGTAGCAATAAACAAAACGCTGCAGTTAAAATTAATTAAAAAAAATATTTAATTTTAAAAGGAGTTGCTTTTAAAAAATTGGCATCCGATAGCCTTCCTTTATTTTGAGAAAACACCAAAATCTTGCCGCCTCGGTGGCTGAATGGTTAGTGTACTAGCCTTTGGAGCTGCTGAGGTCAGGTTCGAATCCCGGTCAGGCATGGATGTTTGTGACAGTCAATAAATGTTGTTATTTGGTATGTGTTATTCATTTCTTTGTGACTGTAAAAATTTCTTTCTGTGTCTGTCCCACTTGACGAAAGCTTATAAGCGGTTCTCTGAACAAGCACACAAGCTGGAATTTGTATGCATCATACCATACCATACCAAAATCTTAGCACTAAATTATCTTTCAACAGATGCGGAAAGCGAGCGCAGTGTGTAGCACCTGAGAAGTAACGGTATATTTCGCTTATACTTCGTTGCCGATAAAAGTAACTAAGTTACAGTTACTTTCTGAAAAATCTTACGTCGTTACTCAGCGTTACCTGAAAAAACAGTTACTTTTACAAATAACGCGTTACACTCTAATTCCTACTTTAAGTAATCAACGCAATCAACAATTAATAGCTTTTTCTTTTAACAAAATATGATAAATATAAAATTTTTTGTCGAACAATAAAAAAGGAAAAAAATATAGTATATAGTGAATACTAATACAGTGTACAAAATCTTACAAATGTCTCATTACAAATAAAAAAAATTACCACAGTGCAAAATTTTAAAAATAATTTTAGTTTCACTTACATGATGACCTAAAAACAATACTTTAATTAACGTGTGTGTGTGTGGGGGGGAGGGGAAATCAGCTGTGTAAATGTCTAAAAGATTGTTTCTGAATAGCGAACAATTGCTCAAAGCCAGGAATGGGTCAGTAAATAAGATGTTTTGAAATACTATGTTGTAAAAGTATTGCAGACACTTCTCTAGAAAGAACCTATGAGACAGTGCAATCTATGAAGACGATTTAGAGCACTTATACTCTTTAACTTATGGTAGTCACAGGAATAGAAATGCCAGTTCTTCTAAAAAGAAGCAACTATAACTATTGGAGCAATTGTAAAATTCGAGTACTTATATGTTTTAACTTATGGCACTTATACGATTGTAAGTGCTAGTTTTTCTAAAGAGAAACAACTAACAATTTAATGATTTAACTAATAAAAGATAGAAAAAAAAAACTCAGTCATTCAATTTTATTGTATAAGTACTCAAAATATAGTCATACAATTAATAATTAAGAACATAACTTCATATCACGTGCCAAGAAAATATATTGATAGCAATACTTTTTAAGCATAATCAGATTATTTTTGTTTTTATTGCTATTTAAAACAAGTTTTGATTATATTTGTCGCAGCTTTTCGAAGGTAAATTAACAGTTAATATAGAGAGGTTACCAATATATCTTTTATAAAAGCGTAATGTTATTCTTCTCGCATTCTTCAATGGTTTTCTGATCCCAGACAGAAGCTTGCACCTCACCGATGTGTATTTTATCGAGCAAATACATGCACAGACGTGATTGACCAACACCGCCGCCAATCGTATATGGCAACTCATTAGCAAGCAATGTCTTGTGAAATGGCTGATTTAACCTATGCAAAGCATCTCTCTCCGCCAGTTGCTTCACTAAGGAGTCTGGAGTGACTCGGATGCCCATGCTGGATAGCTCTAAAGCGGTACCAAGGGCATCAAAGTGAACCAAAATATCTCCGTTTAGCTCCCAGTCGTCGTAATCTGCTTCTCGGCCGCCGTGCATTTCCCCAGATTTCAGCTTGTTTCCAACCTGCGCAACGAAAACTGCTCCATACTTCTCGGTGCATTTGTATTCTCGTTCCTTCGGGGTAAGACCTGGGTACTCATCCTCTAACTGTTGAGAACTAACAAATTCGATTTCCTCAGGAAGCTTCTTGGTCAGGTTCGGATAAGCTTCTAGTACGTGCCTTTCTGTGGTCTTGATGCACTCATAGATGTCCTTTGCAAAAGACTTCAGAAATGTCATATTTCGGTCTTCCTCTTTGATGATCTTTTCGAAGTCCCATTGGTCGACATAGCAGGAATGCAGTGGACCCAAGTCTTCGTCTCTTCGAATGGCATTCATATCTGCATACAGGCCTTCATACAGACCAAATCCATACTTCTTCAGAGCCAGTCTTTTCCACTTGGCCAGGGAGTGCACCACAGAGGCTTCAACGCCGGCTTTCAGATCAAATGTGATCGGTCTCTGGCTGTAATTCAGATCATCATTCAGTCCCGAGCTTGCCTCCAAGAGGAGTGGAGGGGAGATTCGAACTAGGTTGACTTTATTGAAAAGAGCATCTTCAAAAGCATTTTTGATGAGCTTGATTGCTCTCTGAGTCTCAAATACCGATAATTTACTTTCGTAAGACATGTTTACTAAGAGTTGTACTTTTGCAATTGAAAATCCTTCGTACTTTGATGATAACAATATAGTAGGTTTCGACAACTGAAGCAATGTAATGTCTGTATCCAAGTATTCAAATCGAGATAATATGCTTTGTAGACACAATTTAACGGGATAACGTTCAATATTGAATCAAAAATTTGCTGATGTTGATGAAGATCTTCCTGTTTCTATTACAATAAATGCAAATAACCGTAGTCCGGAAGCCTGTTATTTATACAGGCAATTTTATCATTGTGATACGCCCTCTATCTATAGAAGTTGGAACTATCATATACATTAGTCCTTTAATGATTTTAGCTTTACCGTACAAAAAGCACCCAAAACGCATAATGCAAAGCCAAGAAAAAAAATAAGTAGGAGCTATTTATTGTATAAAATGCTATTTTAGAATATGCTTTAGAAATCGTTTATAGTACTTTTAAAACATATTTTCAGAGAATAATATTATTAAATATGCAATTAATTAAAAAAAATAATAGAAAAATCCTAACGATTTTTTTCATTGTGATTTTATGCAAAAAGATTGCACACAATTCGTGCGCAAATTTAATTAATTTAGTATAATATGGCAATACTTATATTAATTTTTTCAAAAATATTTTTATTGTCGAACTGAATATGCTACGTGTTATGAAGGAGTTATAATGGGTACACAAGGAAATAAATTATTTTGTGAAAAGAGGAAAAATATAAAAAAAAATTTAATAAAAAAAAATCATATAAGTGCCGTGAAACACAAATACCTTATCTTTGTAGAAAACACACATGTCTTGCATTTTAAAACAATTAATTTAAATATTAAGTAATGCTTTATTAATACTTTTTAAAGTTTTTAAACAATTTAATCCCCTTAAAAGTATTGTTCCAATTTTTTTTATAAAATTGTAAAGAATTTGTTTACCAGTGAGGTGGTATTAATAATTATTAACGGGGGAAATACATCGTTACTATTTTATGTGGATGAAATTCCTTATAACTAAAGAAATACGAAAATTTATTCGATCAAATGTTCAATAAATAAAGTGCTATTCCTGCCAAAATTATTATTAGTTGGACAAATTACTTTGAAGCAGAGGTGAAAGTGGGAAAAAAATAAGTGGGGGGATGCCTTCAATTACAATGCCCCCCCCCCCTCCCCCTCCTATGGATTATGGATTTGAGAGATTTAAGAAGTGCTGGAATGGATAGCCATTTTCTTGAAAAGGGGGGTTTTTTCTTGAAAAGGGATAGATATACCATACAAGAGGGGTATTTTTAATTAGGCTGTATTTTACATTTTTACATTTCCACTTTGCATTATGCAATATCGACACATTTGTGTAACAATTAGCTTTGTACAAAATAAGACATGTAATATATATATATAAAAAAAAAAAGTCACAACGTGTATAAGAAATTTAGCAATTGCTTTATTATTATTATTTTAAAGGAGTTGAGAATATTGATTTTGCAGTAAAAAAGGAGTGCGAATTGCGATTCGAAGGGATTTTTTTTTTTAAAAAGAAAAATCATAAATTTCCAAACAGCGTGAAAAAGTGAGATTTTTAAGAATATATTGTCTCCTTCAATATCGGCTTGTGACTTTATTTTCAAAGCTATGCTAGACGACATTTTTTCCAATAGTTACTGTTGTTTCTAATGCCACTCGGTAACCGAGCCCGGAGTAGAGGACCACCCGATTTAAGGCGAAGAGGGCGGCTTCCGTCTTTTTATTGAGCGCCACAAGGGAGGAAGTCCGGCTGTTGCCCGTCAGCATGAAACATCCGTTTTACAGGAAGGTCCCTTTCACACATCCATTCTCACTCATATATCGGAATTTTGATTCAGATCAAAGACCGATAACCCCCTGATCTGGCACCCCCAGAGGTATTAATTTGGTATGGGAACATGGAGGACTTTGTGACCACGACATATTTAACGTGCTCCAGCCACCATTAGTCAACACGGCGGTGTTTAGCCGAGTACAAGCGCCGACCCAGCGACCATCAGAATTGCGAGCGCCGCCGAGGACAGAAACCACAGCCCTTCCGATGCGAGCACGACGCTTCACACGACTGAGCTACCGTGGCTCTGATAGTTACTATTTAAAGATACTCTGAAATACGAGGAGGCTATTTACTATTTATGCTGGTTAAAAACGCAAACATAAACTAAAAATATCGATTTCTCCATCAGCCTCAGGGGCTGGGGAGCCCAGTCGGTTAAGCACTCGCTTAGCATGCGGAAGGTCCCAGATTCGGGTCCGGGCATCGCCAAAATAGCTGCCGACCTATAAACGGCCCGTGCAGCCAAAAATGTCCGACGAATAATACCCCGTGTAAGGGAGTGCACGTTAAATATCCTTCAAAGTCCTAACGCTGCGTACGATGTCGCCCTTAACGGTTGCGTTGGGTGCCTATTCAGGTGTGGGCTCGTCACCTGACTGTGGTTCTAAAAAATACGACGCCCGTCGCCAATAGCCCTCGTGTTGCTCTAGTGCGACGATAATTCAAACCTAACCTAACCATCAGCCTCTGTTCGGTAAGGTTTGAATTATCGTCGCACTAGAGCTACACGAGGGCTATTGGCGACGGGCGTCGTATTTTAGAACCACAGTCAGGTGACGAGCCAACACCTGAATAGCAGCCTCTGTTCGTCGACAGTTTTTGTATTTGTATTTCATTATGTGGTTACAATTTTTTTAGTAGGTAAAATAGAAATCCAAATGCTGTATAAATAAAAGAATAACCCAAAATGAAAACATCTGCTTTGTCAATTCGGAATATTGAAACAAAATATAACGTTCGAGAACATATACACTTATATAACTCTCTGTAGAACATTACCTTTATCTTATTTAAACAGAACAACTTATTTTTTACAGATCCTTTTTCTTATTTGGTTGGAGCTGAGTATATATGTATTCTATTCAAAAAAAGTATTTGCTTTGACAGTGAACGGATGATCATTCAAAGTTGCACCTGGCCTTTATACATTATCGAAAGTTTCGCAGTAAAAGAACATTACCATCGAGCATACTTATCAAAGCACCTGCGGAGATAATAAAATAAGAGAAAAAAAATTTATTTTTTATAACAACGTGCACAAAAGTTTACTTTTTTTTATATGATATTCATTCATAAATCGTTTCGAAAATGACACTTTACGTGCTTACGTCTCAGACAGTAGCGAAAATGGGGTTTTCGGCACTCTAGTGCGGTAAAGTAAAATAAGAGTATCGGATTGGTAGAAAAACAAAATGTTGTCATGAATATCACCATGGAAAGTAAATGGTCATGAAACTCACTTTTTCTTTTGGTTCATTACTTTTGCATTTTATAATATCTCCATGGGAACTACAAGTTCTACAAAAATTATTAAATAATAGACAAAAGTAAGAATACAAATTTCACGCTTTTGCACGGATATTATAATAGATATTTATGCAACTAGTGCGAAAAGTAATGCTTTTTTAAAACAAGTGGATTTTATTTCACGAGCGAGGTACGAGCGAGTGAAATAAAGACACGTGTTTTAAAAAGTTTACTTTTCGCACGTGTTTCATACACTATTTTTTATAATTGCGTGAAAAAAAATCAAATCTCATTGATTCAAAAATAATTCACGTGCTAATTAGACTAAAATAGACTAAGAGATGTCAAGGAAAACAACCAATGATCTCGCAGTTCGGAGCACGTGACGCTATAAAAAACCAATAAGCGTGTATCAACATTTTGTCAAAGAAAGCAACCAATGAACTCGCAGTTCGAAGGGCGTGACTTAAGAAATATTCCCATCGCGAGAAAAAAAAATCATTGATTCAAAAATAATTCACGCGCATAATATTTTTAAATACAACAGATCGATTAATCTTTGGATTTTATGAGTATTATCAAATCGAAATTTACTTGAAATGTTGGCATCTTATAAAAAGAGTGCCACAAAGTCTTTTTTTTTTCACTGCTTTTGGGTGAAAAAAAGTACTTTTTTTCACTGTTTCAAAAAGTACTTTTTTTCACTGTTTCAAAAAGTCTAGCTTTGTGCACGCGTCTGATATTGAAATCATAATGTAGAAGTCGGCTTTTTTTCACGCAATTATAAAAAAAATATTGTAAGCAAGCACGTGCGAAATAATACTTTATTAAGCTCTTGAAATAAAAGCCACTCGCCTAATAAAGTGTTATTTTCGACACTAGTTGCAAAAATAACTATTTTATAATTGCGTGAAAAAAAGCCGACTTTTACATTATAATTTCAATATCAGACGCGTGCACAAAGCTAGACTTTTTGAAACAGTGAAAAAAAGTACTTTTTTTCACCCAAAAGCAGTGAAAAAAAGACTTTGTCGCACTCTTTTTATAAGATGCCAACATTTCAAGTAAAATTTCGATTTGATAATACTCATAAAATCCAAAGATTTATCGATCTGCTGTATTTAAAAATATTATGCGCGTGAATTATTTTTGAATCAATGAATTTTTTTTCTCGCGATGGGAATATTTCTTAAGTCACGCCCTTCGAACTGCGAGTTCATTGGCTGCTTTCTTTAACAAAATGTTGAAACACGCTTATTGGTTTTTTATAGCGTCACGCGCTCCGAACTGCGAGCTCATTGGTTGTTTTCCTTGACATCTCTTAGACTATTTTAGTCTAATTAGCACGTGAATTATTTTTGAGCCAATGAGATTTGATTTTTTTCACGCAATTATAAAAAATAGTGTATGAGACACGTGCGAAAAGTAAACTTTTTAAAACACGTGTCTTTATTTCACTCGCTCGTGAAATAAAATCCACTTGTTTTAAAAAGCATTACTTTTCGCACTAGTTGCATAAATATCTATTAAAGCACCTGCGCCAAAGCCTTTTTTTATCGATCGTTAAAGCCATGGAAGTTTTTTTTTCGCTATGTCCTAAACTACAGTCCTTGCCAAACTAACTTGGGTAAAAACAAAGAGTAAAAAGGCAGATGTAAAAGCGCGATTGGTCAGCTAGTTGGAAACTCTTGTAAGGTAATATTTATATACAAAATGATCCCAATTCAATTTAACCAAAGTACACTTTTCATTCTGATAAAATTGCCAAATTTTCTCAAATATATTCAAATCTGTTAGACCTTAAACGAAATTAATGTTTTAAACATGCTTTCTGGATGGATTCACAAATAATTTATGGAACTATTTATGGTGTCTTCCCCGTGAAGCGAATCCCTTTTACGCGAACACAGGTGTTCGGAACTTAACAATAGCACAGCCATGGGGTGGAAAAGGGGTTGTATATGCGATGATGTTGGTGTCTCTTTTGTTATTCCTAAAGGAATTACACGTAAATTGTAGGAAGGATTTTCACTACATGGTCCCTCAACAGGTGACCAGTTTTTATGCCCTGTTTAGAAAGGGAACCCATACTGTGGCTTAATGGTAGAGCTTTGCTTTTCCACGCCACAGGTCCGAGGATCGAATCCCGGATTAGGCGAGGTTGACCCATCCTTTCATCTCTTGAGTTGGTCGATAAAATGGTTCCCAAGCATGCTTGGGAACTAAACACTTGGTTTCCGCTTGGGGCTGGCCAACTTACCGGGACATATGCCTAGCACCCCAGAGCCCTGATGGGTCATGAAATCTGAAATGGGCAAGGCAGGCCTTTGACCATTCACGGGCTGTTGCGCCGAGGAGTTTAGTTTATTTCATTATGTGTCAACAGTCCACACAGTTAAATCTCATTGCCATTTATTCATTATATATTTAAAAAAAAGCTGTTTCACGTCAGCAATCGCATGCGAAAATATATAAATTAGAAAATTTATTTTCGTCATTAAATCAGTTCGGAATTATGTAATAACGTGCAGCAAAATGTGATTCTTTGATCTTTCATTATTTGTCTGGAAAGCGGCAAGTAGCTTTTTTTTTTGCATAAAGAGCTGGTCAGTTTTGATTTGCGTTTCAGCGTGTATAACTGTATCAATGCTTGAAAATAACAAATTATCATTGTGATAATTTATTTTGTGAGTTTTTGTTATCTTAAAGGAAATTAAAAAAGGCATCGATGAGAGGTTATTTGTAGGTAATATACTGAAAGATAGTTGGAATGTTGTTGTATTTGTCTTTCAAAAATATTCTAAATACTGGGAAATTCAAACTAAGAATAAATCAAGAAATTTCAAAATAGAAAATAAAAAAAATGATTTGTAAGCTTTGTTTTCCAGTTTCAGAGCTAGCAATTTTGCATTACTATTCTTCGAACTGCAAATGCACTTAGCAAATGATAAAGAATATTAATTGAATTCGAGAGAAATTTATTGAAAATAGTCAATTTTCTTTTAAAAGTTCAATTCTGGCAAAATGCTGGGTGATTTTGCTTTTTAAGGAGTATAAATCGTGTGGAGTAGCGTTTATAGGTGAAGCTTACTATTCCAAACCAACTTATTTTTTCATAAGAATTTCTGTGAATATTTAAGTAACAGGAAAGCAGACGATTTTAGTTCTATCATCGGTTTCTCTTTTTTTTTCTCGGTACAAACATGGGACTTGTGTCTCGCTTGAATTAGGGTTCTTGGGAGAGAAGAACCAGGTAAGAAACAGGTTTCCAAACACCAGGTTAGGCAATGATTTGTTATTGCCGCCAAAGAGGCCTGACGTAGACAGATTCTTATGATTTGAAGGGTTTTTTACCCTGTGCTCTTCCTGTGTGTTTATTTGCTATGTTTTTAAGTTAATATACTATTATTGAAAATTGTTTGACTTGTAATTTCAATGGATGAAATTAAACGTTTGTTGAAATTGCTACTTCGTTTAAATTTTTTATGCTGCAAACACAACGTCAATTAATTTACCAAGACCGTCAGAAAACGGTTAAAAATATCACGCACTATCAATTTAGGGTTGAACCATAATCAGGTAGAGCGTATTCTTACAGAACGTAGTTATACGTTTGATACCGTTATTATGCTTATCAATTTACGGTAAATGAACGTTTAATTACGCTAAAATAGTTATAAGGCAGACTGTAATCTTACATTCAAGAACAGTTATTTCACTGCTGGTACTGTATTAGTTTGCATCGTTAAATTACGGGCTTCGGGAAATTATGGGCTTTAGTGTATTTTAACGGTGCATGAACGGAAACTCTGCTGCCGGAGCAAGCCCATAATTTTACTGGGATATTTTTTAACAGTGTATATTTTTTAGGGTTTGCAAGTACCATTTTTAACAGATTCATCTAAATGTTTCTAAATGTCTATATTGTTACATTGTTTAAATATATGCATTTCATTTCGAAGACAATTTATTTAAATGTCGAATTTAAGGGGTCTTAGGAGTCTTAAAAACGTGCAAAAGATGTATGTACTAAAAAGCATAGTTTGCGATTTTATGTAATTTTTTAACTATTCAATATACTATAAGTATAATTTTTTTATATGTAATTCTATAAGTTTCATCTACTATAAAACAAATTTTAAAATTTATGAAACTTAAGACAAAACTAAAATAAATTATAACAAACATAAAACTATTTACAAAAGCTCTGACAGTTGTTAGCTCAGATGAGAGAGAAAAGGAGTGAAGAAAAATACAGAACGGACGTCTCCGCCCTTTCCCCTTTGGAAGTGTGTAACAAACAATTAGTCTTCAAAGAATAACTTTCTGCGACAACAAAGCCAACAGTTGTTCTCAAATCTCATTCTTAAAAGACTGCGACAAAAATAAAGTAACGCCCATGTACACAAGGTTTCAAAATCAATCCCAGAAACAACATAATCTCAAAGTGTCATAATTAGAGAATTCTAAAAAGGCATTGTACTGGTCACTACAGATGTTTGAGTATGTACCATTGAATAGAAATTTCGGCCATTCTTAGGGGGTAAGGGAAGAAGGCAGGTAAGCAGAAGGATAGACGTATGGTGATCCCACCCTCCCCTTTTTCCTTTGGAATGACAAAGTACTAGACACACCCTTTTAAAACTTGTTTGGTGTCTTTACAAAACAGCAAAAAAAAAAAAAAAGAGAGAGAGAGAGAGAGAAAACTACGGAGTTACCCCCAGAAAAATCCTTCTCTATAATGAAACTAGGAGTTTTAAACATTTCGTTAAATCGGAAATTTTAAAGCATTATTCTTATGGTATTTCAAATTGGACCGAGGATTAATTTCGTTATTCTGGATATTTCGTTATAATGATATTCGTTATAAAGAGATTTTACTGTATTACCTAAAAACACTTCGAGTTATATATTTTAAGGTATCTGACCATATTATTAAAAAAAATTAGTAATTATTTTAACCGAAATAGTTTTAGTTGTGTTTTAAAAATGTGGAACTGAAGTGAACTTATCAAAAGTCAGAGGAAACGCTTGCTGGCTATTTTCTGAATTAAAAAAAATAGTAGTTCTGACTTCTATTGAGATAAAGGTAAAATATTGTCTAATAGAACAAAGTGTGAAGAATCGAATGATATGTATTTGGATGTCATAACGGAACATAAACATTTTGAAAAAAAATATTGAAAGTGATGATGCCGTATGGCATTACTGGGACTGAAAGGGTTAAATATGATTCTTAAAAACTGATAAATCGAAATGTGTTAATATAACTGCACTTACAAAATTACTTTTCTAAAAGTCAAAATATGGAGGAAATTATATAGTTTGGTTTCATAAATCAATTTACTCCACTCTAATATACTATCTTAGTTTACAAAATTTGTTTGCTTAGCTTTTATTCTTGTAATTAATTTTCATTTTTTTTCACATGTGTCCATTCATCCTATAAGTTCTATCAAAGTCTTAAGACCCCTTCGAAAAACTTTCTTCGATTAGTATGTGGCAAAATTAGTTTTCATTGTGCGCACATTAAGATAAAAAAATATATATATATATATTTTTTAAAGTTTCTAAATGCGTGCAGAAAGGGTTTTACTTAAGGAGACTTAGTAGAACAAAAAATGGATATCTATAATTATAAAATATAAATAAAAGGATTTTTATTTATATTTTTCAACGGATAGTACAAGAAGAATGTATTTATACAAGATGTTTTGCAAAAATTCAACTTTTTTAAACCTCTTAAAAATCTTACTACCCACTGTTTAAAGAATTTTTAAAACTTTTTTTTCTTTGAACACATGTTCTTCAAGCTGTGGAAGTATTTTAACATAGAATAATAAAGCGAAATATTAGTAAAGGTTTATGAGCAAAGGTAATTTTGACCTTTAAAATCTTTATAATTAAAAAAAATAAATTTTAACTTGAAAATTAAAAAAAACAGATCTAATTGCGTCCACACTTTCATGAAACTCATATTTGTTAACGTAAGAAAAATAGTTTGGAGATCCAGTTTAAATATTTACAAAAGCCATGAAAATTTATGTAAAACGCGAACTGAAAATTTTAAAGTGAGCTAATTATTATACAATTTCAATTTTTTTAAGTGTGCCGACTGGGAGGCACATTATAAAATTAAAGAACTTTGCATCTAGGTTTGAAAACAAAATTAAAAAATTATATTTTTGAGGTTTTGTGCCTTTTAGCTTTATATAAGGATGCATTATGATAATCAGATCTTCAAAAGTTGTCAAATAAAGAAATTTGTAACAATAGTTATTTTTGCAACAAGTGTGAAAAGTAATACTTTTTAAAACTAGTGGATTTTATATCACGAGCGAGGTACGAGCGAGTGAAATAATGACACGTGTTTTAAAAAGTTTACTTTTCGCACGTGTTTCATACAATATTTTTTATAATTGCGTGAAAAAAATCAAATCCTATTGGTTAAAAATAATTCACGTGCTAATTAGACTAAAATGAATTTTGAGCTTCCAGAAGAGATGTCAAAGAAAATAAAGAATGAACTCGCAGCTCGGAGCGCGTGACGCTATAAAAAACCAATAAACGTGTTTCAACATTTTGTCAAAGAAAACAACCAATGAATTCGCAGTTCGAAGAGCGTGACTTTAGAAATATTCCCAAAAAGAGAAAAAAAAATTCATTGATTCAAAAATAATTCACGCGCATAATATTTTTTAAATAAAAGCAGATCGATAAAATCTTTGGATTTTATGAGTATTATCAAATCGAAATTTTACTTGAAATGTGGGCATTTTATGAAAAGAGTGACACAAAGTACTTTTTTTCACTGCTTTTGGGTGAAAAAAAGTAATTTTGTATCACTGTTTCTAAAAAGTACAACTTTACGCACGCGTCTGATATTAAAATTATAGTGTAAAAGTCCGATTTTTTTTTACGCAATTACAAAAAAACTATTTATACGTATTTAAAACACAGGATTAATACACAATATTTAGACGTATTTTTACAGGGTGGCCAAAAAGTCAACGAATTCATTTATGCATTCAGTAATCAAATGACTTGTGACCAAACATGGTCACCCGAGACTCTCAGGATAAAGGAAAACCCACCCCCTTTCATTCCTCCCTTGCTGTAAGCTGACAGGTCAGGGATTAATAGTTCACACACAGGCCTTTCAAGTAACGAAAGGGCTTACGATTGAGGGAATGTGTTTGTGCTACATTGTACACGTCGCGGGATATCTCACATTTTCACATGGCAATTTACCTGAACCCCCTACCCGGCTAACCACCCTACCCCAAAGTAATTTATTATACTTTACAGAGATTCGTCCCAAGAAGCTTCTTTTCACGGGGCATGAACCCTATTTATATGCGCGGAAGGATCTTCTCCATAGCATATTTCTATTTACCCAACTTAGGTTGGCGAGGAGTGTAGAAAAGTTACTATTCAATAAAGTAACTGTAACATAGTAATTAAGATGGGATTATTAAGCTAGCGGATAGTTAGGTTTCGGCTTGAAAGTGCAATTAAATAACAGCACTTCATGTGTTTATGTATAAATATGTGAAATATTATTAATAAAAGTTTTAATTTATTTACATGCATTTGTATTCCTTTGACTTTTTTATATCCCTTCTTTACATTTCTTTTTTTGCTTGAAATAGTTTTTAAAATTCTTTTCTTTATTTATAATTTTAGTGATGACTCCTTTAAAAAAAACCCAACTAAAATCTTTATGATTTTCTAACATTGCACAAGAAGTTCCGAAAAAAACTAATTAAACTTTCTTTCCTTTTACTTTGATATTAAGGGTAGCTTGGTGAAGTTGTTTGACCAATTATTTTAGCCTTGCTTCATAATGGTGAATGGTTGGATTTGATCTCAGGGAATCTCACGATTGCTGGAATTAATTTACATTATTTTTTCATTTCAAATAAGCTAATATCCTGAAAATTTGGGAAGGTTTGCCTCTTAAAGCAGGGTTAATTATTAACATGTATGCTACATTTTTGGTAACGTCAAGAGTAAGTTTTCAACGACCAAGCAGCAATCAAACATCATAAAATGTAAGATAAATTTTTAAAAAAGTAATATCAACGTCTAAAATTTTTTTTTCAAAAGGCTTCAAAAGCCATGAACTGTCATGGAGGAAAGAGAAGAATGGAGAAGCCCCAGTACCTGCGCAGTAGCGCACAAAAGAAGCCAACGCTGCATTGCATCTTGGGATACATCGTGAGTTTCGGATTTCGAGATCAGTAATGCAGACGAATAAGTAAAGCATGGAGTGTGACAGATAGTCTTGGTTAATAATTGCCGGATCCAGAAATTGGTTTTGGAGGAGCTAAGACCTATTTTCACCTATTTTAATTAATGGGAGCTAATTAATTATCCATTAATCAACTGCATTGGAATTTAAAATTTTAAAATTGTTGCCATATGTGGGGTAGTAATATTTATTTTCATACAAATTATTACCCTTTTCACTTAACCTAATGAACCTTTTTTTTGCTAATAAATTATACTTAAAAATAGTTAATAGATTATTTTATTATAATATAATAATTTGCAGCGGGCTCGTATGCATAGTTTTAAGTATAAAAATCTTTAATGAAAACATTTATAACAAAAATAGTATTAATATTTAGTACAATTAGATTTTGTCTTAAAAGAAAAATTTGTTTTATGAATAGTAGTTACCATTAAAACAAAATTAATGTATTTATACAAGACAAATTGTAATAAAAAACTTCAAAATTCCAATTTTGATAAGAATAATTCGAAAACTACTAGGTAAATATATTTTAAAATAACACTTTTATTAGTTTTATGAATAGTAGTTACTATTGAAACAAAATTAATGTATTTATACAAGAACAAATAGTAGTAAAAACCAACTTCAAAATTCTAATTTTGATAAGAATAATTAGAAAATTACTAAATATATTTTAAAATAACACTCTTGAACTATAATTATTTTTTTCAAAACAATTATTTGTATTTAGTACTAATATTATTACTTCGAATACTGCTAAAGAAGTAATTTCAAACAGTTAATAACTTCACTAATTTATATATAATAATTATCCCATTAAAATTAAAATCCATTTATATTATATAAAACATATATTCATTGATGTGCGTGTTTTGCTCAAACACAACTGTAAAAAAATGCTTTGTCTTAATTGCAAGGTATGCCGTATAATATTACCGAAATAAAGCATTGCCGTTGGGATTGTCCAAAGTTCTGCACATACATATAGCAAAAAACAGTTCACTGTGTGGGATACATGTCTCATAGAAAAACTATTTGTTCCTTGTTGATTCAGTATTATTTTTCAAAACTGGTATATATAGTTTCAGATATATGCAACAATATCAATCATAATAACATACAAAGCTTTTTAAAAAGAAATTTGGCACGATTATTAACAATATCATCAATACACATAAATTATTCATAATTATTAGTACAAAAAATAATTTTACTACACAATTTTTTAAAATTCATCTATAGTCCTTTTCACATTAAGGAGGTTTGTGCTGTGATTAAGAAGAAAACAATTTACGATTGTTTATTCATTAGATCAGGGTCAATTTGAAGATAAATTCTTACTGTTGGCTTTTTGAAGGATGACTCGTAAAATATACGAACACAGAACTTTTATTTCACATATTGTTGAATACGTAAAGAACAAGTGTGTTGCTAATCGGCAAGACACAAATTTGTGACCTGCAAGGTGGCTCTATATTAGAGTAATTTGACCCCCCCCCATTTAATTTCAACACACCTCCTTGACAAATTTCACACAAAATAGTAACATAGGTACCGCCAAGTCGCCAAGCGTGCTCTAGGGTTGCCAACGGCCGCCGTGCAGAACCGCAGCCAAAATATCTTACACATACAATTCAAACAAGAAAAAAAAATACGAAAGAAACACATAAATTGGAACAATCAACACAACAAATTTTCATGCAAATTATCAAAGCAACTATATATTAATTACACTATTATCAAACATTAAAACCTAGATGTTTTCTTAAGCTTAAAAGTACATACCCATTTGCTAATGTTTTAGTAAACAAATCTGCGACATTGTCTTTCGATGACACATATTCCAATTTGACAACATTTTGCTTAATGTAATCACGAATGAAATGGTATCTGATATCTATATGCTTGCTACGCTCAGACGTAGTCGGATTATTAGCAATAAATATTGCTGCCTGGTTGTCAACTTTCACCCTTATTGACTGTTGTATGCCCAACTCTTGTAAAAGTCCCTTAAACCACAACACTTCCTTCATACTGTGAGCAATTGAAACATATTCTGCTTCGAGAGATGACAACGCAGTACAATACTACTTCTTGCCTGACCCCGACACTGCTGCACCACCTAAGATAACCACATAACCACTAAAACATTTTATATTTACTCGGTCAAAACCCCAATCTGAATCAGAAAACACATCAAGCACTTTGCTGTTAAGACACAGGTGTTTTGTTTTCTTGCGATAGCGCAGGAGGTGTCTCACACTTCTCCAGTGCAGTTCAGAGTGTTTCTCGTTGAATTGGCTCATGTAGGGCGCACTGTGAGCTATATCTGGTCAAGTCCCACAGGCAAGGTACAGTAAACTACCAATGGCCTGCCAGTTGGTATCTATGGTATCTTCTCACCCTCCTCCTTAATGGTATTCCATTCTGCATCTTCCACTTTGTAGTGCGGTAGTGCCTAGTCCCAGGGTCTAATGGAGTTGACGCTCCTCTGATTGAGCTTGCTTCAAATGTTTCCAGAACTTCTTCGATGCATGCTGTCTGGTCAAGCGAGTCGTCCAAAGGCTACACATGACATTTTGGCATTAGATTTTACCTATAAACCAAAACCAAAAGTAAATTTATATGAAATATATGCAAAATAATATACCCAAACCCAAAATACACAACCTAAAACCAAACATTATTGAAATCCAAGAGGCCAAGGCCCAAAATATTATTTTATGATTTGATTGATTTAACATGGAATTACCCCACAATACACACTTGAATGTAAAAACTACAATCATGCTACTACTGCAACTACATAACTACAAAAAGATGTAGTGTAATTTTTTAAAAATTAGTATCAGTTTTACAAACATATTATAATAGGCTTCCATTAATCAAAAATCACAAAACAGAAAGATTTATTAGGACAGACTTCTAAATGCTTGCACATGTAGCAAAAGCCAAGTTTAATTTTACTAAAAGAAGATGTTTTTACCTGTAGACTGAAATGCCAGCAATTTTCTTTGAAGATTTATTATAACATCCATAGTCTGCACAGGACATTAGATTTTATCTATAAACAAAAACCAAAGTATAATATATATATAGATCAGAAATGCATGTAAAAATATACCAAAACCAAAATTATACAACCTAAAAAAAAACAAACACGCGAGAGGTCAAAACAAGGCCTAATTAACATTATTTTATTATCTGATTGAGCATGGAATTAGTCAAAAATTAAACAACAATGCACAATTGAATGCAAAAACTACAATTATGCTACTACTGCAACTACATAACTACAAACAGATGTAGCGTAGTTTTTAAAATATTAGTATCAGTTTTACAAACATATTGCAACAGACTTCCATTAATCAACAATCACAAAAAGAAGAATTTATTAGGACAGACTTCTAAATGTTTGCACATGTAGCAAAAGCCAAGTTTAATTTTACTAAAAGAAGATGTTTTTACCTGTGGAATGAAATGCCAGAAATTTTCTTCGAAGATTTATTGCAACATCCATAGTCTGCACAGGACATTAGATTTTATCTATAAACAAAAAACAAAGTATAATATATATAGCGATCAGAAATACATGTAAAAATATACCAAAACCAAAAATATACAACCAAGAAAACCAAACACACAAAAGGTCAGTTCAAGGCCTAATTAACATTATTTTATTATCTGATTTAACATGGAATTAGCCAGAAATTAAACCACAATGCACAATTGAATGTAAAAACAACAATCATAATCACGTTGTTATTACATTACAATTGAATGAAAAAACAACAATCATGCTACTACTGCAACTACATAATTACAAAAAGATGTAGCGTAGTTTTAAAAAAATTAGTATCAGTATTACAAACATATTATAATAGACTTCCATTAATCAACAATCACAAAACAGAAGGATTTATTATGCCAGACTTCTAAATGCTTGCACATGTAGCAAAATCGAAGTTTAATTTTACTAAAAAGAAGATGTTTTTACCTGTACAATGGAATGCCAGCAATTTTCTTCGAAGGTTTATTGTAACATCCATGGTCTACACAGGGTACTTAAGCAAAATAATTATTAAAAACATTGAAAATGTAATTTCATCTCACTATATCTCCATCGAATTAGTACACCTGCACAGAGAGTAAACAGCTTTTCTATAACTGATGCATCCCACAATGCACTGGGTTTTGTTATGCGCAGAACTCAGAAAATTCTGACGACAATGCTTCATTTCGTTAGTATTATGGGGCCCCTCCTTACCCCTCCCTCCTCCCTGTGAACTGTGAAATAAAAGCTTTTAGAAAAAAAAGCGGCAGTTGTAGTGCTGTTTTATTCTACACTCGTGATTTATAAATGGGCATGTTCAGGCGCGCAACCACGGGGGGGGGGGGGGGGGGGTTTTAGGGTCAGAACCCCCCCCAGAACCCATATTATAGTCACATTTTATTTTGTTTTCAATAAAAACATTCCAAAGTGATAAAAAAATTCCTTAGAGAAACCCCAATTCGCAGTTACTATACTCGCCGCCAACCAAATAAGTAACGGTAGGGATAGCGGTTTTTCAAAAAAAAAAACCGGTTTTTTGGTTATACTGAACCTTAAGACTGGCTTAATGAAAAACCGGTTTTTGGTCAAAACCGAGGACGAAAAAAACCGGTTTCAATTTTCCATCCGTAAAGTGTTTCAAATAAGGGTGGCGGGAAGTATATATCCGTGAAAAACAAAATATTTCAAACGAAACTCTTCTAATGTGAGGGGGGTTAGAAAAAAAGCTCCAGTTCAGATAAAATGACATGTCTAACTATTTTATTCAGTTTATGTCGTTTTTTACGAGTTGCTTTAATATTGAGCATTTATAAATCAGTAAAGGTCACGGTATTACGCAATGATTAAGAGAAGATATAACAGAAACTGCCCCCAGGCGCGCAACCATGGGGACCCCCCCCCCCCCCCAGAACCCGAATTATAGTCAGAACTATAGTTTTGAGTTGCTTTTCATTAATAAATACAAATCCCCCCCCCCCCCTCGGAATAGTACGAAACGACCACGTACAGCAATTTAGGAGTACATGGTAGCGAAGCTACTTCCACCTCCGGTATGGCAAGAATGTTCACATGGCATGATAGTACTGAATGGCCGCAGGAAAGCGAGTAGGGGCGGGGAATAGGACAAGGTTAGGTTAGGTTTGAATTATCGTCGCAATAGAGCAACACGAGGGATATTGGCGGTTTGCGTCGTATTTTAGAACCACAGTCAAGTGACGAGCAGACACCTGAATAGGCATCCAACGCAACCGTTAAGGGCGACATTTGGTACACGTACTCCTAGTACCTGTGAGATGCCGTTAGAAGATACTCGAAGAAATTGAACATGCAAGAGGTATCTGCGATAGACCATTTTTGGTTTTAAAGTTATTGAAATTACCTTATAGCATATATTATTACCTCTAAATGTGTGCGTTTTTTTATTTGTAATTGAAAGTCGAAAAGTTTTACACACTCTTAGGTTCCAAAAGATAAACCATTTTTTTTAAAAAATTTTATAGCAAAATGAATTGCTCCATTGAATCGCGTGTTAATAATTATTTGGTATATAATTAATAATATACTTGTCATGATAATCTTTTTTATTTTTAACGGTTTCAAAAAATAATTCTATAGCTTTACTTTTAAAAAAAATATTATTTCTTATGTTGATACTAATGAAAAGGTTCGTCTACTTTTTAAACAAGAAGTTCTTAAAGAACTAAAATAGCCTACTTTCCTGTTACTTAAATGCTTACTAAAATTCTTATCATGAAAAAACTAGGTTCGTAACAGTAAGTGACATCACAACAGGGCCGTGTGGTGCTATGATGCAGAGAGGCGGCCGCATCAGGCGGCAATTGAGTAGGGGGCGGCAAAATTCGAGACTCTAACCTCCACTTTTTAAAAATACTGTTTATGTTTAAAAAAAAACTTAGTAGCAACTAAATCTGTGTAAAATAAATACTTCTAAATCTTCAAATATAAAAAGAAAAAGAGCGGCAATTCTAATGAATATCCGAAATAGTGACAGTGAGAATGAAAATAGATTCAATACAGGCCCGAGCTGGCCAGAGGGAGAGAGAGCGGTCTACAAAAAAGCCACTGCATGTTTTTTTATTTGGGTAGTGGGAAGAGGGACTAGGTTCAGGGCCGCCGACAGGGGGAGAGGCATAACTAAGCATTGCATAGAGGCCCGTAAGAAGTTAAAGGGCCCGCGCCAATTCTTTGAAATTTAATTAAAAAAAATGAAAAAATGAATTGCAAAAAAATTAAATAATTGAGGCCAAAAACTTTACTCCAGGTATCATCCGAGCCGACATGATCCTTTACTAATTGAGGCCAAAAGCTAGTTTTGTAAGATTCGTTATTATTATTGTATTTTTATTTGATTTCTCAGCAATTTCTTCTAATACGTTCTATTTCCTTCTTTCAAAAAAATACTTAACTTGTGAAATTTTTCCGTATTCATTAATGTAGTTAGGAACTAGCGGGGCCCCTAGAAGACCCATAGGGGATATGAGTTTTTATTGGATTTATCAGCATTTTTTTTTTTGTTCAAAAACGTTCCAATTCCTTCGTTAAAAAAATACTTAATTTGCGATATTTTTCCGTATTCATTAATGTATTAAGTAGCGGCGTCCCTAGGAGACCCATATGGAATATTAGTTTTTAGTAAGATTTACCAGTAATTTAAACTTTAAATATTATTTAAAAAAAATGTAGAAATAAGACAAGTTGGCTTCTTCAAATTCGTAATTAATACTGTAATGTTCCCTGACTCTTCACTGTTTTTTTTTTGGTCAAAAATGTTATAATTTAATCCTTTTTTGAAAACTGAAAAATTGCTTTTCTTCACAAGCAAATTTCATAAAAATGGGCCCGTATCAGTTCCAGGTCATGCAAGGCGGAAATTCAAAAGGCGTCAATTTGGCTGATGAAAAAAAAATTGAAAGGTTTTACTTTTTGCAGATCCTGGTCCCGTTACAAAGACGACTAAGCCAGATTTGTTGAATTGTATTTTAATATTTTTTTTAAATCATATAATTTTTTTAAGTTGAGAATTTAATCGTTCGCCATAAGATTTTTGAAGGAAACAATGTAGATTATTGGGGCAAATAATTTATCCAGTATTTTCCCCCCATGAATAAACAATTTGCTTCAATAATCAACATTATTTCCTTTGTGAATCTTCTCATTTATCATGCGTTAAGTTGAAGATATTTTCTGAATATTCATCGCTCCAGTTGATAAAATAAACACAACTCAAAACAAGCAAGTCAACGCAAACAAGCTGTAAAAAGGGGGATAAATGGAAAGATCCCTGTTCTCAGGCTCACTGCACTCGATAATGGCTTGTTCGCTATCTGCGGCAATAAAATTACCCCCGTTTTCCACGAAACGGGTTGCGTTTTGCAAGGGGGTATTTTTACTCCGC
>CM043118.1:52090775-52253631 GCA_023701765.1 Hylyphantes graminicola | reverse complement strand
AAAAATTTATGAATATAACAGGTCATAGTTTAATGAGTTGAGTGGAACTGATGTGCATCAAAAATTGGAAGAAACGTGTTGACTATTTTCAAATTTAATAATGGTTTTGACTTGCAAGATTTTAAAGTAAAATTCTGTTGATAGACAAATTCGTGAAGAATCGGAATGATGTGTGCTTTCTTTGTACATGCAATTATGGGTCATAAAAAGACATTAATTACAGTAATGACATCTTCATTTCCGACACAAAATACATTCTTGTAAAAAAAGGAAGGAATTTTGAAAGTATCTATTTCAATAGTGTTTATAATGCATAAAGAATAACTTTTATATATTTTTATCTTTGAGATGTTAAATTTTATAGTAATATACTTAAAATCTTCAAATATCTATCTTTTAAAATGTTTTGTCAAATTAAAAAGGTCCGCTTGTTGAAAATGTTTAATCACATATTTAAGACTGTCACTGGTCATCAGACGCCGCCAAAAATAATGACATAATCACAAATCTGTTCAAGTTAAGTAAAATTGTTAAAAGAATGCCTCTTTTCTTGCAGTCAAAAAACGGTTAAAATACAAGCATTGTGGCTCAAACAGAAGGATAGTTGAAATTAATTTTTTAAAAAACTTTTTAATGTGTAGAGTTTTAAACTAAATTAACACTTTCAGTCCCAACTTTTTATTCTAAAAATGTAAAATTTGTGAAATAGACGCATCATGCATCCAGAATGAAATGGTAAAAACCAGTGGGGGGATCTCAATTTTTAACTAAAATGTAAGGAAAAAATACTGGAATCATAACTTTTGAATAAATTATAATTGTTTCGAAAATTTATTTGCTAAAAATAGTTAAAATTCAGTTTTTGAGCATTCAAAAATGCAAGCATGGAGAATTTATGGCCAATTTATTTAATACAATTGTTTCAGAGTGAATTTTACTTTACCAAGTTTTTCATCTTTTAATTTAACCAGAACAAATATTGTATAACTAGCAGAGTATGGTCCCGCCTTTCAGGGAACCCGTTAACTTCGCATTGCTTCCTTTTAGAGGCATGCTTATTTGTGAAAATGGGGGACATTTACTGCCATATCCACCTGAGCTTCAATTCCACATCGCTGTGTTAAAAAAAAAATGCGGTTAGACAGGTTAGAGCAGTAGGAAAACATTAGCACGCGGCTCGAGAGCAGTATTGGATAACATTAGCAGTGTTTCGCTCCCCAGGAGGTGTAGGATAACATAATAACCGCGGGATCTATCCCATGAATGTTCCTCATGACACTCAATATCTTAAACTAAATTCAATTCGTGTTGGCGCTATGCGCAGAAAAAAACAAATAAAAACAGGGATATGGTGTACAAGCCCCTGTTACTGCCGGGTCGTTGTGTTTTCAAACCTCGTTATGGTCCCTCACTCCAGTGGATGACTTTTTTTAAACTAATTATATTAATTAAAATCACAATCATTATGAAAAAACTGGAGCCTCAGGTGCACACGTAGGTATTATAAGGAATCGACATTAAAATTTCGAATTTTTTGTGAAGCAGTTCTGAGTAGGGCTTTTGCGATCCAGAGACATACAACAGACAGGACTCTTTTTTTATTATTATAGATTCTTCAATGACATGATTCTAACTTACCATCGATTCCAAAAAGAAAATATAACTTTATATAGAAAAAGTATGGAGATCTTATCAAATTTACTTGAAACAAGTGCGGAGTTTTGAACTTAGTGAGGAAAAAAAATCAAAAGGGCTGATTATTCCAAATGTAGCATTGGAGTGAAAAGGGTTTTAAAACATTTGCAGTTACGGAATTATATTTTTCGAAAAATTTATATGAAGTTATACAACTTCAAGTTTTCGAAGCTGGAACTTATATAATTAACTAGCAGTATCGGTCCCGCCTTACTGGGAAACCCGTTAATTCGCATTGCTTTCTTTTAGAGGCATACGTACCTTATGAAAATACACTCCAAAATTAAAAACAAAATTAATTCGTGTTTTCGCATGCGCACCTAAGAGGCAAAACACTACTAGAGGATGAACAGCCCTAGGGCGAGCGCTTTCTCAATCACCTTATAGAGGATGGCGTCAGCCGCGTTCGGCCCGGACCATGTTATTTTCAAGCCCTGTTATGGTCCGCAATCCCACGTGGATGACGTTTCTTTGAACTAATTATATTAATTAAAAATTTCAATCAAATATGAAAAATCTAAGACCTAGGTGCAACACGTAGGTATTTTAAGGGAATCTATATTAATAAAAATTTCGAATTTTTTTCGAGCAGTCTGAGTAGGTTTTTGCGATCAGAGACTAACACCACAGACTGACAGACTCCACAGGACAGATACTCTTTCTTGTTATTATTATAGATGGAAAATACTCTACCTTTGTTATGTTCACCCGATTGCCCAATAAAATCCCGCCCTACAGAAGATATTTGTCCAAAGAGCCCGACCGTCCGAAAGGTTGAAACGCATTGGAACCCCTGTGCATGCTGAGATTTATCATTTGACAACACAGTGGGATTAAGGAAAAAAAAAGCTCACACAATGTTATTCCTTGGCCGGAATAGAAATACTTATATATTTTTACCTATTGTTATAGTTTTTGGTAAGAGAGAACTGGGGCAGTATACTTTTTACTCAGGGAGAGTGGGGGTGATATAACAAAGGAAAGAAAAGGATGGGATTTTATTTACTTTATCGCTGATGGACTGGCCATATCTTGCTCTGATTTTTATAGTTGACTAGAGGCAGTATGGTCCCGCCTTACTGGAACCCGTTTACTTCGCCATTGCTTTAAACTTCGCATTGGCATTGCTTAGTGGCATGTTGAACTTGTGAAATTACACTCAAAATCAAACCAAAAATTAAAATTCGTGCTGGCGCCTCGCGAACTTGGCGCATGCGAATACCTAATAAGGGATGAACACTAATAGAAGGATGAAGCAGCCTTTGGGCGAGTGGAAAACATATCTCAAACCTCAACCAAACTCAATCAATCAAACTAATCAGAGGATGGCCGTCGTTCAATGCCCCCCGTTTCGGCGGTCCATGTCCATTATTTTCAAGCCCTGTTTTGGTCCCGCAATCACACGTGGATGACGTTTTTTTTTTTAAAACAAATATAAAACTAATTATATAATAATTAAAAAATCACAATACAAATATGAAAAAATAAGCCTCAGGTGCACACGTAGGTATTAAAGGAATATATATTAAGAGTTTTCGGAATTTAATAGTAGGAGCTGTCTAAGTAGGTCTTTTGTGATAAAACAGACCATACTCACAGAAGACTCTTTCTTTTATTATATTTGATTGATGGAATTTTAATTTCACATGAACTTAGGAGTCCCTTAGGTGGCGTTTCAAATAATTAAAGTGGCAGTAGTACGTTGTTATTTAATTCTCTCACTAAAAAAAAAGGAAATGACGTATATATAGACGGAAAAATTTTACGATGTTATTTCATCGTCACACACAAAAATACCTCAATTACATTTTTGATAACGCCTATGGTATTTTAAACAGGCGATATAATAAGCATTTCCAACTTCATTAAATAACTTTTCAGAAGGATGAGATTTCAATGCAGCAATATTAAATACGCTCGTATCCTGCTCGTTAAATAAGTTTCCGGAAAACAGCGATTTAATCCCTTTTACGTGAAAAAAAATAGACGTATTTTTAAGTTGAAATACTATTAAATTCTATCTTTTTCATATTTTTTTAAATAAGAAACCTAGTCTAGAAAATACATATTAGTCATAAACAACTTCAACCCTTGACCATATTGGAGAGCGACAGAATCAAAATCGTCAATTTTTTCGCGTTAAGTGCAAAAACTCAAATGCATATGTTAAATTTCAAAGTAATTCTTACTTCTAAATTAAATATACAGTGGTGGCCAAAAGTGTGGACACTTTTTTTATAGTTTCATCTTTTACATTTTTGTGTGATTACAGAAGATATTAATTGTATATCAAATTAAACAATTATGAATCAAATTAAAAGTAATTTAATCTTTATGAGGACCACTGAGTGCAGATCGCTTCTATGAGACTTTTGGTCCCATATAATCAATATCCATGGACACAACATCATCATCATCAAAGTAATTTAATGTAGAATTAAAAATAAATACAGTATTACAATATCTGTATTACGAATAAGTTATGCAACTAATAGTATGATCTGTCTTAGTTTTTCAAGTCATTAAACCACCAACTTGTATTGCAATTTCAGCATAAGAGAATCCTTTGATTGTGCTTGTTTGCTCAACTAAAATGAGCATAACTTTATTTGTAATGCAGATACTTTAATTCTGTTTTTTTAATGAAATTCTTCATTAAATTAACTTCAACTTAACACTTAAATGTTTGTAGTTAAACAAAATTTAATAGATGCAAGAACACATATAACAGTTGAAACACATGAAACTTTCAAAAAGTGTCCACACTTTTGGCCACCACTGTATTCCCAATTCTGGCAAGTGTCGAAGGGATTTACAATAATCATGCAAGACGAACTAAAAATTTGATAATGCTTTGGGGGCGTATATAAATTACGTGATGCATTGTAAGGGGGGGGGGGTCTAGCAGAACATACACGAAGTCTCGCGGGTGAGAGTTAAGTCTTTGTTGTCAACTTTCACCCCCCTCCACCCCACCCCCCTTCGCTGTAACAAACACCTCCGTAAAAGGATTAGGAAATCACTAGAAATTTTTTATCCTTCAGCTCAAAACAATTAGGGGAGCGCTTTGCGTAGATTTGTTAACCCTTTACGTTCTAACTTTTTATTTTGTCTTCTAAAAAATTGTTAAATAGATTCATTATGCATCCAGAATGAAATTATACGAAGCAAGGTAATTGTGTAACTAAAATTTAAGGGGTTAAAGGCTACAGCATACACAAATTACTAAAAATTCCCTCTAGAAATACACAAAAAAACATTTTTTTAAATAAAAAAACTACACCTCAATAGCCATCCCACTCGTATAAAGGAATTCTCCCTTGACAACCCGATACCCACTCAACAGCACCCGTTCGAACACTCACCTGAAAAGCAGCCGCGCGCTCCACAAAATAAAAAAGAGGAACAACAAAAGAATGAAAACGATCGAAAAAAAATAGAATAGACCAAATAGACCCCTGGAATCACAGTAAAGCTCTAGATTAGCGGTCGCCAGTCGCCAACTGGCCACTATTACATCGAAAGTGGCTACCTAAAAATCGAACCCTAGTCGTCAAAAGTGGCGATCATAATTTTTCCTTTTTGTTTTACAAGTAATTAAAACTGAAGCTGCATTTCTAAAATAATAATTTAATTAATAAAATACTCCGATTCCATTCTGTCGGGAAGAAAGGCTTGATGACAGTTGTTGCTCATCAATGAAATTTTTCCCTCATCGTTGGCCAGTGTTTACTTTTGTGTTACGTCGCTGAGTCGGAGCCCATGTGACGAAAATTGAGCTGGGCGACGAAAATCTTAATTGCAAATTTGAGTTTTAAATTTTGCTTTGCGATCTTGTCAATCTACAGGTGATTGATTTGAAGCTTTTTATTTATTTAAACAATTCTGATAAGAGAAATTTTCATGAACAATTGTGGGCGACTTCAAGAATTCTCCGAAACTAATAGAAGTTGAACAGTATGTACATAAAATAATTGTATCCCTTCAATAATGGCCAATCTTATAATACTAACATATTTGGCAAGATCCTTTTTTTTACTGCCAATCTTTTCATATCAAAAATGTGTTTTATAAAATTTTGTTTGTGGAAAATCGTACTTTCTTTTTGCCTTATATACTTAAATTTAAAATTGGCTATTAAAAATCCAAATGTGGCTACCATTTTTTTATACTCTGGTAGCCACTGGCTACTATTAAAAAATTCCCAGTCTAGAGCATTAAATCACAGAGTATGAGAATGAAATCGTGGAGCAACGGAGCATGCGCTCTGGTTTCCCCACGCGAAACGCCTACGTTCTATTATTATTTTTGAAAGGAAAAAAAGTGGCAATGGTGTTGGGATGGCATGTTGGTGTCGTCATCTGTTGGAGGAAAAATAAAGTTTGTGTTTTTGGTGTGGCCGAATACAGATTTTGGTGTCGCCATCTAGTGTAGATGATTTTAGTAAGTTGTTGATTGTTGGTAATTTGTGAGTTGTAATTTGGATTTTGGTGCTGCCATCTAGTGTTGGGGGTTTATATGGTAACTGATCTCAATACAATTCCAAAGGGATAACTTTGACCAATGTTTTTAAATAAAGTATACGACATATACTCTCGACAACATAGCAAAAAATACAAAATAAATATTTTGCCATTAAAATAAATACAATTATAATTTTAAAGATATTAATAGGTTAAATTATAAAAAAAAAATTGCTTAGATATTTACATGCCATTAGTGCTGTCATCTGTAGTTTGTGATAATTATTAAAATTTTGTTTTAATTATAACTTGATAATATCTTTAAAATTTTAATTATTAATTATTTTATTGGCAAAATAACGTTATTTTGTATTTTTGATAAGTTTTCGTGAGTACGTGTAGTATACTTTATTAAATACAGGTTCTTAAGTTTTCCCGTTAACCCTTAATATTGTATAGATCCCGAGTACCTATTATGGACAAATAGGTATGAAGATCAATGAGAAGAGTAGGAATGTATTTGAATAAACTTGTATGAAAAAACTGAAAATGAACATCGAATTAGAAAAAAAAAATTAATTTGATATTTCAAAATTGGATTGTTTAAAGGGACGTAGTTTATTCCTGCTTTCATTCTGATGTATCATTCTTGGTTTCGGTGATTGGTGGTATAGCACGGCAAGCTCCACCCACTTTATTAATTTACCAATAGAGACCTTACTTTCGTTTTTCATTTAGAACTGTTGACACTTTAGTCGTGAGTCATAACCATTGGTGCTGTAGGAGAAAAAGCCGATCCAGCGGCTTTGTGGTTAAGGCATTGGCCTCTGGAGCTGCTGGGTCCGGGTTCGAATCCCGTTCAGGCATAGATGTTTGTGTTTGTCGAGTATATGCGGAGTACGTGCTCGTAAAATCTGTTGGGTCCGAAAGTCCTGTGGGCGGTCATTGCGCAGTTTCCCATGGGTACAGGTCAATGGAGAAAATTTCCCTCCCCTTCAGGACATGTCTTAATTGCGGAGGTGGTGACAGATGGCAACATCTGTCATATGTGTTTGTGTGTGTCTTGTGTTGTCCTACTTGACGATGGTTTATAAGCGGGTCCTTGCGACCAAGCACACAAGCCTGAAAATATGTCTACCAACCAACCAAAGGAGTAAATACCACATCTCAAAGGTTTTTTTAAAATATTTTTTTCAAATAAGCGTAAAGCGAATGAGTTGAATCAAGATCCAATATTCGCATTGTTTCTTAGCTCACACTATGTAAAAAAAAAAGGCAATGTCCTTGACCTTCTTTACGTCCTTTTATCCGTCACCCAGTTTCGTAGCCTAAACGACATATGCTACAGACAATGTGACTTGCCAGAAACAATTTCAGCGCATCGAAACTAGAAGACTTTGATAATCTCAGAAGAAGAAAAAATCGAATTCGGGTATTTCAGCTATTAAGAAAAACATTGCAAAATTTAATACAATAGGGTACTTGACTAAATTTTTTTTATTGGCTTAAAATGTTCTTATAACAAAAATATTAGACCCGTATTTTTTCTTTTTTTTTCAAATACCCCATAAAAAGGCAGAAAAATGAATTTAAAAATTAGTACGAAAAATCACTCCTGAAAACGCTTTCTGGCTGTCACGTTGTATCTGTGATGTCACTATGAACTATAAACAAACTTTGAAACACCACATTGGAATCGATTTTAGGCAAATTTGAAATATAAGCTTCTGTAAAACAGCCCTACATTCTCTCAATATTTATTATTTCAATAGTAATTAGATTAAAACAAGTTTAATCAGAAAGCAAAAAAACATCATGCCGGTTTGTTTATAGTTCATAGCGACGTCAGCCAAACCGACGTGTTTGTGATCACGTGAAAAAAAATGTCTTTTTAAAACGATTTTTAAATGATTTAAAGATTTATTTCGCAAAAATTATCTATGCATTTGTTATTTTTTACTTTCAACTATAATTTAAATAGCATTCGAAGGTATTTTAGAGATATAGTCAAGTACCCTATTTAAAAGCATAAATCATATCTATCACAACGGCTTATTAAATACCTGATCTAGTATGATTGTTAATTTGTTATCATACCAGCTGATAGAACATCGGATCCTAGAATGATTTTTTTAACCACCATCAAACAGTTTTTTTTTTTTTTTTTTTTTTGAAAACTGGATCCGTTATTGATACTGTATGTGTTTAATTTGACGGTGGGTTGGTTGGTATACATATAATTTCAGGCTTGTGTGCTTGCTCAGAGAGCCGTTAATAAACCTTTGTCAAGTAAGACAGTCACAACACACACTCACACTCCCATGCACACGTGACAGATGCTGCCATCTATTACGCGCCACCTCCACAATTTAGACAGGTCCCTGAAGGAGAGGGAAATAGTCTCCAGGAGCCTGTACCCGTGGGAAACAGCGCTATGACCGCCCACAGGACTTTCGGACCCAACAGATTTAACGAGCACGTACTCCGCATAAACTCGGTGAGTTTTCAGCGACCTGACCACAGGGCGCCTCACAGCCCCATTTGACGGTATGTGGTAAAAATATTTTCAGATAGAGACATTATACTACTTTATTAATAACTTATGTAATTCTATTACAATTCTTCAATTTTCCCCAAAAAAAGTAGGGCGTCATTTTCCAAACTATAGATGGCAAACAAGAACGGGTGATCCACTATAAAATTGATCTTGCGAACGGCACAATCAGCAATACAAAGAGCAGTTGCCGCAGCTGCTTCGGTGCCTTTTTCGTTGACTTCAACCACAGCCTTGTGGACCACATGAAACAAATACAAGGGTTTTCCGAGGCTCATTCCACTGAGATCGGCTTCAGATCCGTCAAACACTTTGTTGAGACCCAAGTCCTTCAGAGTTCCTTCCATGGTCTTCTCATATTCAAATCTGAATTTAGGAATAGACACTTGTATTTCGGTGTTTTTAATGTCTGCATGCAGTTCCTTGAAGAATCCGGGACTTATTTGGTCCACGAGTTGCCCAATACCATCCAAAGATTGGGGTAGAAGAACTATCATGGCGATCTTTCGTCCAATGTACGGCATCTGCAGAACGGCGAATGTTTCTCTCTCAGAGTATCCAAAGTAGTCCTCTTGGTGCATCATTTCAACCTGTAATTTGATAAAGTAGGTAAATTTGTTTTTCTTAAGAATTCTAAAAGATTTGTACGTTTTCAATACTACGAAGTCTGTAACAAAAAACCAGTGCACAAGACTACGACAATGACCATCAAAAAATAATAAACTGGGCGAAAGGAAATAAAAGCAAATGTACATAACCATAGGGGCCCGGATGGCCGAGTGGTAAGCATCGCAGGCCAGCAGTCTGCGTGCTGTAACGGGCGCGGGTTCGATTCCCGCCTTCGCCCTGGGTGTATTTCCTCTCTTTGTGACAGTAAAAAAATCTTTCCGTGTCTGTCTTACTTGACGAAGACTTATAAGCGGCTCACTGAGCAAGCACACAAGTCGGAATATATATGTAAAATACCCTACCCCTACCCCTTACCCTACATAACCATATGATACATTTGACCTTTAATTGTGGAAAAAACGAAGACATTTGAAGAATTATTTCTTTTGAAAAGTACTCACTATTACTTATTTTTACTTAAAAAGTTCAGTTTTCTTGTATCGGCAGTAATCAAATATTTAAATGTGTTTTTATATAGTAATGGGTACACGCAGTACTGTACAACTATAGTTTCTAGAATAGGTGCTTTCACATCCGTAAACTTTCGGTCCAATCCGATCATTGTTTTAAGTTACTGTTGCCATCGGCAGAAAAAATAAAATTAAACTTTTACGAAAGTAGTTAAATTTGAAAATGTACTCTCCTTCGAAAATCGGTTCTATATATCTGATCTAAAGAATTCATTTTTTGTTAGAAAGCTATGACCTCAGACACCCGACTTTGATACTTTTTGTCCGCATGTCTTTTACAATCGTTCAGTCCGTCGGTCTGTTCATCCGTCCGTCACCCACTTTCACAGAACGAACCGAAAGTCGCACAAACAAGTGGGATACGTCATTTTAAAGCAAAAAATCAGGATAGGTTACATCCCCAATTTCATTAAAACATTTTAATTAGAAGAAAATTTAAAATTTAAATAACTAAAATTTAATCTGCACTGATGAAATAAATTGCAAATTATATTTTCATTCAACATTTTCACTGTTGCCATTTCGTCAAACGTACGAGATATTTATTTTAAATAAAAATAAAACCTTTGAAAGAATATTTATTTATGTGTTATAATTCAGTTTGGATTGTTGTAATTTCACAATAGAGTTCTGATGGTTCATTTGTATATGTATGAAGAAAGATGTATACAGAATTCTAAGTTTCGCTTTTATTTTTAAAGCATCAATTTTACTAATTGCTAATTCGGATTTTTCGAACTTATAAATTAAATTGTGGTGACTAAATGATATTTATTTAAAAAAATGCATAATTATTCAACGAATTTCAAACAAATTTAGCAATCGATAATGAGTAATTTTTAATTTGCGAAAGAAGATTGATGAAAATGGTTAATTTTGAGGTTTAAAAGTTTGAATTAGAAGTCCATGTTAGGTGAATTTCTTCTGAGGTGTGTAAATAGCGTGTTTCCTGTGAGAATAAACATTGTATGGAAGCTGTTTAAGTGACAGTTTCTGTAACAAACCTACTTGTTTTACGTTTTAAACGTAATATGGAAGCTAAAATGGATATCCAAAGTATATTAAAAATCCCACTGGCACGCACCTTTTTAGCGTTGCTTTTGGAGCCCAAATGGATATCCTGATATGGATATCCATTTGGGCATTTTATCCATTTATCCATTTTATCCATTATTTTTATCCATTTATCCATATCCTGATATGGATAAAATGGATATCCAAAGCAGGGCCGTAGGCAGGGGGGGGGGGGACCGACGGGACAACCCCCCCCCCCCCCCCGAAATTTTTCCATACTGGCTTATCAATACTTTTTATCTTCTGCATCCGTTTCTATTTATTCTTTATTATGATCTCCGATGAACCGAAAGTAGAATCAAGACGTCATATCCTTAGTTGTGATATTATGTGCATCAAATCAGGCTGCATACAACACAATACAAACCGCGCGATTGTGTGTTGAATCCACATTTCGCGTTTTTGCGATGCATCACGGGATACTGGTTCACAAAAAAATGCTTTTGCCGAAGAGTTACATGCAATAAAAACTGCCATCTGGTGGCGTATGGCACGCCATGTACTAGGGCTTGCGGATTGCCTTATGGGATACTGGTTCACAAATGGCTTCATCTTTCCCCCTACGGGCAGATCTGCTACTTTCTAAATCTATGGCAGATATGCCCATCCATAGATATAGAAAGTAGTAGTAACTACTTTCTATATCTATGCTGATGTTTTTTGCTCATCCCATGCTTTTTCAACGAGAATCTTCATAAAACGATTTTTTTTTTAAATTTTGAATCATGAAGAGAAGTAAACAAAGTACGTTGTTTGATTTTATACCTTCAAAACCGAAAGATTTTCTAAAACTCCACGGAGAATCAGGCTATAAATTTTTTTTGTAGAAAAAAATTGAAATTTGTTTTATTATTCATCAAAATTTATTTAATAACTTATATTAAATGTTTTTTTAAAAATACAAATAAAAATTTGGGACAGTTTCACATTTTTCTAATAAAAATAAATTACATGTTGCCGTTTAAAGTTTATCTCCATCCCCCCCCCCCCCCCCGAAATAAAATCCTGGCTACGGCCTTGATCCAAAGTATATTAAAAATCCCACTGGCACGCACCTTTTTAGCGTTGCTTTTGGAGCCCCCATTGTAGAAGTCTCTTAACCTCGTTTCTCTTTCGTCGAAAGTATTCTGCCAAGTCCCCTTGAAGTAAATGGCATTTAGAAGCACCATGGCAACCAGTGACTCCGGCGAGTCCAGTATCTGGGTTATCATTCCTATACAACAGAAAAGTATATGAATATACAAGGTATATAAAGAAAGTAAGTTCCGTTTGGTTATATAAAGAAACGTGTAGATACAGAAACAAACTTATTGTACGAAAATCTGCAACTGTTAAACTATTTTCCGACATAGCTTCCAAAATTTTGTAGGCACTTGTTATAGCGTGGTACAAGTTTTGTATTCCTTCTTTATAGAAGGTTGTCTCCTGTGTTTTCAAATATTCGGTAATATGTCCGTTTAGCTCGTTCTCACTTCTCACCACTAAAGTGTTGAGCACTAATGATGAACCCGGTAAGAAAAGGAATGCTTTCGGTATCCTAAGATGAAAGATGCTGAATGAAACAAATGTTCATTTTTTTAAAGCAAGGAGGATACGGATCAAAAGAGCTTTCAAGTTCTGATTCTAAATTAAAAGCGATCCCGGAAAAGCTAAAACATCTTTCAGGGGACACTATGTTCAACTAACTTTACACTAGTTACAATTATTCGTTAAATAAGGTTTTAACCAATAATAACTATTCGCTTTAGTTAATAATTCGCTAATTAATTGATAATTCGCTAATTATTCGCTTTAAGGTTTCCATAGCAGCCAAGACAAATTTGCATCACTTTGTTGATAAATTTTTTATTGCACTGCATTCTATTTGAAGGAGTCAAGGGGACGAACCCCTTCATTACCAGGAAATCTGTCTGCATCAGGTCTGCTTGGCGAAGATAGCGAATCAACGCCTAAACTGGTGGGAAGAAACCAGTTTCAGCTTGGTTCTTATCGCGCGGTCTTACTATCTCTGAGATCGAGATTCACGCCCAAACAATTGTCTGACGCTTGAACCGCGGAAGAACCAAAGGGGAAACCGGTTTACGATACTATGCTCCAAGCCGACGTCAATATGGCCAGATTCCCTGTCGATGAAGGGGTTTTCACCCCTGAACTCTTCATTTGTCCTACTAACTAAAATAATTAATCCAGGCCTCACCGTTTGTCTTTTCTGCGACCCACTTGTTAATGTCTGCCAGGGCCTTTTCAGGCTCATTATAGAAGTCTGCCAGGAAGAGTGACGCCCGGAAAGACTCCGTTAGCCATTCTTTGTACTCGTCTTTGACAACGAAGTCCTGCCGAGCCACCAAGGAGTTAGCGCATAACAGAACGTTTGAGTCGGACGAGTTGTCCAGCGACGACAGAAGACCACTGTCGAAACAAGAGCATGTAAGGTCATGGGTCAAACAATCCTATGTCTATAATACGTACGATTACAACGCAAGCTTGGCTTCCCCCACCACCTCGCCTCGTGTGGTTACTGGTTTTACAAGAAACGACATGAGCGTCAAGGATGTAAGCCAACCTTGTTTGAGGCTCGGTAGTCAGGTCAATCACAACTGCTCTCCAAACCCAAGTAGGGTGGGGAAAATACGAAAAGACCCCTCCCCTCACGCCCCTTTTCTTGTAAACCAAAAGTTGGGGTAGGGGAAGCAGGCTTGCGTTGTAAATCTTATACAGATTATAATCCTCTACGAAGGCTAGGTTAGGTTTGAATTATCGTCGCACTAGAACTACACGAGGGCAGTTAGCGATGGGCGTCTATTTTAGACCCACAGTCAAGTGACAAGCCGACACCTGCCTTTACGAAGGGAGCTCACTAATTACCCGATTGGATACGGTCCTACTTTTAAAGCCCTTTTCACAGCTTGTCACAACTACTTGCAACTCCCATAGGACACCGTGCATTTAAAAGTTGCACTCAAGTCGTGAGATTTTTTCATGCGGGCACGAAAAAATTTCAAGTCGCATGTAACGTTAGCCAATCAGAACTCAGTATTTGTTTGGCTGCATTGTGGCGAACTAGACTTCGCCAACTGATTGTTTATTTACTTTTTAAGACGCCAACTTTACTTGCTTGCAAAAAATGCAAAAAAATCTGCGCAATTAAAAACGGGTAGTAAATTGTGGCAAAAATGGAAATTGATCTTATTAAAGAAGTTCGGAAACATAAATTTCTGTATGATGCAAACGATGCCTATGGTTTGATTAAAGTTCGCTTACAAAAAGATGAAACTTGCCAAATTGTGAAATAAATAATTTTTTGTGGAAACCCGAAAAACCAAGTTACCTCAAGTTACGAGTTGCAGCTGCAACGGATTGCAAGTAGTTGTGCAGGTGTGAAATGGACTTAAAAAGCCTGAGAAGAATTCAGTATAATGCGATTATTAGGTTACATTATTCTAATTCATGGGCAGTAATCGTAAATGCCCCATATAGTTAGAATATAGTGATATATCCCATAGAGTTAGAATATTCTATGAAATGCCCTCTTACAAAACAACCCCACCACAGGTAGGGAAGCTACGGAACCAGCATGTTCAAAAATGTTATATTAGTGTTTAAATTTCATAAATATACTTGAAAAATTTACATTTAGTGCATTGTTCCGAGTCTGAGGGTCACTAGGTATTGGCTGTACTAACGTAAACCGAGTCATGGCAACCAGTGTACATTATTCTGGAGTAAACATTGGATCGCAATTGGCTGAGACAGAACTGAATTTTAACATTAAATCGCTTCTACCAGGTAACAGTTTAAACAGTTTAACAGCCAAAACAACACTACTAGGGGGTCATTCCATGTGAAACCCCCCAAATTTAAGAAAATTTGTTGAAGACGTCATCGATTTTTTCCAAAAAAATTACCAGATAAAGTTATGGTGGAAATACAATCAAATAACAATTTGTAGCGCATTTAGTCGATTATATGCTGAGGGACTTTTGAAAAATTATCATTTTTGACGAATTTCAGCCATCTTGTATTTGACACTATGCACTAAAACTTCAATAACTTGAGAATTAATTGCTTAAACTTAATAATTTTTAAGTCGATTTGAAGTTATTTATATGAGAAACATAAATCTAGTGTTTAAAATAAGTTGAAGAACATTTTTGACTAAAGTTTTAGGGGGATAATTAAAAAAGAACACTGTTAAAATTTAAAAAAGTTCAACAGGCTTTAAAAAATCGGCCCATTTTTTTCTTCGAAACTTGATGAAAACATTGGTCAATATGTGTTCTTTAAGTACAAAAAAAATGGAGAGGTAAAATTTCTTAAAAGCTAGAAAAGAATTTTTTTTTTTTTGTAACCCATGATATTGAGCGCTAAGGCTGCAATAACCCCCCTTGAGAAATAATTCTTAAAATTTCACAATTTTTGTGTCGTTTTGAAGCTAACTATATGAGAAATAGATATTCAGTGTTCAAAAAGGTGCAAAAATGTTTATTATATAAATACAAAATTATGTAATGTTTTATTATTAACCGACGTCTCCCCGTGGGGGGGACCAAAAACAAGTTTGCGACGTAGCTGTGTGACAACACGACCGGCGTATACAGTGTACGAATACTGAAATCGCATAGAGTTCGATAGAATCACACAGAAAGTGTTCCAAGAGTTCCAAGAGAGAGAGAAGGGTTTGGTTTTAGTTATTTGGCAATTTAGTTAAGGGGTCACAGGAGTCTTAAAAATGTGCAAAGAAGGTACTACAAAACATAGTTTGATCTTTCATGCAAGTTTTGAACTACTCAATGTATAAGTATAATTTTTGTATATGTAATTCTACAAGATTTTTTATTATAAAACAAGTTTTAAAATTTATGAAACTTTAGCAAAAACTAAAATAAATGATATTAAACATGAAGGTACTTGAACACACTGTGATTAGGCTTGCGCGGCAAATTGTGAGGTCAAAATTGAAAAAATGAATAAGAAAATGACTTTATATTGTACAAATATGTACAAACAGAGACTTATACCTAAATTCTCAGCTCAATTTTAATTAGAAATTATTTTTTTAAAAATTTAAAATCAAAAATTTTTAAATTTTTATTAATTTTTTTAGAAAAAAGTTCTTAAAATAATTTCTAATTAAAATTGAGCTGAGAATTTAGGTATAAGTCCTAGTTTGTACATATTTGTACAATATAAAGTCATTTTCTTGGTCATTTGTTCAATTTTGACCACACAATTTGCCGCGCAAGCCTAATCACAGTGTGTTCAAGTACCTTCATGTTTAATATCATTTATTTTAGTTTTGGCTAAAGTTTCATAAATTTTAAAACTTGTTTTATAATAAATAAATCTTGTAGAATTACATATAAAAAAATTACACTTATTTATTGAGTAGTTAAAAAATTACAAGAGAGATCAAATTATTCTATGTAGTATCTTCTTTGCACATTTTTAGGACTCCTGTGACCCCTTAAGGGGTCTAAGGAGTCTTAAAAATGTGCAAAGAAGGAACTACAAAGTATAGTTTGATCTGTCATGTCATTTTTTAACTACTCAATATACAAGTATAATTTTTTTATATGTAATTCTACAAGATTTATTTATTATAAAACAAATTTTAAAATTTATAAAACTTTAGCCAAAACTAAAATAAATAATATTAAACATAAAGCTATTTTAACACATTGTGATTAGGCTTGCGCGGCAAATTGTGAGGTCAAAATTGAAAAAATGACCAAGAAAATGACTTTATATTGTACGAATATGTACAAACTAGGACTTATACCTAAATTCTCAGCTCAATTTTAATTAGAAATTATTTTAAGAACTTTTTTCTAAAAAAATTAATAAAAAATTTTAAATTTTGATTTTAAATTTTTTTAAAAATTGCACATTTTTAAGACTCCTTAGACCCCTTAAGGCATTTAAATTGATTAAGGTTTTTAATGATTGAATTAAAGATTTAAAAATGGCAAGCTGCTCAATAGCCACTTGCGGAAACTATTTCAGACAAGTTGTAATCTAAGAAATGTAGCAAAACCCCCAACAAAAAATACAATGAGCAGATTTATGGTATTTAGTGACACTAATACCATTTCCGGCACTAAGCGACGGATATCGTGAAAGGACACCGTTGTAAAGACGATCTTTTTTTTTTTTTTTTGTCGTAAACTTCATGTTTTTAGAAAAAATAGCCTACTTTCCTCTTACTTAAATACTGAAATTCCTATCGGGTAACTACAAAAGTTTTTCCATAAAATTTATACACATTACAATAAATTTCACTAAACACAGCATCCAACTATAATTGAAACTACTTAAAGCCAAAATCAACTATTTCCATTAATTTTCTTTCGCAAATAAAATTAAAATTACTTATCGTCAGCTTGATTGATTTGTAGTTCTACGAATAATTAAATATTTATTTATTACACAAAAAACATGAAACTACTCCAAAATTCAAGTAAGAAATGTAAATGAAAACTAATCAGGATTGTACGCAAAAGAAAATATGCATTGACACTTACTTGTAAACAAATAATAAACAATCAAAAAATCACTTTCCTGGCGTCATTCAAAACTGATTTATAACCAAAACAAATTTTGCCACAAATAGTATTATTTTTAAATGAATAAAGTTTCTCATGCCATTTTTGAGTTGGCAACAGTGATTTAAATGACTCGAAATTGAACTTCAATGCTAATTTAATGGGAAATTCGTCAACAAATAGTAGATTTGTGTAAAAGCACGAAAGTCGGGTCTCTGGAGGTCATAGCTTTTTAACTAAAAATGAGTTTTTCAGATCGGATGGATAGAACCGATTTGGAAGAGAGGTGCGGACAGACGGGCGGACATCGATCGCATGTCAATACCTACTTTTTCATTTTTTAAAATTATTTCGAATTAAAAAAGAAAAGTAGGCTAAAAATAGGCAGAGAAAGGAAAAGGGCAAAATGATCCTGCATTCTAAGAACAAGAAAATAAAGGAATCGAATCATTAACCAAAGAAAGAGTGAAGGAAATCACTGTCATTGAAAAGAAGCTGCATAATACAGGCACAGGGTGAGGCAAATAAAAGTGGCCTCAACGTGGAGATAAGAATAGAACAGAAATTTTACCAAGTCAAAAACCAATACAAAAACAGGTTTGCTAACTGAAGCTATTGATCGTTTCAATATTAAGGGGGTATAGGACACAATATCTTCAAAAAAAAAAAAAAAAAAATTATTATCTTAAAAAATAACACAAATATCTTGGAATAATTTAAAACAAAAATTTTACTTATAGTACTTATGCGAGTAAAAATTCATTTTTAATTTCTAAATGAACTTCGTCATACATCGACCAAGTGTGAAGGCAGCACTTTTTTTTCGAATTAAAAAAGAGAAGTTGCATAAAAAAAATAATAAATTTTAAATAGGTATTGAAATCGTGGAGATTTCCTTCCGTTATTTTGTGGTCTGCACGCACGCCTTCTAAATTCGTATACCCGTCTGATTTAAAAAATTCTTTTTCTGTTATAATTCCCATTCAAACCAACTGATTAAAAAAATTAATGGTATGTTAGAAGCGTATGACATATCAAGTATCTATTATTGATATCTTGTTATTGCATGTCTGCACCCGCACACCGTAAAATAAGAACTTCAGAGAGTGTTAAAATAACAGGAAAGCAGGCTATTCTAATTCTTTCAGAACAATTACAAAAAAAAATGAATTATAAAAGAAAATATTTATTCAATTACATTTATTCAATTACAAAAAAAAAAAAACTAAGCTGTTGGAAAATAACCACCGAGGCAACGCAAGCCTGAAAGCATATTTCCAAAAATATTTTAGACAGAACGATAAAATCATCATTAAGAACATAGATAAGATAAATAAGACAAAAACTTATTTTAATAATTTTAATAATGCGTTCCACGCTGAGGAATTTCGTTTTAAAAGAACGACAGTTGGTTACTATCCAGAATTGAGTGCTTCTCCGCTATTCTTTGATTAAAATAACTAAACTCAGAATTATATGCAAAAACCTCATTTCTCGATTTTACGAAAAATAAGTAACATCAGTCACAGAAATGACCCTTCATAAAAAAGAAAAAAACAGTTTTTTTCTCCTTAAGAACTTGGTAATTTATACAGGACGAATATGTGTAGGCCCATAATATAAACTAAAAAGTACGCCCGCCGCGCCGGTACGTATCTTTCAACAAAAAATTTGTCTTGTAAATGTCAAGAGTTAATATATTCATGAAATGCTCAACAAGAGAAGAAAGTTATTACATTCTTAGCTATGTTACTTCCTGTGTTAATTAATAAAGTAGGTAATTTTTACCCGAAGTAATTAATTGGTGGAATTTATTTTAAATGCTATCTCCTATTTAAAGTGAATTATTACAGACAATATATTCTAATGTTCGCAATCTGTAAAATGCACTTTTTCAAAGAAATCGTAAACGTGTGAAATCGACCGGACAAATAACAAAGATGAAGTAGTTTTATAAGAGGGATCGTGTGCATATGTACGTTAGCATATTCCTACTCATTTACTGCTAGAAATCGTTACGGTATGATTCATGAAATTTAATTATTTACGAGCATTTCATGATCTGCATTCCGTGCCAACCTAACTTGGGTAAAAATAAAGAGTAAAAAGGAGGGAAAAGCGCGGTTGGTCCGTCAGTTGGAAACTCTTGAAAGGTAATATTTACATACAAAATGATCTGAATACAATTTAATTGAAATTCACTTTTCATTCTGATTGATAAAATTGTCAAATTTTCTCAAATAATATTCAAATCTGTTAGACCTTAAACGAAATTAACGTTTTAAACATGTTTTCTGGATGGATTCACAAATAATTTATGGAACTCTTTAGATCGGCGGAAGGATCTCCTAAATAGCATAGTTCTATTTACCCAACTTAGGTTGGTTGGTTGACATATATTCTCAGGCTTGTGTGCTTGGTCGCAAGGACCCGCTTATAAACCATCGTCAAGTAGGGCAACACAAGACGCACACATACACAAATGACAGATGCTGCCATCTGTTGCCACCTCCACAATTTAGACATGTCCCTGAAGGGGAGGGAAATTTTCTCCAGGAACCTGTACCCATGGTGAACTGCGCAATGACCGACCACAGGACTTTCGGACCCAACAGATTTTACGAGCACGTACTCCGGATATACTCGGTAGGTCTTCAGTGGCACCGGGTCTCGATCTCTCAACCTTCCGATCTCGAGACCGAGATCCTGACCATTAGGCTCCCTACAGCCCCAACTTAGGTTGGCAAGGAGTAATGGTAATGTTATCGTTTCCGGCTGCCTATTTCTAGCCTCCTTTAGGAGCTTTAACGCAGCCAATAACGCCTCGTCATTCAGAACCCTGGTCAAGTCACGAGGTCGACACCTGAGCACTCAACGGAACTTCGAGCGACATCGTACGCTGACGTCATCGGGACTTTGGACTCCACAGATTTAACGAGCACGTCTGTCCCAGTGTACTCGGGCCCATCCGTCACGGCAAAGAATGTAAATGTCTAAAGCCTCTACTAGGGGCTGGGAAGCACAGTCGGTTAAGCACTCGCTTAGCATGCGGAAGGTCCCAGGTTCGGGTCCGGGCATCGCCAAAATAGCTGCTGACCTATAAGCGGCCCGTGCAGCCAAAAATGTCCGACGAATAATACCCCGCGTAAGGGAGTGCACGTTAAATATCCTTCAAAGTCCTAACGCTGCGTACGATGTCGCCCTTAACGGTTGCGTTGGGTGCCTATTCAGGCGTTCGCTCGTCACCTGACTGTGATTCTAAAATACGACGCCCGTCGCCAATAGCCCTCGTGTAGCTCTAGTGCCGATAATTCAAAATCTAACCTAACCTCTCTTGATAAGAATATTAATAAATTTAATAAGAATATTAATAAATTTAATAAGAATATTAATAAATTTAATAAGAATATTAATAAATAAAGATAACTATTCGTAATTCAAGTATAGAGCATTCGAGTATTGTAATCTAAAACTAGGCTAGGTACGGCTTGCAATAGTCGCTCAATAAATCAAAACACACATTTAAAGGAAAATTATTTAAAAGATAATTGATGTTTTATTTTTTTTATAAAAAATAAGTGCAATGTATAGGAAAAAATCTATTAATTCTCGAATCGAATGGAATTTTTCGTCGTCAATAGCCCTCGTGTAGCTCTAGTGCGACGTCAATTCAAATCCTAACCTAACCTAAAGTCACTACTCTTACCTGAATGCCTCTGCCACTTTCTCGTCCCGGATCCCTGCCTCGTCGTACCCCAAGACTTTCCGCATCTCTTGGCGAGTCTCTCCTCTGGCGCCGGAGTGCAGCATAGCCAAGTTTGTGGCCAGCGAGAACGGCGAGATGAACACGTTCCCTTTATTCTTGTGAGAGAGGGCCTGGAATAAGGAGATGCCCAAATGGTTGACGGATTCCGCCACTGCGACAGAAAGCTGCGAATAAAATAGAATTGTGAAAAATACAATCGAAAATAAACTTTTAGGATTTGCAGATAAAATAAGTTAAAACTTTCTGCTCTTATATGTTTAAAAAAGAAGGCTCTTATATATGAAGAAGAACCGTTGCAAATTGAAATTATATAATTCTATAAAATAAGAATAACCTCCATATATGTTTTTTCTTAAACTAGACTTTAATTATATACTAAACTATTTTCTTAAACATTTTTCTAGAAGGTTTATTCTAACATTTATTTGACAATCAGAACTGATGTCACAGCCATCGAAAATATACTTTTAGGATTTTCAGATCAAAATAGCTTTCAGCTGTTTTATATGGAAAGGCGGACGCCAAAAAGAACCGTTACAAACATAAATTATATAATTCTAGAAAATACGAACTTACCTCCATGATTTCTTTAAACTAGACTTTATCTGCTAAACTTCTTTAATTCCTAAACTACGAACTTTCGCAAACTTTTCTTCTACAGTAGAAGGTTTGTTCTTTCTAACATTTATTTTATTAAAATTCTGACAATCAGAACAGATGCCACAGCCAATATACAAATTTATTTTCAGACGATTATACAATTATTTTTAAAACGAATACAATAAGATATTTACAAACGATAATTTGATTAATAATACAATAAAAATAAACCAAACTTGGTAGGCTAGCGATAATGGAATTAAAATAAGTTATAATTAAGTTACATATACAATTAACAATATGGGTTCGTAATTTTGAAAATAATGTTCTCATTTTTGAGAATGATGGTTTAATTTCTTGAGAATGATGTTCTTATTTTTAAGAAAAATTATATTATTTGTGAGAATTGAACACTGCGATGCAAAAATTGAAACAATGAAGTCATTTAGCTGTAAAATGTAGATTTGTGATAGTATACAATTACAAAAGCCCTCTAAACATATTAAAAACATATTTTGAAATGCTATAATTGAAACATAATTGCTTGATTTGCTATAACAATAATTTTTTGCATACAAATAAAGAAATTTGTATGTTGCAAAAGTTTAGACGTAAATACGAGATTATGCTAATTTAAAGTAGATAATACCCTAATTTCGCATTTTTATTGATGAAATAGCTTTATAACCTGGCGTTGCAAGGGTGTACCATTGATTGTTTTTTATGTAAACTTTTATTTTATACCAATTGATCCCCTCTCCAATGGTCAGCACTCCATCAGTATATTATACTTTCCTCCCATTCTAATATCAGCATTAATTTAAAAATGAAGAAGTCCGATTGTATCCATGCCTTTCCAGGAGTTAGTTGGCTTTCCCATAGGCCCTGTTAAAATTGCCAGAATAGCTATCTCATAAAATGGCCAGGTTCAATGTGCTCTTTTACACCAGAAAATGCCCTACAATGAGGTGAACGTTAAACTAAATGTTCAACCACTCAACAGGGCTGAGGAGCCCAATCGGTAAAGGCATTCGCCTTGCATGCGATAGTCCCAGATTTGGGTCCGGTCATCGTCAAAATGACTGCTGACCCATAAACGGCCCATGCAGCCGAAAATGCCCCATGTCCTAAACTAAATGATACCCCGTGCGGTGGGATTGCACGTTAAATATATTTCGAGTACCGATCGAAAGAAGCCAAGGAATAAAAACTGGTAGAAATAATCTAATGGGCATGCCTCACTCACGAGTTTCAGCAGTTTCAGAGTAATTATTTTTGCCTTTGAACTTTCTAGGATTACATCTAGTGACAATTTGATCTTATTTTATTTCAATTCAATATTAAAAATACTTCAATTGGCAAATAATTTTAGACGTATGATTTTATCCGAATACTAAAAAAAATACAAATATATAAAATATCCTCTTACTTTGAATATCCTAAATGCAAAATATAAGTGATTTTTAACGCCTATATTAAGAATGAAATCGAAAATAAATCTCAAAACAATAAATAAACTAAACTGGAAACACGTCAACTGAAACAACATAATTAAATGCTACCCCCCCCCTCCCCACCCGAAGACGTCAGGCAAAATGGTCTTCATGCGAAATTTTGTTATTGAAGTATGAGAAGGTATGATTTTTGCTTTTATTTGCCTTTTTTTTATTTGTCATTTCTCGTTACTAATTACAGCAGGGTTTAAAATTTGCCGACTTTCGGATTACCGGAGTTTCGCGACTTTAGAATCCCCGAAGTTTCGCGACTTTCAGATTGCTGTTGTTTCGCGACTTTCGGATTGCTGTTGTTTCGCGACTTTCGGATTGTTGTTGTTTCGCGACTTTTCGGATCGTCAGAGTTCCGCGACTTTCGGATCTTCGGAGTTTCACGACTTTCGGATCACCGGGGTTCCGCAACTTTCGGAGTTTCGCGACTTTTGGATCTCCGGAGTTTCACGACTTTCGGATCTTCGGAGTTCCGCGACTTTCGGATCGCCGGAGTTCCGCGACTTTCGGATCTTCGGAGTTTCACGACTTTCGGATCGCCGGGGTTCCGCAACTTTCGGAGTTTCGCGACTTTCGGATCTCCGGAGTTTCACGACTTTCGGATCTTCGGAGTTCCGCGACTTTCGGATCTTCGGAGTTTCGCAACTTTCGGATTTTCGCGACTTTCGGATCGCTGGAGTACCGCGACTTTCGGATCGCCGGAGTTTCGCGTCTTTCGCATCCCCGGAGTTTCGCGACTTTTGGATCCCCGGAGTTCCGCGACTTTCGGATCCCCGGAATTTCGTAACTTTCAGATCTCTTTCGAAATTTTGTATTTTGGTTTTTCCATCGGCCAGGCCGATATTCGCCATCGGTCGATCCCTAATACATTTTAAAACAAAATAAACATGCAATACCTCAAAAAGAACAAGAAGTTCTAAAAGAACTAAAATAGCCTACTTTCCTGTTACTTAAATACTTACTAAAATTCTTATCTTGAAAAAACTAGGATCGTTACAGTAAGTGACATCAACAACCGTTTCTACATTAAATTTATGTACAAAAGAATAAATTTCACTAACCACAGCATCTAGCTATAATTTCAACTTCGTAAAGCCATTATTTTCATTTATTTTCTATCACCAATAAAATAAATATTACTTATCGTCCGCATGATTTATTTGCAGTTATAAATAAATATTTAATTTTTCGTAGAAAAAAAACCATAAAACTATTCCAAAATGCACTTAAAATAATAAATGTAAATAAACAAGTAGGTTTGTAACAGAATATGTCACTTAACCTGCTTCCAAACAACAGTTGTGTTTAACAGGTAAAAAGGCGCCAAACACAGCATTAATTCTATATTAGACATTTAACAGCTAATTTCAGCTAGTTTCATTTATTTTATTTCGAGAATTAAATAATTATTACTTAAATCGTTTGCAAAAAATTATATTTCAAAGAATAAATATGTAATATTTTTCTCTTTTGAATAGAATGAAAACATTGCTTACCTACATACAGAATCTTGAAGTGAAATATATTTGACGTCATTTCAAACTGATCGATGTCGCAAAAATAAATTTATTTTAATTCATTGTCTAAAAGAATTAAAGTTTCTCAAGCGATTGTTGCCATGGCAATGGTGATTTATTTCTAATAAAATGGCTTCCTATGCTTTTTAAATGAGCATTAAATGTTAAAGTTTTTTTAAGTAATTGAAGTACTTAGAAATCGAATTCTTTTCTGAAATTTTCAATATATTCTCATTTGGATACGCTGAATTTTTTGACGTATATCACTTTTCCGTAGCATTTGTAGTTAAATTCAGCGATTTAAATGACTCGAAATTGAATTTCAATGCTAATTCAATGGGAAATTCGTCGACAAATAGTAGATTTATGTCCGTCCGTTCGTACAGACAGACGGACAAAAAGTATGAAAGTCGGGTCTCTGAGGTCATAGCTTTCTAACAAAAAAAGAATTTTTAAGATCGGATGGATAGAACCGATTTTGGAAGGGGGGTACGGACAGACGGACGGACGGACAGACAGACGGACGGACGGACGGACATCGACCGCATGTCAATACCTACTTTTTTATTTTTTTTAATTCTTCGAATTAAAAAAAAAAGAAAAGTAGGCTAAAAATCAAAATCAATATTTTCAGGCTCGTTTCAAATCGTAGAACTGCGCTTTCCCTATAGTATCTTGATTATATTTTGCATAATGATTGCATTACAATCGGCTGGCAACAGTCCTTTCCGCGGGTTTCCAAAGTAAACAATAAAGTTCATGCGCACTTTTTCATCAATTTTTCGTGTATATAATATATTAAATAGGAATATTTCAAGCCAAATTTTTAAAGGTTGGTAAATTAAAACGTATTAATATCAATATTAAAATTAGAATTCATTAATCTCAATTTTAAGTCACATTTCCTGAGGTAGTTTGTATTACTTAATTTTATTGGAATATATCTTACCGAGCAACTTATTTAAAAATAAATATTCATTAAAAGATCTTAATTTGTAATCATTTACTAATTTTAACCTTATATTAAAGGTAATCGTGTTATGTCTTCCATTAGTCAGTTCCGTAACATTTTACTCTAAAAGTAAATCTTAATAGTGGTGCAGTAGAACTGCACTCTAGTATTGCAGTAGTGCAGTAGAACTGCACCACTGTAAAGATATACTAAGTAATAAAGATCTTTTTTGTGTCATTTTAGTTTCAGATCGTAGTTTTAACTTTGTGGTGTTTATTATTTAGGTAGAAATTTACTGAATTAATGAATTTTATCGGTTAGAGTATGCAAGTCATCCTATTCCTATGGCTATTTCGAAATTGGTTGACAAACATCTGTTTGACTGTGCAATTTTGTAATGACTCCAAATCTGATGCATATAAGATTTTTTTTTCGTTTATTCTATCATGTGTTACCTTATTAATGGACTTTAAAAGAAGTACTGAAATTTGTCATGCATACCAGTTGATAATGTGCAAATTTAAGATACACTGGGCTAGGGAGCCCAATCGGTAGGCACTCGCTTAGCATGCGAAAGGTCCCAGGTTGGGGTCCCGGCATCGCCAAAATAACTGCCTACCTATAAACGGCCCGTGCAGCCAAAAATGTCCCATGAATAATACTCCATGTAGAGAGAGGGAGTGCACGTTAAATATGCTACTAGTACCAACGTTGCTTATGATGTCACCTTAATGGTTGCTTTGGGTGCCTATTCAGGTGTCGGCTCGTCACTTGACTGTTGTTCTAAAATGCGATGCCCATCACCAATAGCTCTAGTGCGACGATAATTCAAGCTAAACTAAATTAAAGATGCACTGACAATTATTTGACATTTGGCTTAAATTAACTTAAAGCATTTAAAAATTCACAAAAAATGTGCTTCTTTTTTTTAATGTCTGTTCCCTATCACGCGACTTTATCCAGTTAAATTCACAACTCCTTTAATTAACTAGAAAAACGTAGATGAAGTATAAACTGACTGAATAGATCCTATCTTAAGTTTTTATGAATAAAGATCCATAAAATTACAACTAATTGTGAGATCAGGTATACAAATGTAAGAAAATATTGCCTGAGTTATAAAGCTTTTTCTTGGAGGCTCGAAACGTTTAGTTGTGATCATTCGATAAACTCATTATAAGCCCTTTTTTATTATTATTAATCATATTGTTATTTTGAACATAAATTTTGTAATGTCCCAGAGTTGAAAACTTAAAATTGTTTGGTTTGTATTGCAATGTAATCTCTTTGTCAGTCCAGGATTTCTTGCACTTGAATCATACATATTAGTTATACCAACCAAGAAGAGGACAAAATACTTGTGATTGGGTTAAAGGCCTTCTATGGATACCTAGTGCATCTAAATAAAAGAACAATCGAGTATAATTATATTATCTTTGCCAGGGATTGGGGTAACATGTTACTTGTAACGTTACTTTTTTGGCAAGCGGCGAGTAACCTTGTTTCATCGATCAGAAAGTAACTCTTTAGGGTCAAGTACGGTAAGTGTGATAGGGTTTCTGCATTTTTCATTAAGAAAATTCGTTCTCTGCTTCAAGTAAATTCCAAATCCTAAAATTGGTAGTGAATTTTTTTAAGAAACATACATATGTAGAAAAAAAATTATATGTTTGAATTCCAATTTTTAAGTGTACAAAATTTGCATTTCAAAATCCATTGCTGTTTTATCACACTTAACCCACATATTAACCCCCGTATATTTGAAGAAAAAAAAAGAAGACAGTTGCACTTAAATTCCAAGGCTCAAAACTTTCTTTTTACAAAAAATAAGGTCAATATTTCTTTTTAGTTTAATTATAAGCGGTCTAATGTTATAAATTTCAAACTTTCAGATTTTTAGAATGATTTCCAAAGTTACAAGAGCTGTTTATCACGCTTACCCCCAATCACACTTACCCCACTTGACCCTATAAATAATGATTCATTATGTTACTTTTCTGTTACTTCCCAAAGACTGCCGGATGCCAATTTTGAAATGCATCTCCTTTAATGTTAAATATAAAAAAGAAGTTGTAAACTCATTCAAATGGCAGGGTTTTTTTTTGTGTGCTTATGTTGCTTTAGTTTAGGCTTCACTTTGAAAAACAATAGGTACTAGGGTTAAATTTTTGGTGCTATTTTCCTTATAACTTGAAATTTCTAAACATAACTTTCTTTAAATTGTTACTTTTTATATTAAGTAACTGTAACTAGTTTTCAAATTAAGTAACTTTAACGGAGTTACTCTTTAAAATTTACTTTCTGAGTTTGCAGCTACTTCCCCAACATTGACTACATTATCTCTAGAGGGGGAGAACACCCCCCCCCCCCTCTATGTATGCCCAGATTCGTTGGTCAGTGATGTCACTATTGCCATGTATAGGTGAAAACTGTTATCTATTTCTCTTGGTCAGCTAATAGATAAGAAACAGTAATTTAGGGGGGCATATCCTGGTTCTGAGCTTATCACTTAGACCATCACTTGGTCATAGCTTATCTATTTGATAATTGCTTACTTTTTCTTCAGTTATAAAGATTTAAAGGTAGGAATAAGAGGTAAGTTCAACTTCATGTTGTGTTGAATTCCTTAATTTATCTTTTGTATTAAAGTGGTTAAATTTTTTTTTACAGATTAAAGCAGTTTCATAAGCAGTAAATTAATCGAATCGACAAGTTTTTTTTTAGTTTAGTCTTGAGTTATATTTTTGTATGAATATTCAACTTTTATGTTTTTAGAATTCCTGAATTTATCTTTTGTATTGAATTGGTTCAAAAATTTGCAACAGATTAAGGCCATTTCATAAGCAGTAAATTAATCTAATCACCAATTTTTTAGTTTGTAGTTTTAAGTTATATTTTTTTATTTGTATCAAGTTGTCCTGTTTTTAAAGGAAATCCATGCCAGATTTCTTGGTTTGGTGAAAAATATATGTGCAAGTATAAAACACTCCAGAAAATCATGCGAACTGTTTTTATTGAAGGAATTTACTACAGTGAACTCCTGATTATTCGCGGGTGGATTATCCGCTTTCCACCTCACCAACCACGAACTGTTTTTGTCACAAAGGGTCTCTTGTTAAAAAACACTGCCCGCCATTTTAATTTAATTGCTTTATGTGATTTTAAAACTAGCGAAATGCATGAGAAACTAAAAAAAAGTTGTCTTCACAATTCAAGACGAACTACAACTCATTAAAAAGATCAAAAACGGATCCTCTAAAAATCAAATGTGCTTGCAGTATGGCATAGGAGAAACGACAGTAATAAACATTTTGAATTAAGTAAATTTGTACATGCTATATAGGATAACTGTAATTTATTTTATTAAAACCCAGAAAAGAATTTTTGTTTATCGGCATTTTCTTCATTTTTGCGGATTATCCGCGAATTTGCTTATCCCCGGAAGCCGTGCCACCCCATTCCGCGGATAATCGGGTGTTTACTGTATATGGTTTTTACTTTAAAAAATTCTATCTTTAATAAATATAGGAATATTTTTTCAGGTTCTCAACAATCATTCCCAATGAAATACGTTCTGGTTACCGGAGGTGTGATAAGTGGGATCGGTAAGGGTGTCATTGCCAGCAGCATTGGTAAAATCCTGAAAAGTAATGGCTATGAAGTGACAGCAATCAAGATTGACCCCTACATTAACATTGATGCTGGAACCTTTTCACCTTATGAACATGGTAAGCTTAATTTTTTTTTTCTAACTTTCAGACATGCCAGCTTTCCGAATTGAACTGCTATAAGCAGGTAAACTGCAGTAACTTCCATAATGACTTAGACCATTGTTGCAAATACTTAATTACTCCAACCGATAAGAAAATATACTGGAAAAAGCTAACTATTTCTGATCAAAAATGGTACGACTCATTGTTGCGATTACTGCGTTTTACCAGCACATGGCAGTGAACCTCGGAAATACTGGATTTTTCGCTACTTTCTGAATTTCCTTGTACCTTAACTTTATCTTAAAATCTGGGAAACGGTTATAATCAAGTTAAATTCAAAGAGTTTGGCAAGTTGGTTGGTTGAATTAATATCAGACAAGATACATAAGTTGGCAGATCTCAACATTAAGTAGACTTTATTATTTGTGTACTACTTGCTGATTGTATATGGATTGTGATACATATTAGTTGGTTTGAAAACTACTAAATAATTTTTTAATTATACCAAAACTGTTCATTATTTTTGCTTTAGAGAAATTATTTCAATTCATTTTTAGTTGATTCAACTGATTTTTTTTTGTAAAATTCATCCCTTTTATTTTTTTTTAGTTGAAATTTTTTATTGCAAAGTTTTAAACCTATCAAGTCGTTTTATTAAACAGGCTTCAAATTGGCAGCAGCTTTGCAGTTGCATTGGCTTAAGAAATGTGCCTTATTGTTATTCTAACTGATATGCTTTTTTGTGCCAATAAGTAGTAAAAAATTTAATCATTAATAGATCTTTATGATGGTAATAGTAATATCCAAAAAAATTGCAAATGCGGTCATCAAAACACATGTTTTCATTTAGCTTAACTTTCTCTTTTCGGCAACGTCATAGACACAACAAATTTTAAAAAAGAGTACCGTCAGTACACCAAAACCGAGCTTAAGTTTGCAGCAGAAAAATGTACTAGGCGGAGGAATCTGCGTAAACAACGCTGCTGGCGCCGAAATTTCGCCTGCTCCTATTCGCTGCTCTTTCGACCCTGATATTCGTGCGCCCTGTTACGTCAAAACGAAGGAAAAAAATAATTAAAATAACACTCTAACTGAAGCTAAACTAATAAAAATAATAAATTTATGTCTTGAATAACAAACAAATTTGTTTATTGAATGTGAAATACCTTTTTGTATTCGATTCTTGCACTCAAAAATTAGAACTATTTACCCTTTTTCTTGTAGAACATTTGTATACTGCAAACTTGAAGTCGGTTTTGGTGTAGATAGAGGGTTAAACACACACATACCTAAACAAATCACTAAAAAATTAGATACATTGTTTCAAAAGCAAATCTAACAAATAACAAGAAAATGTCTTGTGTTACAGGTGAGGTTTTTGTTCTGGACGACGGTGGGGAAGTGGATTTAGATTTAGGTAACTATGAGCGTTTCATGGACATCCAGCTGCACAGGGACAATAACATTACCACTGGAAAGATCTATCAGCATGTCATCAACAAGGAAAGGAGAGGAGACTTCTTGGGGAAAACTGTACAGGTCTGGAATATATATTTATAAGGATTTAAGGTTCATGGTTTGGTACAATGTACTTGCTAATACTGCCGTGGGCAGGTAAACTGCAGTAATCGCAACAATGAGTTGTACCATTTTTGGTCTGAAATAAAAATAAATCCAGCATGTTTTGTTAATTGTTAGACTAATTGAGTGCTTGCAAAACTGGTCCAAGTCATTATGGAAGTTACTGCAGTTTATCTGCCCACGGCGGTACAAGTCTTTTAAAGTACTAGTAAGTCTACTACAAGTCTTTTAAAGTACTAGTAGCAACAAGTAGTACTTTTAAAGTACTACTTGTTTGCATTGCAATTTTTAACCACACAATATGTGATTTTTGTGATACAGACAAATTTGGTGACAACAAGTGTCTAAAAAAAACAACCTTGTCTAAAAAAGCTTGTTTATAATGCCGAAAGGTTCGGTCCATTAGATTGCCCATAGACTCTAATGATATATCTTGCTAATAACGAGTTTTAATTAATCCATCACTTATAATGCTAAAAATATTTTTGTATGATTTTTAAAATACCTTTGTAAGGATTTTTTTTAAATTTTGCTTTCCCTTTTTTTACTTAACTAAATTATGTGTGAAAAACAACCAGATTTGAAATATATTTCTGGTAAAAATGTGTTCAATGTCATTTTATAACTTCAATACTATGAGTACAAACTATGTATTTTACAAAATTTCCTACACTAAATATTTATGCTTGTTTACAATATTTCTCTTTTATGATGACAAACATAGCGTTACCAGGAATGACGCTATAAGAGGTTATACTGTATTTTATACCTTGACCTTAAAGTTTCTTAATTTTCAATAAAGAAATGTTTACAAGTACTGTGAGTGCATATCACAATTTGAATATTTAAAAAAAGTTGTAGATTTTTAAAGTTTTAATTTTTGTTCAGAGCAAAGTTAACCACATATTTGGATATTATTTTATCACTCTTTTGCATTATTAGTTATATTGTCTGTCTTTTTCTATATTTTTACTTTTAACCCTCTGGGGGATAATATGTAGATGTTTAAACCCGTCACTTGACTGTCAGGTTTTCCAACAGCATATAATTTTTTTAAAAAATTTATGTTTATTAATTTTGACCATTGATGTTTTTAAATTTAATTTCAGTTGTTTAATTTTGTTATTTCATAACCACATCTCCTACCGAAATATAATTTTGAAAAATTAAATGTTCAGTTAAACATTTCTTTTTAAGTCTCATTCGGAGAGTGAAGACAAGTAACACTTTGGCCGAACATTTGCAAATGGGATTTTATTTAATAATAATATTTTTTTAGGTTGTCCCTCATATAACTGATGCTATTCAAGAATGGGTAGAAAGAGTGTCGGTTATTCCTGTCTCTCAAAAAGAACCTGAAATTTGTATCATTGAAGTAAGTAAAAAGTAGTAATATTCACAAATTAAAAGTTACCATGGTTAAATGAAATCTTTGTGTGTGCTGCTCCCTGGTTACAAAATTAGGGGAAGCAGTTTTTGTACTTGATTAGTTAATTGCATGTAGTTAGTTGCAATTTTTATCACATTTACTACTTCAAAAATAATTTCTCGGAATACCCTTCTCCCTTTAACAATAATAACTAAGTGCAACTGAATTTCCCATGAGTGCTATATGGCCCTTGTTTATGGTTTGTCGTCAGCAAATTTGATGGGTTATCTTCTGATAATCTGTACCTAACAGCTTTTTATACAGCTTTATAAAGTAGGTGGGTGCTATATAATTAACACCATTATTCACCTAACGAATGCAAATAAAATTTATCCCTATAAAAGACAACTTTTTAAGTTTTTTTTATTTATATTTAGGACTTGGATCTTTATTTTCACTCTAGTTTGAAGCATTTTTGTTTCTGCGTTTTTGTTTGTGTTCAAGTATAACTATATATGTTTTGTTCGCCTGTAGTGTACAGGAAATTTTCCCCTTATTTGTATTTCCCTTATATAGTTTTCCCCTTATTATTTATATGTTTTACTGTTTATTTCTTATTTTTTGTTTTTGTAATAAAGCTTATTATATAAAGTAGGGATTTATATAGCCATAGATTAACGTATTTCATTGTTACTGAACTTTATGCCTGTAACAAGTTTAATACATCAAGATATTTAATAATTCTTTTTTAATTTTAAAGCACTTTTGTATTAAACAGAACAGTAGTATAATTTGAGTTTGTTAAACTTTTTTCTGATACTTTATGTCTTATTTAGCTGGGAGGCACTATTGGAGACATAGAGGGTATGCCATTCGTTGAAGCTTTCAGGCAGTTCCAGTTTCATGTTAAGCTAGAAAACTTTTGTTGTGTTCACGTCAGTTTAGTGCCAAAGGTAATGTTATTTTTGTAATTAGTCGATTTAAATTAAGCGAGTCGATTTAAATTAAAACATTTTTGATTATAAGATCAAATTTAATTAAAATTTAACTTATAATTTTTTTTTACGTAAGACATCTTCAAAGACATTGTATATTCATGATTTACCTTCTTAGTAAATAGTTTGAGTTTAAAATTCATTGTACTATAGAGTCCCACTTTTCCGAAAAATGCAGGACCAAAAATAAAAAAAATTACTGCATATTTTGATAAATAAATCCAACTTTGTAAGTGCGTATTTATTTATGCGTATACATTTCATATTTTTGCAAAAAAAAATCCTGGGCCTTTCGGTTAAACCGATTTTTCGGATAAACTGGACTCTACTGTATCATAAACATGTGCATATCTGATATATTAAACTTGTAAAAAATAAATTATCCATCTTTAATATTTTTTATTATATAATTCTCTCAAGCAGTTTATAAGTTACGAGGTTATTTTTAATTTACAAAAGTACCCAAATAAATCATAGTTTCAATGTTTGTTTTTTTGTTCATAATTCAAACATTTTTTGCTGGATTATGTACAAAAACTAAAATAAACTTATTGAACTATCATAAGATTATTTTTTATGTGATATATTAAATGTACGTTTTTTTATCTTCATTTTCAGCCCAAAGCAACTGGGGAACATAAAACCAAGCCTACTCAAGCTAGTGTTCGAGAATTAAGAGGACTCGGTTTATCTCCAGATTTAGTATGTTTCCACTTCTTGAGTTTCATTTAAAATCATAATTGGTAAAATAAATTATTAAATATGGTAGCAGAATTATTATATTTTGCTTGATTAGTTTTTCTTGGGGCATCAGGTTTTCAGGCTTAGTTTCATCAGGTTTTAAGCATCTTAAATTATTCAACTGTTAATTAAGGGCATTGCTTTTAAAGCTTTTCTCAGTATAACAATAAAATTCTGTAATTGGCACTCATTATGCTTTAAAGAAAAACAGCTTGTTTATATGTCACTACATCACTTAACCTAGAAGTAGTTTCCATTTTATGTGAGTTTTTAAAATTTAGGTAGAATTATTTTGTTTTCAAATTAATGTATGTAATTTTTTTAAAAAATTGCAGCCAAGTAAATAAAAGTTAAAAAATCGGTTTAAAATATGCTGCCCTTACAAATGTTGAAGTCACTTTATAAAGCCCTTACATTTGTATCAAACTTTGAAATCCAATGTGTTGCTGAATTGATATATTATTAATTAGTTATCTAACCCCTTCCTTCCAGCTCCCATGAAAATGACAAGGTTAGGTTGCTGGCTTTTCCTAGAAATTTAATATGTTTTAACTTCAAGTTAAAAATGAATAATTAAAAGTGAATACATGTGATACATCGTAAAAACTCTATAAAGTTATAATATTAACCCCACAAATATCTATAATTAAGTATTCTAATATTCAGTTCTTTCTTGAATCAGTTAATGTTTTACCGAACCATCGAACAGCTGCCACGTTCTAATAGGCGTCAATACATTCTTTCCCAGAGAAACTGCAGATGCGGCAGAATTATTTTGACTTCTGATCTACTCTTCTCTCATAACCATTAGAAATACTCTCACTTTCTAATAAGACCTCGAGGTGTGAGGTTCTGTGTGCTTTGGCAGCCTTTCCTTGCCCTCTTTAACAGCTGTAAAGGCTTCTTTACTACTTTTAATGAACAAAATAAAATTCTCCTTTATTGGAATTTCTGAAATATTATATTCTCATGTGTAGTAAATGTCATTCTAAATAGTACGCTCTCCTATGAAGTAGTTCTCCTTCTTCATACATATATTGTTAATAAAATATTTCTATGTTATTTTCAGGGATATAAAAATAAACACTTTTATGACCATTATCTCGCACTATCTATATCACTTTTATAATAGTTAAGAGGTTGATTATTTATTACCCACCTTCATTTAATTGCATTTTTAAGTTAAAATAACTGTAACATTACATATTAGTGTTATACATATTTTAAAATTAAAAGTTTTTAACTACTTAGAGTGAATATACCTTCTTATATCTCATTTAGGCACTATAAATGTATTGTTTTTAACTTGATTCAAATATTTTTTAGGTTGTTTGTCGCAGTGAAGAACCAGTAGATGAAAGTGTCAAGCAGAAAATATCTAATTTCTGTCATGTTGCTCCAGAACAGGTTTGTGTTATTATGTATTTGAAACTCAATCAAATATTTAGTTTAAAAATGCGTAATAATTACCTTTTGTTTAAAATATCTTATTTTACATTAACCCTTTTACTACTGAAACCGCCCAGGACAGCCGTCTGACTAAGGATTCGATAATGATATTCCTATCCTGTATTACACGGAAACAAAAATTCTTTCGTAGCTAAAGGGTTAAGTAATGAAAATTTGGTAGTACATAGTTCCTTAATTGCAGTCTTTGGATCTTAATAAATGTATATAAAACACATTATTGCATTGAATTTTTGATATACATAGCACATATATATTGTGTTAGTAATATTATCGTCGATTGTTTTAATATAGTATATGTTGTACATAGTATAACCAAATGAAAAAAAATTAACTTAGGTATTTTCTTTAAAAAATGTGTGTTATCTTTTGTTTAAAATATTTCTTTTTATTTAGTACCTAATAACAATGTTATAGCCATGTTATTTTAATACTGTGCTTTTAGTCTTAATAAATGCTTATTTTTTAAAAAAAATCATTTAACACTGTACAAATTTCTGATCTTCAACACTTTCAAGGCCTAGTATAAGTTTAGTCTTGTACATAAATCATGACACCTACTTGAGTATTATTTCTTTAAAAAAAAACATCTATAACATAATTTCGGTCTTTGCTTTGAATGTCTTGGAGTCATATTAAAATTCTACACAGGGTTGCCACCGTATTTGAAAACCTTGAAAAAAAAATACATTGATTGTCAGGGTCTTGAATGTGCTTAAAAAACATAATCAACCTTGAAAATTCCTTAAATTTTTTTGCTTAAAGATAACTTGGTTGAGTTTTCTTTAATTGTGTCATAATATATAAACATAAGTTTCTCTTTTTTTGCTGGAATCTGTAGGTATTTCATTAAAACCAACTTAGCCATAGTTACTTTATTTTCTGAAACTTCTTAATGTTATTACAAAAATTCTCTTTAATTTTTTTTAATACTTTATGATTAAACATCTTTAATAATAACTTGCAGTTTATTTTTATCATTAAATACCACATAATAATTAGAACTTGTATGCGAATACCTGATATCAAGAATATGAAATTTTGTTAGAAATATACTGAGCTATTCTTAGGCACACAGATACCTTAATTTTTTGTTAAATTCAATGAAATAAATTCTTCAATGACTGTCTTTTACCGTATGATAAGTCGTCATTGATTCCTGACATGTGTACTGATAATCAATAGTTTCGTAATTTTTTCCTATTGTTAAATCACTAATTTAGTTTCTGGAATTTCAGCACATTGTATTGCCATCAATTTCTAGAAAAATTTTCCCTTGGGAATGTGAGCAAATCACTATTCGATATGAATTAACTGATGTGGTAAATATATTCTTATCTGAATAGCTAACAAGAGATGTCAGAATATCGCATTTTTTGGACTTCATCTAACACATCTTTGTCCAGTTGAGTTTTAAAACTAGATTTTTTTCCTGTTTGGAAATTTGAATGAAATGTGAACATTTTTGATACAAAATGACAATCATAATGGCTAATTTTTTTATTTATGCAACATAATTGGATCACAGCCACTGTGGTTAGTGTTTATGACTTTAAACCTGAGTCCAAATAGGAGTCATATAGAGGGTTGGGAGTCTACTCCACTCGCACCCTATCTGTTTTTTGTTGATAAATGGGTACTAAGCTCGTTTGCAAAGTTAAGTGGGGACGACTTTATCATTTATCTCTCGCTACCAATTTTGATGCGCAGATTACAATGAATCTGAGCTCTCTGTAGATGTTTAAGTATACTGAGATTTAATTTTGCCTAGAGAACCCAAGCCAAATGGGCCCTTCAGGGATCTTTTACATGGCACATAATCATATGACATTGGGCCCAAGATTTTCCCATCCAGATAATCCGACCACTCAGAACCGTGCTTGAATCTGCGATCTTGGGCTTACCAATGTATAAACTTTCAATCAAATGTATATCCAAACCTTAATTTCTCCCTGTATTTTTGCTTACTGGCTTTACCCTTGCTCCCATTTGAGATAGTGTCTCATGTATTAACTTTTCTATCAATTATAACTCCAGAGATTCAAAACAGTGACTGAAAAGTTATGGAACTGTGTGTGACAACAGTGCTAGAGAATATCACACTGTACACAGAAAAGTGACCTATCCTAACTTTTCCAGTTGCATATGCTATAATATTCAAAATTAAAAAATCTGGTGACTAAAGCAGAAATCAAATTGATTGGCAGAATTGTTGGAATACAGTATGCTAATCGTAATTTTTTTCTATAATGCAATGCGATACAAAAAATAAACTCCAGACAATTTTTCAGAAAAACTATCATCTTTTTGCAGATAGGTCACTTTTCTGCATACAGTGCAGTATCTTGAGGGGAAAAATAGGAAAATAGTTTTACCTTGTATTATAAGTAACTTATATTTAATGCCATCCCGACAGCACAACGGTTAGGAGCTTCTGGGTTCGGGTTTGAATCCTGGTAAGGCATGGATGTTTGTGTTTGTCGACAAATGTTGTTATTTGTCTATGTGTTTGTGTCGTCCTTTCTATGTGTGTCTCTTGTGTCTGTGTCACATCTGGCAAGTGGGGTAACAGGCTATAAAGCCTATGCTTTTCCCTTCTAGAGGTTCATTCCATGTCATTTGTCAACTTACATTAAATGGTTTACCCTCGGATATATGAATTTATTTGTAAGAAAATCGTCACAGTACCTAACTAATCTGAAGTGTATTCCTCATATTTCCAGGTCGTATGTCTCCATGACGTCAAGTCAGTTTACCATGTCCCAATCTTCATGGAGGAACAAGGATTGGTGGAATTCTTCCACGATCGTCTGAATCTTCCTGTGAGGCAACCGGATATTCCAAACAAGGGTGTTCGACCTTCGCTGTGCTGGAAAACGTTGGCTCAGAGAATCGACCACTTCACCAAGGAGGTGAAGATTGCCTTGGTCGGCAAGTACACTGGACTTGAAGACAGTTATGCTTCGGTGCTGAAGGCCCTACAGCATGCCACCATTCAGTGTAATCTGAAGCTTAACTTAAAGGTAAAACTCTCTTCAAATTCTACAGGGGTGGAGCCCAGTCGATTAGGCACTCGCCTAGCATGCGAAATAACTGCCCACCATCCAAATTAACAACTGACCTATAAAAGGCCCGTGCAGCCAAAAATGGCCGACGAATAATACCCTGTGTAGAGGAAGTGCACGTTAAATATCCTTCAAAGTCCTAACTCTGCGTACGATGTCGCCCTTAATGGTTGCATTGGGTGCCTATTCAGGTGTCGGCTCGTCACTTGACTGTGGTTCTAAAATACGACTCTCGTCATGTAGGTCTAGTGCAACGATAATTCAAAACCTAATCTTTAAATTCTACATGGTTTCTTTTACACCTTGAACTATATTCTGTTTTTGGGGAACAGCGGAGATTTATTGAGATTTGTAGAAACTATCAAAAATTGTTAGTTAACTCTTGGAAATGGCTCATACCGAAATGACATACTAAGAAAGCCCATATTTTTGTTAGTTTAGATTTCCTAATAAGTTGGCAGTGACCTTTGTAATCTGTAAGATACTAGTTTATAGTCTTTTATCAATTCTTTTTCCTGAGTGTTGAATTACCCTAATAATCATTGCATTTTTGGATATTATTGTAGCAGCACAATATGGAGTTGCCATTTAGGTAACCTCTTCTAGTTAATTTAACCTTATTTTGATGAATATGTTACTTACATCTTACAGTTCTTACCTGTGCATGGTTATAATTCTACTGGGAATTACATAGAATTAGCTTTCAGAAAGCCTTCTTTAGGTACTCTAATCCTGTAATTGAGTTATTGCATTACATTGTAAATTGGTCACTTCATTAAGATAGGCGAAAGGGTTAATTATAAACATTGTTATTTTGGACATTTAACAATTTTTGGTAGCCAAATAGTTTGAAAAATATTTTGTATTTTAAATGCTTAATGAACGTATTTCCTTTTTTAGTTCATAGCAGCAGCTGACTTAGAAACTGAAACCGAAAAGAAGAATGGTAAACGTTATCATGAAGCCTGGAGGGATTTATATGAATCTGAGTAGGTCTTTCTTTCGTAGAATACAATTTCAATTTTATTTTTTTATAATTTAAATGTAAAAAAGGTGGTACATTTTAGTTATTTTTTACATTTAATTTGTTTAATTATATTAGTTGGGGACCTTGTAAGTAACATGAAGTAAACTTACATTTTATTCAATTTGATATAAAGTTACCCTTTTCTTTGATATTACTGTAAAAGAAATAATTTTGTTCAATCTTGGCCCTCTAATGCATACTGTTGCCATATTTCAACAAGTTACACAATCCACTTTATTCTATTGAAGTAGAGCTCTCTCTCAATAAATCTGTGTTTTTTCATTCTTTACATTCCATTTTGAAGTTTTAGTTACTTATAACCCTCTTAGTAAACCCTGTCAGTAGTAAAAGGGTATTCGAAATTAATGAGTGAAGTTATTAACTGTTGTGAAATTACGTCTTTGGCAGTATTCAAAGTATAATAATTCTAGTACTAAGTACAAATAAATTTTTTTGAAAAAAAAAAGTATAGTTCAAGAAGATTATTTTAAAATATATTTCATAGTTTTCTAATCATTCTTATCAAAATTGGAATTTTGTAGCTGTTTTTTGCCATATGGTCAAAGATTTAAAAAAATTGAAATTATTTAATTTCTTATGCAGTTAATTTTTCTTCAGTAATTTTCCCATAATGTATGAGTATTAAAGATACAAATATTTTTTTTCGGGATTTAAAAAAAAATCCTGCATTGCAGGGTCAAACTAATATTCAGCATCTTCTTTGTAAATTTCAGTTTTTTGAACACTAAAATACAAGTTAAAACTATCTTATTGCATGATCACATGTTGAGCTCTTGATTATTCCAACTTAATGTAAGCAAATTAAGAAAAATAGTTCCATAATCAACTGACATAGTGTAATAGATAGACAAATATTTGTTTAAAAAAAAAACAAGTTTCATTGAGAGTTTAAATGTTTAATTATAATTTTTTAAATGTCCTGCGTATTTAATATTTGTTTTATTACCATTAACTAGTTAATAATGACCATTAACTAGTTAATAATTGTTTTCTAGTGGTGTCCTAGTTCCTGGGGGATTTGGACTCAATGGCATTGAAGGAAAAATTGCTGCTATCAAGTGGGCTAGAAGCAACAAAAAGCCCTTCTTAGGTAAGTATTTTCGCAAAGAATTTCAAATAAATGAAAGTTTTATTATTAGCATGTTTTTCCCTATTTTATGGTCTCTATCATTTTGAAACCGAAAACAGTTTTATTACTATGTATAAAGTTTTATTATTATGTTTTTCCCATATTTATTATGATTCATACTATTTTTAAACCGGAAAACAGTTTTATTTTACTATGTATATATCAAGTTTTATTATTATGTTTATGTTTTCTCATATTTTATAGTTTCAATCATTTTGAGATGGAAAACAGTTTTATTTCTTGGTTATAAAAACTGTTATTTTAAATAGCACAAGTGTAGAGTTCAGTTAATTCCTTGGAACAGTTGTTTCAAAACCAATTCTTTTCTGGGCATTTTCAAACTCTTAAGCCTATCATCCATTTTGTAACTTAAGCTAAAAATTCCACTGGTATGATGTATCAAATCTAGCTAATGGAAAATAATTATTATGTTTATTCCAATTTTCCTTCTCAGATACAAAATATTAGAAATTAGCTTGAAAGAATTGCTTTAAAATAATACAGTATAACCCTGTTATAGCATCATTCAAGCGGCCACAATGTTTAATGAGTGGCGTTGTAACCGTGGTCAAATATTAAGTGCAGGGAATCATTTAAAATCTGTTTCATATACTCCTAGTTTATAATGAAAGTAAAAACATTTATTAAAAAAAATTTTAACAGAAACTTATTTTAAATAATTTGACCACTTTTTCTGTAAAAACTAAAATGATTTTTTCTTTAAGAAGACATTTTGGATATCACTTAACCTATTGCGAACTCGCATCCTTTTTTAAAACCTCCCCACAAACAATTAACACATTAATTAGTTCCGAAATTGATCTGGAAGATTGAATCTTGATTTGATTGAAGAAGATCCAAATATCAGTTTTCAGCCTTTGATTACAGGTATCAGTAGTTTGTTTCTATAAAAAAAGAAGTTGAATGATGGTCAATACAATATTAGAGCTCTTAAAAAATTATTACAATTGTTTTCAAACTTTTTAAAAAGTTCTTTTAGTCATTAATTTTAAAGGCATTTTGCATTAAAAAGAGTGTTCAAATCTGTTAACTGCAAGAAATTGATACGGCCTTTTTTGTTGCATTTATAGCGCAACCAATGTATTTTTTTAGAGTTTAAGACATGTCCCTAGTAACTATTAAGCCAAAAAATTAAAAATGTCTTTGAAAAACATACTTTTTAGCACATATTTGTATGAAAAGTATGTTTAGATTATAAGATTTTAAGGGTAAGATTTTGCTCGGGTCTTAAGAGGTTAAGCACATATTTTTTGCTTTATAACTAAGGATGTAATTTAAAAATTTTGTTATAAGCAAGCTATTATAATAAAGGATATAGGCAAATCAAAGGACCAAACTTTTTTGGTGTTTCTTAAACGAGTTATCATGGCCTCCGAATTTGACTGTATTCTAATTTAAATAAAATTCAAACCACAAATTTAAAAAAATTGGCTGTCAGGATTCTATACTTGTAAGGAACTGTATTTTTAGTGAATTTTGTTATAAAGATGCTATAAACATTTCATAATGACTCTTACAAATGTACATGTTTATATTTAAACATTCTGTGATCTATCATGGACTTTTTTTTAATGTAGGTATTTGCTTGGGCTTCCAATTAGCTGTGGTTGAGTTTGCTCGAAATGTGATTTGCTGGGAGGATGCCCACTCGGCAGAAATGGCTCCTTCTGATGATTCGCATAAAATTGTTGTAAGTTACAAAATTTCTTTATTGATATTGTGTTTACAAAGTTTAAATTTTATACAGTAAAAAACCTTGAAGAAAGTCTTAAAAATAATTGTGTTAGAGGCCTTAGAAAACTTATTTATTTTTATTGATATTGTGTTTACAAAATATAAAGTTTATACAGGCCTTGAAAAGAGTCTACTTAAAAATAATTGCTTTAGAGGTCTTAGAAAACTTATAATTTTATACTTACTCTTAAAAAGATTATAATTTTTACACATAAGGCCCTAAAATGTCATTTTGGTTTTTTGTTTTGAATTTTTTTTTCCATAAAATAATAAATTTTTTTCTCACAATTTTTATATATTTAGTCCTAAGTATTCTTTCAACTTATTGCATTTTCAATTGTGAAGGATAGTCTTTCATTGTGAATTAATTACCAAACTTGGTACAGTGGTGGAAATTGATTTATGAACTGACAGTTTTTTAACAGTATTTCTTTATTAAATGCATTTTTATCGATTTAAATTTTATATACTATACAGGCTTTGCATTATAAACTATACACGTAAATAAAATTTTATATAAATTCGTAAACAATTTATTTTTTTGACATTTTAGTTTTAGCATAGTTAAATTGATTTATGAACTTTTGCATTCAATCTCAATTAATAATTGCTAAAAAATTTTTTTGTCGCTAATGCTTCCTTGATTTTGTTTTTCATAGACAACACAAAACTTTGGGTCAAGTTTTGGTCAAGCAATTTGCAGTTTTTAATGATTAAGTCCTTCTATTCCATAACTGATGCACACTTCATTAAAACCATACTCCATTTAAGTAAATTATTCAAACCAATTGATCTCAGACATTATTCTTGGGGTTTAAGTCATGGCTATTGGCAGGGTGATCTAAATGAACAACACTTAGTTCATTAAACAGTCTTTAATTTCGTTTGAAATGTGGATACTTGCATTATCATGCATAAAAATCTAATCAAAAGCATAGTTTTGCAACGCAAAAAGGAATTAAAGAATTTTCTAGAAACTAATCTGCAATAAAGTTATGTTTGTCAGCAATTCAGAAACAAAACCTTGTTTCTTCAATCATAAGATATCGAGGCCCAAACCATCAAACTTCCACCACTAACATTTCTGCTGAAGACAGATCTTGGTTATTTCCGAAGATCCTTTCAATAACATTTTAAACCATCACGTCCATCCAAATTGAACATTTTTTCATCAGCAAAGTTCACTTTTTTCCTATTTCTCTCCCTCCACCCCCACCCAATCCATTTTCATGTAGTTATGACTACATTTTAATAGCCTGTTCTCATGGTGAAGAGTAAGCTTTGGACCAGCCTTCATTTTGGAACATTTCAAGTTCGACGACGATATCAATATTTGTCCTACTCTTCTGGGAGTTACAGGAAGTGATTGTTCATAACAAATTCGCCCTGTAATGCACAAATGCTGACACAAATGGTAACTTTTTGGGATACCAGTCCAATAATCCTGCTTTTGTCCCTCGTCCTTCGAGGGTTGCACCTTTTTTAATGATGGCTTTTGCCGAAGTCAGAATGATTCTTCAAATATTTATGAATTATATTTATTGATCTTTTAATTAATATGCTAATTTCTCTTACAGAATTGTTACAATATTATATAAGGGTCATTTTTTACCTTTTTGGTTTCAGGCAGTCCCGCAAGCTTTCCTATTTAGTAAAATGGGGGAATAAAACAGATAAATTTCAACAAATTTGGCCTTAATCTTATTTATAAACACTGATAGTAAGCTCCCCTGAAGTTCAAATGAAGAACTAGTTAAAATATTTGGTACCTGGGTTCAAAATAAATTTGAGTTCATAAATCAATTTCCATCATTTGACATGCTTAAAAACTAAAATTATATATATTTTTATTTAATATCATTTTTTGAAAAAAATTATGTTTGAAATTCCTTTATTATGCTCTGAATATCCAACACACAAAATTTGAATTGTTAGCACTTAATACAAAGCGATATCTGGTGAAAAGAATGTTAGTTCATAAATCAATTTCCACCACTGTAGCTTATTTCAATCGATTGAGAAAATTGATCTAAAAAATCTTGGCTTATTTTGATTGATTGAGCAAATTAATTACACAAATTGATATATATATATATATACATATATATATATATATATATATATATATATATATATATATATTATAAAACAATGCTTTAATATATATTATGGCTCATTGAAGTTAATATAACTTTTTAAAGCTATATCATTAATTACTAGTCATGCTACATTAGAAATTAATAGAAAGATATTTTAATAATCATGCCTCACAAAAAAAATTGAAGTAAATACTTCTTACTTTGCGGTTTAAACTGAATTATAAAAGTATGAACAATGAAAATGTGATGCGCTAAAAATTTGAATGAAACGATGCATGTTCCTTACTTATTTTCCATCTTTCTCAGCGCATCTGTGTTTGATACTGCTATTGTCAAAAATTTGATTAGTAAAACAAAAACTATTTAATTTCTGGAATAAAGTCTTTGAAACTTTTTCAGTGAGAAATAATTTTTTAAGTAGGTCAAAGTGATTTTATATATAGCATATTATAACATAAACTCCCTCAAATTCTTATATTTTAACCCCAAAAAAACTTAATAACTTAAATTTCCTTTTTCATATATCCCTAACATCACTTAGTACTTTACATCCCAACTACACCTTGTCGGTGGCAAACAGTGGCCTGAATCAATCGTTCCCACAGAACTTTTCTGAATCATCTGCCCACACGTTGACCTTTTAAAAACCTTTCGTATAATAAAATCTCAACTCTGATTGGTCATGAAAGAACAGTTTGACATTCTTTGCCATATTTGTGAAGCACTTCGCCACAAACTATCCTCATGTCTAGACACTAAAATCTATCCTCTCCTGATGCGTAGTTGGTACAATAAAATATTTAATTATATCTAAGTTTCCCTGTCAACTTCAAGACATTCCAATTCGGTCCTTTCTGAATTTTGCTTCAGCTACACGCCTCTTTTCATAAAGAGGCAGAGATTTATTCTTATTTCCAGGGGATAGTACAATAGACCTCTGGTCGCAGTGCTCAGCTCACTGAGCCCCCCTATAAATGTCATAAGTCATTCCCTGTAGACTTATTTTACATATATTTTAGGTGATTGAAATGCCAGAACACCATACCGGAATAATGGGAGGAACAATGAGGCTTGGGAAGAAAACCACCATGTTTAAAGTCAGAGAAGACAGGCAAAAGTCTATTTTGTGTGAGTAAAAATACGTTTAAAAAAAAAATCTTGTGAGCAATTTAAAGGTGCATTTACATGAGCCATCGAATCCATGGAAAAAAGAGTAAACTACGCAATTTTTCCCTCTTGGGGATTTTCTCCCTGACAGAATCGGAATTGCAGTGTTTCATTGTGTGGTTTCGCAAACTCTCCAATGAAGGAGGTTTTGATGTTTCATAATATGGATTCGGCCACAGACTATCATTTGGGTTAGAAATCCTGCTCAACCTCTTTTCCCCCAATGGGGATTTTGGCATTCCATGAATTCGATGGCTCATGTAAAGGCGCCTTAAGTTAAACAAATTTAGTATATTTTTTTTTACATATACAGATATAACCTGGTTATAAAATCATTTCAGGAGTTCATGTTGTTTATAACATTATAAACGTGGCTAAATATTGAGTGAATTTTTTTAATGTAAAATATGTATTATGTTCATATATTAAAGCTATAAAATGACATCTACTGAATAAAGTTTAACTCTACTTGCTATTAGTAGCACTTTGATTTATCCTTCGTTAGCTAATAATTTTTTAAGATGGGAAATAAATTTCCAATTTGGCAACTTTTTGCATCATTTGGTGAATAAATAAAAATTTAAAAAAAAGGGATTGCAAATTTTTTCATCTAAGAAAGCATTTTGAATACTGTATAAACATATATTTTTAGCGTTATAAGGTTAACGTATATAAGTTAAGCATATAAAGTTATTAGTTAATTAAATATTTTCATTTTGCGCAAGATACATTTCAATGTTTGTTTTGGATATTGCAATTTTTAAATATAGGTACTTCAAATTTATTTTATTTCTGCATAATTATGATCGAATTATGGCATAATTAGGATCGAAACTTTTATGGTTATTTAAAAAATTCTATTTTTATTTTTTAATTTAGTATATGTTGTTAATTGTTTTTTATTCCCTCCTAGGGCAATTGTATGGTAAACCAGACTCAATCGAAGAGAGGCATCGTCACCGTTATGAAGTGGATAAAAGTTTTGTCCCCGATTTTGAAAAAGCCGGGCTCAAGTTTTTTGGAGAAGACGAAACTGGAGAACGACTTGAAATCTTAGAGCTGCAAGGTATTGTTGTTTTCAGCTATCCTAAATTTAATTTCGGGTCTTGAAACAAAATCCTGTAAAATAATATATAAAATTTATATTTTAAATAATACATTATTTTTAAATAATTTGACTTACAAATTCTATCTGTATCTGCGATTCTGCAGTAAAACTTTGAGGTATTTAATTTCTTGTTTTGTGACATCTGTGTTTTATGAGAGCTACACCAAGCTGAAATTCAGCTATAAAAACAAGTATCTTTAAAAATTCATGCAAAATACTTACTAAGATTAAGTTATGTGTGTCACAAAACTTAAAGATGGCACCTTGTACTGTGCAGAAGATTTTATGTAGACAAATCTATACCCTTAACATTTCATATACTGTATAAATCTCAAATCTTTTTTCCTTTGCCCTTTTTTTTATGAATTTGAGACTTCAAATCAATTTTACTTAAAATCTATGAAAATATAGTGAATAAGTATAAAAAAAAATACAGTGAATAAGTAAAATTATTTAATTTCTTTTCAATAATTAAAAAAATGTAAATAACAATATTTTCTACTGACTTTATGTGGTCATTGAGAAGCCTTAATTAAGAGTGTAATCTCCATTAAAATTTCTATTAAGTAGTTCCAGTTAAAAATGCAAATTGAATTTAAAATAGCTTGAATTCATATAGTAGCTTTCTAGATATTTTAAACAAGTTCTGTCTTTTTAACTAAAAACCGTGTATAAAAGCCCTAAAATAATATATAGTATTTTTACACTTAAGAGTTCAGTTTTATTTAACCCTCTAATGCATACTGTTGTTATATGGCAACAAGTAACATAATCCACTGTATTCTATTAAAGTAAAGTAAAAATAATAAAAATACGAACGCTTAGCATTCTTCTTAAAATTATGGAAATGAAATATAACATTACCCCTTAAATTTTAATACCCAGAAATATCTAAAAAAGAATCGGGAAAAGTGCAGCTAAAGCGGGTAAGTGGGAGGATGGACGAAAACCATTAGACTCCTGCCTTAATCGGGTGACTTGGCAACTCAGCACAGGTGATGTCATAGTGAGCTCCCCGGTACAAATTACGAAAAATATTTGCATTTGAGGAAAAGTCTTAATTGGCCTACAGCATGTCAGCTTTTGTTAAAAGACGGAATTCCGTCCCACGGACGGAAGAGTGGCACCCTTGATGCAGGGTTGTTATGTTTAAAACATTTTGTTTAAAACAATTGTTTTAAACATGTTTAAAACATAGTAATAAAACACATGTTTAAAACAGTTTTTTTTACTGCAAATATTTTTACTGAAATATAATTTACTGAAAATATGATGGATGGGAAATTACTTTTTGTGCAAAAAAGAAGTCTAAAAAAATTGATATGGGTTTTATTTTAGGATATATGACCATGCTGTATTACCTTAAAAATTGAGATTGTGGTAAATAATAGACCCTGATGGAAGGGTAAACCTTGTATCATGTGCGATACTTAAGGTCCCCACAGTATTGACGTTTGTTATTATTATAGTTCCTATTTGTGAGATTTTTGCTAATTATCATTGCGGTACTTAATATTAGTTAATTGAAATAATATGAAACAAACTATTACATTATTAGTTTATAAATTCTTCTATTAGATCATCTAGTTTAATTAAATGAAGACACTAAATCGCCAGATAATCGAAGGATTTCTTGTATTCGATGATTCTTTGACTAAGAAAGATGTAAGGCATATGCCTAAAATTATTGGGGGTGGAAGTAAATATAGAAGACCAAAACGCAAGAAGAGCAATGTTTTTTTTTAAACCCATACAACTTGTTCAATAACCAAAAATCTAATTGTTAAAAAAAAAGTTTTAAACAACAACAAAAAAACATGTTTTTTTTAAACATGTTTTTTTCCCAACCCTGCCCTTGGGTGTATGTTGCTAACTTTTTTGTTCTGTTTTCAGATCATCCATACTTTGTTGCTGTCCAATTTCACCCTGAATACATCTCTCGCCCTACAAAACCTTCCCCACCTTATCTTGGACTTATTTTAGCTTCAAGTAATTTATTAGACGAACATTTGAAGACAAGCCCCAAATGTTAATTTAGTCTTTTAGTGTGATAGATTAAATAAAAATTAATACCATAATCCTTGTGTATTTTTTATTGAGCAAATATGAGTGATAGAGATATGAAACATTTAAACTTTTCTGCCTATTAAGGACAAATTTGTGAATAAAATTAACCACTACATTTCCGATTAAAATTGTTAATTTTAAGTTTTTCATGTCACTAAATTTATCCTAGATAAATTGTTCAGGACAACTGTCTTCATTTGTCTTACTACTACCATTATAAAATTAGTATTTTTTCCAGCAGGTCTGTTTAATTTGCGGCTTAGCCTTTTCAGACTCTGCATATTTGAAAATTGGCAAAGGCGTTTGGAAAATTTACAGAAATTTTGGTAATGGTATCTGTCTGCTTATGGTATATCAGGCCCTGTACAGCCTGTAGTCTGTGAAAGAGAAACACAAACTAAATTATAGACTTTTACTCTATGTGTACATAAAAAATCATAATAAAACTAACTACCCATCTAACATTTCTAAGTCAAGATTAGGATTCACCACTTAACTTCGAATTTCTATTATTATTGGATCTAATTTGCAATTAAAAACGATTTTAACTAAGTATATCCTAAACACATTTTTAGGTGATACTGCTGTTTAACGACAAAAAAGGAAAGTAAATAGCCTGCAATATATACCATTCAGGGCCGGATTTCTAAATAGGTTAAGTAGGCTGTAGCCTAGAGCGGCAAATTTTACAAACAATTAAAGTGGCATTTAGCATAAAAAAAATTATTATAAAGATACGAATATTTTTAAGAAGAAAATAAATAATTTACATTAATGCGTAAAATGTAAAAGTATATATAGTGCTAATATTTCGTGGCAAATAAGTCGCTGTGAGGGCAATTGCACTCCCTCCTCCCGGATTTCGAAGTCAAAAGAAAAATAGTGGAACAGTTTAGAAAAATTGGCCTATTTCGCCTTCGATTTAGTGTGTAAAGATACATAGATGATTCTAATCTGTGTATCTATTTTAAACAGCACATACCATCCTATTTTGCAGCTAACCAGCTACCTTTCCATAAAGTGGGAGATTATTGTGACCTGACAGGGGCGACAAATCCTTAAATCCGGCCCTGATGTCATTTCTCAATGTCTACTCTGTAGACTCAAACCAAACATCAATTTAAAACAAAGTAAGGAAGTGAAGTACCCATAAAACATATATAAATTGCTTCACTTTTTACGAGTCACTATAACTAAAACATTCAATATTTTTCTGCGAATCCAAAAAGCATTCGATCAAATATATTCAAAACTATAAAATTTCTATATGGGCTGGGGAGCCCGGTCGGTTAAGCACTCGCTTAGCATGCGGAAGTTCCCAGGTTCGGGTCCGGGCATCGTCAAAATAGCTGCCGACCTATAAACGGCCCGTGCAGCCAAAAATGTCCGACGAATAATACCCCGTGTAAGGGAGTGCACGTTAAATGTCCTTCAAAGTCCTAACGCTGCGTACGATGTCGCCCTTAACGGTTGCGTTGGGTGCCTATTCAGGTGTTGGCTCGTCACCTGACCGTGGTTCTAAAATACGACGCCCGTCGCCAATAGCCCTAGTATACCTCTAGTGCGACGATAATTCAAACCTAACCTAACCTATATAGGCACAAAAATTAATTTAAAACTAAGCACCCAAGTATACCCCTGAAACATTTCTAAATCTAGGTTTAAGAGTCAATTTAGTTACAAAACAGTTTACGTCAGAAAAGGTTAATAGTTCCTTTACGTCAAAAAGGGAAAGTAAACTGCAATATAGGCCATTTCTCTCGCACAAACATCAATTTAAAGCGAAATACTCGTAAAACATTTCTAAATCGAGGTTTAAAAGTCACTTTATCGTATTTTTACTGTAGTTATTCGGAAATCAAAAACACATTTGATCAAACAGTTATATTTTTGGCAGTGTATTTAAATGTTTATTTTCCACACGCATTGCATGCACTATTTTTATCTACCACACTACGTTATAACGTAAAAAGTAAAAGGTATTATAATCGCTCAGTCCATCCGTCTGTCTGTCCGTCACCCACTTTCATAGACCGAACTACAAAGTCTACCGACAAGTTGATAAGTCAAAAATTTCAGCGCATTAAAATTAGAATACATAGAAAATTTCAGAAAATATTAGGGGTATACCTATGAAATGACCTTTTATGAACAGATGGCACTGCACCCGGGTTAATAAAAGTGTGGAAACGTCCTACTAGCATTTTGTCAGACTACTTTTAACCTTTTACCTGCCAGGGGCATAAGTTACTGCTGTGTTTTTTTCATAGTCATTCTAGGCTTTAAAGATGTCATGTTTCGTGCCAACAAAGGGTCATTTGCGGGAAATTTTAATCCATTACTTTATTTTGAAAAAAACTGCTGCTAAAGCTTTTCAAATGCTTCAAAAAGCTTATGGAAACAATTATCCATCTGAATCATTTTGAAAATGATGGTTTATTTGATTTAAAAAGCTGATTTTGATGTGATAAACAAAGATAATTGAAAACTACCAAAAAAAATTGAAGATGAAGAAATGCAAACAATTTTGGATAAAAATCCAAAAATGACGCGGGTACATACTTAAGAAATGTTAAATGTAACTCAGAAATGTACTAGTGAACGTTTTCATGCATTGGGAATAATTTGCAGGGAAGGAAAATGGGTAGGGGAGACCGGGGTTAGTTGGCATAAGGGGTTAGTTGGCATTGTGCCTTTAAAAAAATTCACTGTTTATTAAGAGCGCTACTGAGCCTGTCACATGATCGTCATTTAAACGTCCAACTTGCATGAGAACGCCAGTTGGATCCTGGCATTGCATTTAGAGGAAGGATGGGAAACGTGATTTTCATATAAGAAAGTAAAATTTTGATTATTCAGTATTTGTCGTTTTGTACAGTAGTACAGTCATTCAGGAATAACATTCACAAGTTTTTAGTTTCTTTGGACATTTAGCTAAAAGTTTATAAGTCCATTTCTGTTGAAGTTCATAAACAATTTTTTTGGCCGCCATGTTTATTTTACTTGCTCGATTGGGGTTAGTTGGCATAGGGACTCGGGGGCTAGTTGACATAAGCTGGCTGGGTATGCCAACTAACCCCTCAACAACGGGTAAGTTGACATAAGTATGCCAACATTCATAGCGACCTAATTTTAGTTAGGTATAGGCTACTTCATAATAATAAATTATTATTATTTTTATCTATACATATATAAATGCGGAAGGCGTTTTCTTTTCGCAGTCATAACTCAATAACGGCTGGACAGATATTAACTTTTACTTTAGATACTTTTACGTAGATTTGCCATACTCAGAGTTTTAAAAATGGCATAATTTAAGACTATACAAATTTCAGCTCGATTTCAAGCAAACGGTTATCTAGTTATTATTATGTAATAAACGGAAACTGCAAGTTCACTTTTTCTGCCTTACCTATCTATGATAATGTAAATATTTTTTGTTCAGATTATGAGTACCTATAAACGAAAAACTGAAAGGGCTCCAATGACAGCAGATCATCGAAAGAGAGTTGTTGAGGCACACTTACTTGAAAAAAAAAGTTTGATAAAAGTAGCGGATGAATTTAAGATCTCTGCTAGAAGTCTTGCATGGTATTGTAAGAACGCAAAATTAGAAATGAATTCTCTCTGCCTAAAGGGTACCAGAGGGTATTGGAGGATATGGTATAGTGCGGCAGGTGTTCACTCCTGAACAAGAATTTGCTTTGAGTGAATACCTTGTGAAGGCAAGTGACATATACTTCTGCCTGAGCCCAAAAGAGGCAAGAAAGTTGGCATATCAATATGCAGTAATGGCACTACACATCCTAGTAGTTGGGACTCAAAAGAATCAGCAGGTGTTGACTGGTTTTCTTTTTTCCTAAAACGTCACCCACAACTTTCAATACGTACCCCCGCGGCAACGAGTTTGGCTCGAACGTCCAGTTTCAACCCACATAATGTTCAAAGATTTTTCAACTTCCTGTAATCAGTAATGAACCAACATTCATTTACCGCCCAGGACATATGGAATGTTTAATTTTAAGCTGATTAACATTCATTATAATTACACCTTACATAAAGACGAGTAAAAACGCTTGCCTCACTTATGCCAACTTACCCCACTACCTATGCCAACTAACCCCGATACCGGGGTAGGTTGGCATAGTTCGACTGGACAAGGAAAAACATTTTTCACACAAAGTGGCAACAATATATTTATTCAATTGTATGTGTGATTTGTAGCCAAAATGTTTACCTACATTACCAACTTTTTACATTTCAAATATCTTCAAACCAAAAAATTAGAAAAATTTTCAAGTGAAAAGTGTGCCAACTAACCCCGGTCTCCCCTACCACATGCTTTAACAGAGTTACAGATGGAGAGCAAAAAAGTCACTTGCGAATAACTTTTGAATCGACATCAAAGAAAGTGTTTACTGCATCGAATTGCCACAGGTGATGAAAAATGGATATATTTTGACAATCCTGATTGAAAAAAGTGTTGGTTGATTCCAGGCCAACCCTCAACATTGACTCTAAAGAGAAAATCGCTTTGAAAGAGAAAATTCTTTGTGTTTGTTAGGATCAAAAAGGCCTTCTTAAGTATGAGCTGCTTAAACCTGGTGAAATAGTTACTTCTGATCAATAAACAACAATTAACCTATGTAAACCGGGAATTTATCAAAAAACGGCCAGAATGGGCACGCAGACACGGAACAGTTATTTTGCTAAATTGCAATGCGTGGCCTCACACCACAAATAACGTTAAAAACACCTTAAAAAACCTGACATGGGATGTTTTATTGCCCCCGCTATATTCTCCAGATATTAGTCTTTCAGACTATCACTTGCTCAGATCCATGGAACATGGTCTGGCTGAGCAGCACTTCGCTACTTTTGATGAAGTTGAAAAATAAGCATATTCGTTTTTTACCTCCCAGGACGCAAAGTTCTATCACGAAGGAATCCATTATTTACCAAAAATATAAGCAAAAGTTACTGATTTTAATGGTACATACTTCGATTTATTACCCTCATCCAGTGATGCAAAATTCACCGGTCAGTTTTCTTAAAAAAAGGGTCATTTCATAGGTATACACCTAATAATTCGAATTTCGAAGCACTTTAATTATTTAACGAACTGCAAAATTTAATGCTTATTTAAAAAGATTAAGAAGCCATTTTTATTAGAATTAAATCGCCATTCGCAATGGGCAGAAATTGAAAAAGTGACTTTTCATATAAGAAGTTTAGTGAGTAGTATATTATTGATCTAGAATATTTATAGTTTTGTAAAAAAGTAATTTTAAGTTCGCATTTTTTTTTTCAAACTTCCAATTGTGCAGTCATTGGGTTATTTTCTTTCTGGGATTCCTAATGGATCATTGATTGGATTTTTTTACATGGTTTCTCTCTTTGTGGTTATTTGGTGGGCTTTTGTTAGTCGTTTGACCAGGGATGGGATTTATCAGAATACGCCGAGTGTGTGGTATTGCTGCGCTATCCGTTGAAGCTATTGAAAAATAATAATATTAAAAAATTATTAAACCCTCTCTCTTGATAAGAATATTAGTAAATGAAGATAACTAAACGTAATTCAAGTTCAGAGCCTTCGAGTATTGTAATATAAAACTAGGCTAGGGGTGTGTATGACAAATGACAGTGAATGCGCCCTCTAGAAGGGAGAGTGTAGGCTTTATAGCCCATTACCCAGCTAGCCAGAAGAGACAGTCACAAGAGACACACAAAGAAGGACGACACAAACATATAGACGAATAACAACATTTATTGACAAGCACAAACATCCATGCCTTTACCGGGATTCGAACCCGAGCCCAGCAGCTCCAATGGCTAGTACACTAACCACTGCGCCGATGGGCCGGCGCTAGGGGTGTGTAACACTACACTGCTTTCAATAGCCTCTCAATAAATCAAACCACACATTTAGAGGAGAATTATTTAAAATATAATTAATGTTTTACTTTTTTATAAAAATGTAGTGTAATAAATAAGAAAGGAATCAATTATTTATCGAATGGGATTTTTCAGTGCATCAGGGCCGGATTAAGCAGTGTAGGGGCCTGTAGGCAGTGGATTTTGACGGGGCCCCGGATACGAGTTTTAAAATGCAAAAAAAAATCTAACCCCCTAGTTTGTTCATTCATATAAAAAAATTCGTGAAAAATATTTTTTAAATCGGGTAAAGATTAAAAAAAAAACGCAAAATTTTGGCCTTTATAAATAAAAATGTTTTCATATCCCTTTTCGATTCGAACAGCGGTCAGGTAGAGCTGATTTAAAATTATGAGATAAATTTGGAGTTTTATCGAAAAAAATGAGTTAAACAGCATCAATGCCCGAAACTTCTTAAAAACAAAGTCATTTTTTATACAAATAATGAATTGTAAAAGCTGCTTCGGTATCGATATTTTTGAAGAGCTTAACATTCTCTTTAATACCCGCACGATCGTACGAGCCCGGTCGGAAAGGGATAATGAGAAAAAGATGAATAACGTAGGTATTTACTTTTACGAGAAAAGAATATATCTTGCAATTTGATAAGGTTCGCATACACGGCCGTTGCACGCGCAAGGTAGTAAGAGTTTAGTACCACTACGTTCAAAAGACTTTTTAGAAAAAATCAATTTAAAAATTAGTCATGAAAATAGTCTATTTTACAAATCAACATTTTTCTTTGGCATAGGGTTAATATTCATTAGAAAGATGAATGAGATTAAATAACGATTGATTGTCCAACAATCTTTTAAGGTAGGCGAATACCCAAAGTTCCCCAAAATTCTAAAATGCTTACTATTACTTTAATCTTTTAAAAATTTGGCATAGTGATTTCAAATATAATGAACAATGCCATTTAGGCATTTTTTTTTATTTGAATATAATTAATTTTAAACGGTGTTTTTCAACTAAAGAAAGAGGCTTACGCTAACAAGTCTACCACATTGAATTTTTCTCCTACAAAGAAGTTATTAAGAAAAATGTTATGAATTAACTAAAAAAAAAGATTTTTTTCGATTAACTTACATTTGGACAGTTTTTTTTTTAAAAAAAAACCTACTATATTTATACCAGATGTTAGAGGCTTATAGCACAGATATATATTGAAATAGCATCTGTAAAAAATTTTAGATAAATTAATATAAAACTTGTTATACTAGAAGTGTCAGTCCAAACCCCTTTTTTTAGTTGAAAAACATTGTTTAAAATAAATAATTTATATTTAAATAAAAAAAATCGGCTAAATAGCATTGTTCTTTATATTTGAAATCACTATGCCAAATTTGGAAAAGATTAAAGCAATAGCAAAAATTTTAGAAATTTGGGTATTCGCCTACCTTAATACGTGTTTCTTAAAACTGGAGTTTAATATAAAAAGCAACTGAATTTTTGTAAATAATGGATTAAAGTTTATTAGTGATTAGGGCAACAATTTTTGTGAGTAACTTCTGTAATCATACAAGATACTAACAAATAATATCCTAAATACTATTAATAAATATCATGCTGTTATTATGTAGAGTTAAACTGTAACTAAAATGTACAAATTGTGAGTAAATGTGTTTAAAATTAAATAAATCCGGAAAATTTTGGACAAAGAAAAACTGTTGCTCCGATAAAAATAGGAATTCGTAAAATACGTAAAACTTTTTATTAAAATAAAAAAAATACCTATCTGTAGCAAAATATTTAACACTCAAGGGGGGGGGGGGCATAAAAACCATTAAAATTGATTGAAGGGCCTCTTTTTAAAATACTTATCATTGTTCAAGCACATAAATACCCTACATTTAAGTACTATTCAAAACAATTAAAAAAAACAACTAGTTAAAACAGAATAAAAAATTGTCTTTGATATAAAACGAATAATTGTTATATAGTGGATTTTTTTTTAATGTAAGGGGGCCTCCTAAAAGTTGCGGGGCCCTAAAAATTGACGGGGCCGGTAGGCGACTGCCTACTTTGCCTAATCACTAATCCGGCCCTGCAGTGCATTAATATTTATCGATACAAATCTGAATTTTTTATCACTTGAATTATTTTGAGAAGGGGGGGGGGGCGGCAAAAAATAACTTTAAGGTACTTTTGAGTAACACTTCATTTTCACTGGTGTGCTCTTTAAATGGGGGGGGGGGGGGGGGCGAAGCATATAGCAAGGGGCTGGGCGGGGGGTTGTCGAGCAAAGTGGTCAAAAGTTAATCGAGTAGCAATACATGAGGAGGTCGGAGAGATTCATCCACATTTTATTCATCCACTAATTTGCGAGCTTGCTCGCCTAGGGGAGCAGTCCCTAGTTAGTTATTTAAAAAAAAACATCTTTAGGATAGAATCAGTAAGTTTAACTTTTAAAGGATTGTTGCGAGCTACAGCAGGGTGCGCGCTCCTTAGTTATAAAAAACAATTTAATTACTGTTTTGCTGATTTCAAAGTGTTGGAAAATTATTATTCGCCATCCTTGGCTTGTGTATGGGATATCTTTGTCTTTTTATGACTATCACCTATCACCCCAAATTTAGGCTGTCGTCACTCTTTTTCGAACAATAATTCTCAAGGTATTAAAAAGACTAATAATCGCAATTATAGGGGTAGTCTGAAAAGGAAATCGTGAAAGGATGTTGGCTACTTCTTGATAGGGGAGAGCAGGGGAATCCCGCCACCTCGGGTAATGCCGCCACCCCTTGTATCACGCCAGTGGTGTGTATGGGAGGGGGGCTGTGAGCGCTGACTTGTAGCAGGAAACAAAGTAATTTGTAGTATAGACGCTAATGGCCGTGCGGTGAGTTGGTGTAAAGTTATTTAAAAAAAAAAATACGGTTTTTAGTGATTTTGATCTAATCTTGAGCCTTCTGAAATTAAGCGATAAGTGACTGCTATCTCTAAGATAGATAAATCAGTTATACATCATTTAAAAGAGTAATTATTTGGCTATTTTATCACGTCGTTAGTTTGGACGCTAGACTAATTACCTTTCTTTAAACAACCGTCTATGCCATTTTGTCTTGCTGGGGTAATGCCGCCACATGCAAAAGGATGGCGGCATGATCCGTAAAATAGAAATTTCATATATTGGCAATACAACCTATTAGTTTTCGTTAGAAATGCCACGTATCCGAAAAAGAATAACTGTACTGGTCAAATAGACCATCGAAGCTTTAAAAAAAAACCTGCATAGTTAGCTGCACACAGAAAGTTAATAAAAGAGCTGTACAGTGTACAATTTACCATTCCAAAGTTAATTAAACCTATTTTAGTTCTATATGTATTGCTTTATTATAAAATTTTTCATTATTTATAGATTATTTGCATTGTTTATTGATGTGGCGGCATTACCCCAGATACCGGGGTAATCCCGTCACTGAGCGAGCTTTAGAAAAATACAATTTTATTCAGTTTCAATTAAAAATTTAAATTTTAAAAAATTACTACAAGATAGGTTATGAACTGTAGTATGCTATGCTCATTACAATTTACATTAATTGCAACACAATTCTGCATGAAAATTCAATTTCCCTTAAGGTGGCGCCATTCCCCTTCTCTCCCCTACTGAATGAAAAAGTGAGATATTATCTTTTAACTTATATTAACTTTTATTGTCTGAATTTGTATATTTTAAAAGAAATAGCTTCTAAATAAATAAGAAATCTATTTCTGATTAAAAAAAACACTTAGTCCTGTTTCTATTACATTATTGAAAATGTAAAATCTTATTTGGGTCACTGCTAAGTAATAAGGAAGCGTAAAAAGTTTCAAAAACATCTTAATAAATATTATAAAAACAGGTGTTTAAATATGTGTGAGTATACGTCACGACTGTCTTAACATATAATTTATATAATTTTTTATTACCAGTGCTGGAAATGGGTTTTATGTTTTCATTTTAAACTTTTATTTACGCACTTTGCAAGACACAAAACTCGAGCAGCTCTTTAAGGGGATTCGGATGGTTCTATCCCGCCCATGTTAATTTTACTACTTTCTTTGCAATCAATCAATAATCAATATTATAACAATAACATAATCCTAATAAATAATGATACATAACAATGTATTAGAAAATATACACTCTTAAAACAAAATAGTGAAATCCACTCCAATATGATAAGTGCATTTTCGACACTGAAAAGAGTGAAAATTAACTCAGACTGAGTTAAATTCACTCGTTTGTTTTAAGAGTGTAGGTAACCTTTATTGAAATAAGCACTTTTGTGAGTTATTGTATTTAAGATTAGATTAATGCGTAAAATTAGAACGAAAAGAAAATTCTGAGCTCCGATAAAAATAATAATAATCCGTAGATAATTTTATTAAAATAAATATAATTTTTTATTGAAAAAAAAAACCTATATGTAACTAAATAATAAACACTTAAATATGTTTAAATTTTGACCAAGTATACGAATAAATTGCACAATTTAGAGTGATTTCACGATTTCAAATAAATTACTATAGGGGAGAGTGTTGTACCTTGGGACTATTTTTACATTTTAATTTTTTTCTTCGATAACCATAGTCAAAATAAAAATTTAAAAGCAGCATTTCAACACACCAATATATTCCTCTATAATATATTTTTTTAAATTCTGTCAGCTTGAAATTAAAAAATTGCCACTCATTTAAAGAAGAGGGGATAAACTGTCCCAAGGTACAATATGATGTTGTACCTTGGGACATACTTTATAATTCAGTCAATAGTCATACACTTGAACTGCTTTGTGTCAGGAGAAACAAACTTTATTTCAAAATATATCAGAATATGTGCTCTTAATAACATTTCATCACATGGGAGGAAAAAGATTTATCATGTGTTGCCAGAATTATACTTTCAAACTTCAATCATTATAAAATATATCCAAAACAAAGCTGAGTTTTATTTTACATGTTTTGTGGAATTGCTCTTAAAATAAATAATAAAGATATTTTTATTTATCCAAATTATTAAGAATCATGAATATGCTGTACCTTGGGACCTGTCTCAAGGTACAATTCGCTTTACTGTCCCAAGGTACAATACACTACATGGTTTAAATAAAAGCAAGATAGTGGCAAATCCAAATGCATTATCATTATTTTCTCATAACCAAAATATTTTAAAATCTTTTCTTTTATGAAGAAAATAAAATGCAGTTGACTTTTTGTAAAAGTACAAAGGTAAAAAATTATAGTATTAGAATGAGAAAAATATTTACTTTGGGGTAATGAAATATTATTTTTTGTCACCAATTCAATGATGCTAGCTTTAAATTTTATTATGATGATGTCTGTTGGTTAAGGCTACTATTAATAATAATCAATGTATGAATATTGCCAATAGATTCTCAGAAATTGTCAGTGTCCCAAGGTACCAACACTCTCCCTACATATTTTATTTTAGTTATATTGATACTTCTTGTTTGAATGAAAAAAATTCTAATAAATATCTAAAAAAAAATATCCAAATTAAAACAAATGCTTGATTTTAGGTTAAACAAAACACCTTTTAATTATAAAGGGTTGCGGGGATAGTTGGAAGTTGTGGGCCCTAAAAAATGGATGGGGCCTGTTGGAGACTTCCTAACTGCTAATCCGGCCCTGGTTACACATAAATAATTAAATAATTTATTTAGGATTTTATTTATTGCAACATTGTAAGTGGTTGTAAACCATACATTAGTGCAACACTTGAGTAACAAAAAAACTTACATTAAGTACTAAAATGAACTATAGGCCGAAAAATTACGTTGTTTTGCTTATTAAACACCGTACTGCATTGATTTTTAAAATATCTCGTCACCCTACAAATAATTACCACAATTTATGATACTACTTTAAATGATTAAGGCAAAGAACAAAATGATAACATTTAGGTTCAATCAACTATTTTGGCCGGCTTGTCGACACATACTTAATTTTCTTACACAAAAACAAGAACGATTTAATAAAAAATATTTTAACTTTATTTAATAGTACCTCTTGAATTGGGAGCCCGGATGCCAGAGTGGTTTGGACCATTACGCTAGCCGTCTGCGAGCTGTAACGGGTGCTGGTTCGATTCCGGCCTTCGCACTGGGTGTAATTTCCTTTCTATTGTGACAGTAAAAATTATTTTTGTGCCTGTCCTACTTGACGAAGGGGCCCCGGATGGTCGAGTGGTTGGCATCGCAGACCAGCGGCCTCCGCTCTGTAATGGGCGCTGGTTCGATTCCCGCCTTCGCACTGGTTGTAAGTCCTGTCTTTGTGACAGTAAAACTCTTTCTCTGTCGGTCTTATTTGATGAAAGCTTATAAGCGAGTCTCTGATCAAGCACACACGCCGGAGTATATAAGTTCCAACCCTACCCCTACCGCTTGAATTGTACAAAATCAGGTACGATTCGATATAAAAGCAATTTGCAAATCATAATTGCGAAAATAAATACATATCGTCTTTAACTTTCGCTGAATAAAAGCTTACTATAGTTCAACTTAGAGATCCTAAATAAAAGAACGAACTAGTACACTTGTATGAAGTACAAGTACGTTCTTTTATTTCGGCTCGCTACTTCAACCCGAATTGGAAAAATATTTGTGAAAAGCACTAAAATTCGAGAAAAAGCATTAAAAATTATTTTTCCCAACCCTCCTTTAAGTAAGGCGTATGACGAGTGAGATGGACACGCCTTACACGACCTTCACAATCGCATATAAATAACAGGCAATTCTGTCTCCAAACCACATTTTATCGTTTGAAAACTTGGATAGAGACAGGAATTTTCGTTATCTTTCTGCAGTTGTCAAAACTTACTAGTTAAATTCTTCTGCAAAGGTATTTTTATACTCTCAGTAAACATGTCTTACAAAAGTAAATTGTCAGTATTTGAGACTCAGCGAGCAATCAAGCTCATCAAAGATGCCTTTGAAAATGCCGTAATAAAAAAACTCAACCTCGTTCAAATCTCCCCTCCGCTCTTAATGGAAACAGGCTCAGGACTGGATGATGAAGTCTACGTCGACCAGTGTGTCACATTTGATCTGAAAGCCGGCTTCAAGGCCTCTGTGGTCATTTCCCTGGCCAAGTGGAAAATACTGGCTCTGAAGAAGTACGGTTTTGGCGTCAACGAGGGCCTGTACGCCGACATGAATTCTATTCGAAAGTTCGAAGACATCGGTCCACTGCATTCGTGTTATATCTACCAGTGGACCTGGGAAAAGATCATCAGGGAGGAGGACCGAAACATGGGGTTCGTCAAGTCGATCGTGAAGGATGTCTACGAGTGCTTCAAGAACACCGAGACGCAGCTGCTCAAGGTTTACCCGGACCTCCGCAAAAAACTCCCTGAAGATATAAAATTCGTTAGTACCCAGCAGTTAGAGGATGAGTACCCCGAACTCAGCGCGAAGGAACGAGAGTACAGATGCACCGTGAAGCATGGAGCAGTTTTCCTCATGCAGGTCGGGAAAAGACTGCGATCTGGCAAGGTGCATGAGCGCCGAAGTGCAGATACAGAAGACTGGGAGTTAAATGGGGACATTCTGGTATACTACGATGTTCTCGATATTGCTCTGGAGCTGTCCAGCATGGGCGTAAGCGTCACTGGGGACTCTTTGAAAAAGCAACTGTCGGAGAATGAGCAATTAGATAGGTTGGATATGCCATATCACAAGGCAATGTCTTCTAATGAGTTGCCATTCACGGTTGGGGGTGGTATTGGCCAGTCGCGTCTGTGCATGTATTTGCTCGATAAAAGGCATATCGGTGAGGTACAAGCTTCTGTCTGGGATCAGAAAAATATTGAAGAGTGTGAAAGAAATAATATTAAGCTTTTGTAAAAATATCTTTGGTTTAGTGCAGCCGACTGCAATTTTGTGTCAATAATATCATAACGTTTTAATTAAATATTTTAAGAAATATTCTGAAACCATGTTATGGATTGTATCATTTGTTCATTCTCGATTCTTTCTATAGGTAAATAATATCTTAAATTTTGCCCTAATTTTTAATTAAAATAACACGAAGTTAAATTTCAATGTCGTGCTTCACTGTAAAATTGTTTTACGTATTGAATAAATTTTATTTTAGTATTAGACGACTTTTAGGTGACGTTTTAAATATAAAATATTAACATCCTAAATTATTTATTCTATTTTTTCTTACGAATATTATAATGAACACTCAATTTTTAGCAAAATTAAAAGTTAAAACTTGTATCCAGCTGAAATCTCTTCTATATTATCCAATATTTGTTTAAAAATATCTCTCATTCATTGTTCCCATATTTTTAAGCATAAGTAGAATTTTCTTTAATTATTAACATTAAACATTTAATAATGAGAAAATTTATGAATTTTATTATTTAAAGTAACTTTTCTTAAAAAGAATAAAATATGAACACAATAGTCCAACTAATGTTAAATGTCTAGTATCTGTTCTATGGTATACTACGGACTACGGTTTTCGAAAAAAAAATGCGCATGCGCAAGTGGAGGCTGTAGAACTTTTTGGGTTTATAAGTTATTGCTGAACGAAAAGAGACACAGCTGACTTCAAATTTGGTATATTACGTTGAAAAAAGGTTTTCGGGAAAATTGCGCATGCGTAAGTAGTGGCTGCTCTAATAAGTTTTATTGTTTGTGTGTTTTATTTGGCTGTTAAAATAAGGTTATTTTTGTTTGTGTGTTTATTGCTTCTTAAATTCTATATTTTATCTAAAAAGTTTGAATTGTTGCTGTAAAGTAAAAAGCATATATTTTCTCTTTATTTGGCAAGATTTATTACTCAATCTTCTTTAAAAGTTCAATTTAACAAAATGTACTGCTTTTACACTTATTATTCTTCATGGAAAATCGTTTTATTAGTTTAACATATTCCTGATAAGGAAGAAATGTAAGCGGGCTTTGACAATATATTTTTGATGTGATAATAAATATCATTTATAGTGTGCTTAAATTATTTGCGGTTCTTAGAATAATTATGTACAATTGCTTTTGTTAAGGGTAGTCGGATGGTTCTATTTCACCCAAGTTAATTTTACTAATTTTATGAACATTTTTCATATGAACTATACGATATATCATTATAATTTATTAATAGTTAGTTCCTGTGGCTCTTTGATTTAAACTAAGGATATTTCACAGAATGTATAAAAAATACTTTTAATGATTTTATGAAAATATGTATTGAAAACTCCCCAGAAAATTCGATTTAAAAATATATAACTTTTTTTAAGCAGACATATTACAAATTTCTCAGTTTAAATGAAAATGCTGTTTAATGAGGAAGAAATAATAAAACAAAACATGATATATATTTTTTAGTTCCAGAAAAATGTTCCTAACAGTTCAGGAAACGCAAAAGAAAATTAAGTTATAGGTAAGAACTGATATACAGAATTGCTTATAAAAAGAAAACTACACTAAACAGAAATCAATTATCTTTGGTTTTAAATTAAAGCTATAGATATGCAGATTAAAAATAAAAAACTGAAAATCGACATTTTAGATCCATACACCCCATCCGACTCCCCTTAAATAACTTCCAGAAAAATGCTTATAAAAAAACTATACTAAACAGAAATCGATAATATTGGTTTTAAATTCATAGATATGCAGATTAAAAATAAAAGAAAAACAGAAAATCGACATTTTAGACCCAAACACCTGGGGGCTGGAGAGCCCAGTCGGTAAGGCACTCGCATGCAGGAAAGGTCCCAGGTCCACAAAGGATGTCCCTCAGGCAATTTGCTGATGTATAATCATTTAAAAATTGTATGTATTTATGTTGTTATATAAAAGTAGGGACACATTTTCATAAAACATGTTTTCAATTTTTAACGCCATTAAATATGAAATGAAAACAGAACTAAACAGCTATTAATCGATTTATGTAGAGCATTCAGAAAAAAACAATAAAACGAGAGAGAAAATAGCGCTCAAGTTTCCTACAAACATACTCCTATCTTCAGATACTTTGTGTTTTAAAAGATGAAAAACAAGTCACAATTTTTATATAAATATATGTAACTAGATTACAGCAAATCACATTTAGATTATACGTCTAGACATTATGGCAAATAGGCCAAAAAAGTACATGTTCTTCATCTCGATATACCTTTTGGTAAAATAAGGGTTGTTGTATAATATCTTTCGCAATACTACATGATTGATGTGGAAAAAATACAAAATCTTATATGCCACAATCTTGTAAAAGCAAGGGTTTTTTCGCCGTTTCATACATCTTCATTTTATTTGTGATATTAAAAAATACAATATCGGGAGCAAGAAAAATTACATACTTTGTAAAACTTAAACTAATAAAAAATGTACTGAGAGAACATGCATTCAAGCAAAAATATTTGTTTAGATTTTAACTTGTTTTAGAGCTCATGTGTATTTAAAGGTTTAAGCTCGACTTAGTTTCTAATATTTCAAGGTCTTTAAAAAAAAAGCCAGACTAAAATTATTTAAAAAGGCCTTAAAATATAAACTGCTCGATAGGTTTTAAAGAAATAAAGCAAGGAGAATTCATTCTATCAAAATTTCAATAAATAAAGTTTCAGTAAATAATGCTATTCCTAAGCAAAGTTATCATTGGATGAAAAAATAACCGAGTACGTACATTATATGTACCATCCAAGAGCGCATTTTTATTCAGGCTGTATTTTTTTTAAAATTTTCATATTTCCACTGTGCATTATGAAATATCGAACTTGCGACTATAGACGTTTGGTAAAAATTAACCAAAGTATTCAATTAATCAGAATCAAGTTTATTATATAGATTGAACATATGATTTATAAACAAGTTTCTTTTAAATTATCAAATAACAAAATTTAATGCAAAAATATTTAATAACATTAGGTTATATTTTTTATGTATAAAATTAACAACACAATAAACAATTATCCGCTTTTATAACAAACTTCTTTCATGATAAACATTTACATTTGTATAACAACAAAGATTTTTATGGATTAGATAGAAAATAGATATATAAATGCATTTATAGACGTAAAATTTTTTACAACCTGTCTCCAAAAATACTTAGGATTTTTCACTGGTACTTTACAGTTTGAGAGAGCTTGAAACAACAAAATAACGTTATTTTATCAAGGGGCAATTACTCCATATGAAGGATGGAAGAACCACACAATACTTTAGTGTGTGTGGGTTACGGCAGCTTTGCAAGAAATATAGTTTCCGAAAAAGTTGTAGGAAACAAACAATTGCACAAAACCATTAATTCAATTAGCCAAAGTGGTTCGATATGATATACTGAATTGAAGTGTTATCAACACTTCTCTAGAAGTACCTAAAGCTAGGCATACGGGGAATAACAGGACATTGTTAACTTTCTCCAAACATTGCCAACCTTCCTGCAGGATATTACCAAAAGGAATTTCACTCGTCAGCTGGGTTGATATAGGAAAACTTACGGTAAGTACAACATATTTTGTGTACACTTACTCATAATGGTGATGCTATCTGGCCGATTTATTCTGGTTTTGCTGCCATTTTATAATTATAATATCAACCAAACCAATCAGGTTAGGTCAATGTCCGATTCAAAGTCAAGCTAAAAATAAAGTGGGGTCGTATTAATTTTAAAATGCACTCAAATTTTGGTTTATACAGTATTTATCGTAGTAGAAACTAAAATCTAGGCTCGGGCTTTGTGATAGATCATCAGATCTGCTCGTTACTGATTGGATTGACATGTCATGTGGCTACACAAAACCAATGAGTGAAAATGCTTTTGGTAGTCTCTTGCAGAAAGAGTGAATGTTTGGCAAATGTTCACATATCTTGTTCCTACCTACGGGCAGCTTTGAAAATATCTGGTGTAATCTATGATGAAAATATAAAATTAAGGCATTTTAAATTAATTTAAAAATGGCACTTAAACTAATGGCAATTTAAAATATGGCACTAATATAGATAAAAATGCTACTCCTTCTAAGAAAACAACCATTTAATAGTTTAACCAAAGAATTAAAGGGCACTTTTAGCAGATTAGTGCTCAAAATGTAGGTAAAATAATATAAAACACAGAACTTCAGGTCGTGAAAACAATGTTGATAGTAATACGTTTTAAGCCAGAGATCGTTTTGTTTTGATAGCTTATCGTATATATAATAACAGCTTTAATATATTGCTTTAAGAACAGTTTGAACCACTTACCAAATTTAAAATTTATTTCCTAGCAAAAAAAATTGCGAAAGAAATTAAACCTACAATAATAACACATAGAAGTAACATTTATATTCAATAGATACTATTTTATAACTTTAATAATATGAATCTTTAATAAGTATTTTATGTAATTTACTATACATTCAACGTTATTTATAGTGTCATAAATATCATGCTCTCTTGAATGAGTCCATGACCGGGTTATACTGTTCCAAAATAGTTATCTTATATTCTAGTTATTCAAAAATCTGATATTTTTAATCAGTTAAAAAAAATATAATAATTTTTTAGCTCATATAAATTTAAATTAAGTATAAAAAATATTGATCCAATTAGATTTGTAAACAGACTAAGCTCAATGATCATATAGCTCAGATAGATCTTAAACTCTTCCAGTACAATGAAACAAGCTCATTACATAAACAATATTTCAGATCAAATTTGATTTCGTAAATAAAAAAAAGTATTTTTTTAAGTATAAACAAGAATTCACAAACAACCAAAACCCAGATTCACCCAAAATACACTTTCATTACAGTTAGAAAAAAGCTACAACATTAAAGATTTGGAGCAGTAAGTTGAAGAAACACAGATTATTATTCTATGATTTTAAAGAGAGCTGAAGCAAATACAAGCTGCAATACAATTAAATAAATTGGGATGTTATGTCATTTAGCATTTGCAACAAATCATGATTCCATACGGTACCAAATCTAGTATGCCAGATTGACAAACAAAAAAATTTGTTGGATACTTCCCAACATTGACTGCACAGGTAAATTTCTTACCTGTTTATCAAATCTTATACCAAAGAGCAATTATTTCCTCATTTTGGAGGGAATCAAGCCATATATTCAATCAAGTTTGTCATAACCTTTTGAAAGAAAATTATCAATCATAATGATAAGTTACCAATTGCAGAGCTTAGTGACAAAAAGGTGAAAACGACAAAATTAGCTTCGAAAATTTTTAGTTTGCACTCAGATATGTTAAAAACCGGTACTTGCAAACCGTACAAAATATACTCAACTTAAAATTTATGAGAAAGGCGAGATTTGTTATCGTTAAATAAGGTAGCAATTGGCACAAAAATCTTGATTTTTCAAAAATGTTACTTCTTCCACTAAGCTCTTCAATTATACTTTTTACAAAAGCTTAATATTATTCCTCTCGCACTCCTCAATGGTTTTCTGATCCCAGACAGAAGCTTGCACCTCACCGATATGTACTTTATCGAGCAAATACATACACAGACGCGACTGACCAATACCACCGCCAATCGTATACGGCAACTCATTAGCAGCCAATGCTTTGTGAAATGGCAGATCCAACCTATCCAAAGCACCTCTCTCCGTCAGTTGTTTTATTAAGGAGTCCTTTGAGACTCGAATACCCATACTGGACAGCTCTAAAGCGGTACCAAGAGCATCGTAGTGAACCAAAATATCTCCATTTAACTCCCAGTCATCATAATCTGGAGCTCTTCCGTCATGCAATTCCCCAGATTTCAGCTTTTTCCCGACCTGCGTGACGAAAACAGCCCCATTCTTCTCGGTGCATTTGGTTTCTCGCTCCTTCGGGGTGAGCCCTGGGTAGTCATCCTCTAACTGCTGAGTACTCACAAACTTGATCTCTTCAGGAAGTTTTTTGGTGAGGTTCGGGTAAACCTTGAGCAGCTGCGTTTCGGTGTTCCTGAAGCACTCGTAGATGTCCTTCACAATGGACTTGAGGAACCCCATGTTTCGGTCTTCCTCTTTGATGACCTTTTCCCAGTCCCACTGATCGACATAATAGGAATGAAGTGGCCCTAAGTCTTCATCCCTCCGGATGGCATTCATGTTGGCGTACAGGCCGTCGTAGACCCCAAAGCCGTACTTCTTCAGAGCCAGTCTTTTCCACTTGGCCAGGGAGTGTACCACAGAGGCTTCAATGCCGGCTTTCAGATCAAAAGTGACCGGCCTCTCGCTGCCGTTGAGGTCATCATTCAGCCCAGAGCTTGTTTCCACGAAGAGCGGAGGGGAGATTCGGACAAGGTTGAGTTTTTTGAAAATAGCATCTTCAAAGGCATTTTTGATGAGCTTGATCGCTCGCTGAGTCTCAAATACAGATAATTTACTTTCGTAAGACATGTTTACTGAGAGTATACAAGCCGCTCTGCTGGAGATAAAACTTCTTACTTTGATAATAACAACTAGTATGTTTTGATAACTGGAGCAAGATAAGAAAAAGTCTTGTTTATAAACAAGTTTTCAATCGAGAAATAATGTTTTTTTTTTTTCAGTAATTTGTAGTGAATCTGAATATGAATTTGACACGTCAATCGTCAACGTGCAAAATTGAAACAAATAGTGGTTGGTTGATTGACATATATTTTCAGGCTTGTGTGCTTGGTCGCAAGGACCCGCTTATAAACCATCGTCAAGTAGGACAACACAAGACGCACACATACACAAATAACAGACGTTGCCATCTGTTTCCACCTCCGCAATTTAGACATATCCCTGAAGAGAAGGGAAATTTTCTCCAGAGACCTGTACCCATGGGAAACTGCGCAATGACCGCCCACAGGACTTTCGGACCCAACAGATTTTACGAGCACGTACTCCGCATATACTCGACAAACACAAACATCCATGCCTGAACGGTATTCGAGCCCAGACCCAGCAGCTCCAGAGGCCAATGCCTTAACCACTACGCCGCTGAATCGGCTTGAAACAAATACTTCGATGATGATGATGATTCTTATTCTTGTTTCTGGTTTCTATTATTAGTTATAATAAGTTATAGTTGTTATAAACTTATATATTTAAAAATAAATTATATTTACATTTTTTCGGCAAATCAAAAAAATTCTGTCCTTAATTCCTGCTCAAAAACAGTTTTAACAAACTGAATTAGCTTGTTAGGAGGATAGAAAGAACAGGAGCAGTCACGCGGATTGAAACGTACGGGAGCTGAGTGAACCAAGAGGTGGAGGAGAAACAGGGGAAGGCAACTACCTTTATCTACCCCTTTTGAACATGGGGTTCTATGGGAGAATTTACGATTTTTCGGTTTAAATAAAAAAAAAATGTGATCACAATATGAAAAACGAATACACATATATATACACATGTATATTTCTAATATGCTCAGTAGTTATACATGTATTATTTAAAATACAATAACTAATAAACACTCAAAACTAGGCGATATTGATATCGGTTCCTCTGAAAATCTTAAAACTATTTAATTATAACTTGGATTTTTTTACATCTGATAAGTTTTCTTTCTTCTGGCTAATAAATTTTTAAAAAGTAAAATGTTTTGTAGAATAGTTATATGGTACCGATTAATGACAGAGAAAGAGGATTGTACTGGCCCATTTTTTTCTTTTATAACAAATGTACTTCATTAGTGCCCACATCATGCTATAGATTTCCTTAATTATTTATTCTCATTGATTATTGCTAATTCATGAAAATTCGAGGTTTCTCAAATTTCTAAAAACTAAGGTTTTCCTTTTCAGTGTGATGGCGTAGAGAAGGAGAGGTGAAGTACCTTAAAAATTTTGAAATTAATAAAATATATAAGCAATTTTCGTTAAACAAAAACTTTCTAAACTTTAAAGAAGATTGACTTTTAAGAGTTCTTCATTAGGGCAATTTCATTAGTTTATGTTTATTTTTTTTCATAAAAATAGCGAAAAGTATTAGTGGTTTAGTAGCATAAGTGTCACAGTAATTAATTGTGAATTGGTTTAAAAAAATACTTAATATATTAACTTCCTTAAAACTAACACGTATACATCAAAAATAATAATCAAATAAGTTTTAAGCATTTATTGGTTATCATTAATTAAAATTGTTTAATAAAAAGAATATATGCAAGTTATACGAATCAAATATAATAATAAGATTACTTTATTTCGCATTTCATATGCAACTTAAATAAAAGTTCTAATATATATTCGTTAAATCTCTTTTATCAAAAATGTTAAACGTTTAATGATGAACAGTAGATTTTTAAAATTTAATAAAAGATTTTAAAAAAATCTAAGTTATAACAAAATAATTTTAAGATTTCCAGAAGAACCAATATTATATCTCCTAGTTTTGAGTGTTTATTTGTTATTGTATTTTAAATAATACATGTATATCTACTGAGCATATTAGAAATATACATATGTGAATTCGTTTTCCATAATGAGATCACATTTTTTTCATTTAAAATGAAAAATCGTAAATTCTCCCATAGAACACCATGTAAAAGTGGGGTAGATAAAGGTCCCTTTCTCCCGAGAGGGAGGGGAAAGCTTTTTCGCTTCACTCCATTTTTTTTTTTTTTTTTTTTTTTGACGTTGATTATACTTTTGGAATTCGTACACTAGAATCAGTATTTTTCGGATAGCTCTAATTTTTTCAGCTAATTTTTTTTATGTCACACAATTTTTCTCATTGAACACGAATAAAATGCCTGTAATTAAGTATTGGTTATAGTGGCTAGTGTATTAGTAGTTAAAATAATGAAACATAATTAAATTAAAGTACATTGAATTTTATACGCATTATTTGTTTTAAAAGCTCAATGTTTCTGTATTTTAAAAACTAGCAATAAAAATTATTTTTAATTAATATTAAATTAACCATTTAGTATGAAGACGGATTACGAATGTTAATGTACCTATTAATGTATCTTTTCAAAAACATTAAAAAAACAATGCTAGAGATGAATTACGCCCATTTATAAGTGTTAATTAAAAACAAGAAGTTCTAAAAGAACTAAAATAGCCTACTTTCCTGTTACTTAAATACTTACTAAAATTCTTATCTTGAAAAACTAGGTCCGTTACAGTAAGTGACATCCACAACCGTTTCTACATCAAATTTATATACATTAGAATAAATTTCACTAAACGCAGCATCCAGCTATAATTTCAACTTCTCAATAAATTATTTTCATTAATTTTTTATAGCCAATAAAATAAATATTACTTATCGTCCGCATGATTATTTGCAGTTATAAATAAATATTAAACTTTTCGCAAAACAAAAACCAAAAAAACTACTTCAAAATTCACTTAAAATAGGAAATGTAAATTAACAAGTAGGTTTGTAACAGAATCTGTCACTTAACCCGCTTCCACAGGTAAAAAGGCGACAAACACAGCATTAATTCTATATTAAACATTTACCTGCTATAAATTCGGCTAATTTCATTTATTTTATTTCGAAAATTAAATAATTATTACTTAAATCGTTTGCAAAAATTTAAATTTCAAAGAATAAATATGTAATAGTTCTCGCTTTTAAATAGAATGAAAACGTTGCATACCACTATACAAAGACACTCGAAGTTAAATATATTTGACGTCATTTCAAATTAATAGATGTCGCAAAAATAAATTTATTTTAATTTATTGTCTAAAAGAATTAAAGTTTCTCGCACGATTGTTGCGATGGCAATTCTTATTTAATTCTAATGAAAATGGCTTCCTATGCTTTTCAAATGAGCATTAAACTTTGCAGTTTTTTTTTAAATAATTGAAGTACTTAGAATTCGAATTCTTTTCTAAAATTTTCAATGTATTCTCATTTCAATGCGCTGAATTTTTTGACGTATCTCACTTGTCCGCAGCATTTGTAGTTAAATTCAGCGATTTAAATGACTCGAAATTGAATTACAATGCTAGTTCAATGGGAAATTCGTCAACAAATAGTAGATTTATGTCCGTCCGATCGTACAGACAGACGGACAAAAAGTATGAAAGTTGGGTCTCTGAGGTCATAGCTTTCGTACAAAAAAAGAATTTTTGAGATCGGATAGATAGAACCGATTTTGGAAGGGGGGTGCGGACAGACGGACAGACAGACGGACGGACATCGACCGCATGTCAATACCTACTTTTCTATTTTCAAGAAAAAGAAAAGTAGGCTAAAAATGATTAAATTTGACATAATTTTTCATCCCCCGCGGCTCGTCTAGAAAGTGTGTAAGAGCGCATGAATTTATTATCTCTACGGTTCTGATCCCAAACCCCCCCCCACCCCCTCCCCTTCCTGGCTACAATACTGATTCCTCTTACTTATCGATCTTCAATTAAAAACTTTCAATTAATAAATTTAACATCCATAGTTTTAAAAAAATGCTTTAGTACATTTTGTATATCATAATATTAAAAATTTTAAGGATTTTATTTGGGTCACTGCTGTAGAAAGGGGAAACGTAATAAGAGAGCGTCCATAATTTCGTGACGCATTTTCGACTTTTCGACCCCCCCCCCCCCCCCTCCTGGTGAGATTTGGCAAGCCCCGCCCCCCACTCCCCCTCCATTGAGAGAATTTACAAAAATCGTAATTTTTATTCGACATTTTTCTGGTTGAGTTTTAAGTATTTTTTACAGCTTTTTATTTCTTAAAAAGAGCTGTCTTTCTTTGATTTCACTCACTTTTAACTTATTTAGAGAATGGATCTGGTACCTACTGAGCTGTTTAAAATAAACATTTAGTAACTACCGAATTTAATCATTTTCTTTTCTCGCAATCATGTGATTTTATTTTAATGTGATTAATCGTGTGATCTTTTGACGTTAGATTTTTCGCCAAATGCCTCAAACTAAGGTATTGTCTTGCTTTAGTGCTAAAACTTTCTATTTCTCAATACCATTGCACTATTAATAAAAGTTTTTCATATTTATATTTTTCATTCATCTCACATTGAGATGCCGTTTATTTTCTGCAGCCGAAACTTTTATTTTCGAACTTTTATTACCTGGAAAACTTCAAAACACCTACCAATGCAAGTTCGTCCAGCCCCTAACTTGGATATGTAAGTCCAAGCTGTATCATCGGATGATGGTGGATGAAAGTACGTAAAAATAATATAACGTTTTGAAAGTGAAGAAAACAGCGCGAATCACTGCAACAACCCGCTCGAATACCATCTCCTTATTTGATAAAAGCCAGGTGTGCAAGTGCATTGGCATCAGATTTGATAAATTTAAAAGCGCGCGATAGCGCGTTATTGTTGTTTAAAACAAATTAGACGTTGAAGTAAGTTGAGACTTTTAAGCAGTTAAGATTGAGTTTTTAATTGTGAAATATTTAACGATAAAAGTATACGACTCTACACATGTAACTATAATTGTAATTTAAACGGTTAAACAGTCACTCTTTGATCTTAAAATTGACAATGCTTCTGATGCGAGTTATCAACAATGAATGAACATAGTTAAACAAATTTACAGCTGAATCCATTTTAGCACCTAATACATACAATGCACACTTTGTCTACCTTTTCTTTGAGCAGTATGAAACATTGAAACTACTTTACTTTCAACACATTCCTTTGGTCTGAATTAAAACAAATAGTTTGGAGTTTCCTAATGGAGCCAAATGGACCCTCCAGGGATCTTTTACATGCCACATAATCATATGACATGCACGCCCAGATTCCCATCCAGAAAATCCGACAACTCAGCCGGGGCTCGAACCCGCAATCTTGATAAAAATTAATTTGTTACAGCTACTTAATTCGAAAAGTTAATAATTACAATAACTTTTCGAAATTTCATGTTATAAGAAAAATAGAATTTTGATCATCTCTCCGCTTTATTAAAAAAAACCAAGATTAAAAAAGTAGCAATAAACAAAACGCTGCAATTAAAATTAATTAAAAAATATTTAATTTTAAAAGGAGTTGCTTTTCAAAAATTGGCATCCGATAGCCTTCCTTTATTTTGAGAAAGCACCAAAATCTTGCCGCCTCGGTGGCTGAATGGTTAGTGTACTAGCCTTTGGAGCTGCTGAGGTCGGGTTCGAATCCCGGTCAGGTATGGATGTTTGTGACAGTCAATAAATGTTGTTATTTGTCTATGCGTTATTCATTTCTTTGTGACTGTACAAATTTCTTTCTGTGTCTGTCCCACTTGACGAAAGCTTATAAGCGGTTCTCTGAACAAGCACACAAGCTGGAATTTGTATGTATCATACCATACCATACCAAAATCTTAGCACTAAATTATCTTTCAACAGATGCGGAAAGCGAGCGCAGTGTGTAGTAACTGAGAAGTAACGGTATATTTCGTTTATACTTCGTTGCCGATAAAAGTAACTAAGTTACAGTTGCTTTCTGAAAAATCTTACGTCGTTACTCAGCTTTACCTGAAAAACAGTAACTTTTACAAATAACGCGTTACTCTAATTCCTACTTTAAGTAATCAACGCAATCAACAATTAATAGCTTTTTCTTTTAACAAAATATGATAAATATAAAATTTTTTGTCGAACAATAAACAAGTAAAAAAATATAGTATATAGTGAATTTATAGATGTACAAAATCTTACAAATGTCTCCTTACAAATAAAAAGAATTACCACAGTGCAAAATTTTCAAAATAATTTTAGTTTCACTTATATGATGACCTAAAAACAATACTTTAGTTTACGTGTGTGTGTGTGTGGGGGGGGGGAGGGTATCAGCTGTGTAAATGTCTAAAAGATTGTTTCTGGTTAGCGAACAATTGCTCAAAGCCAGGAATGGGTCAGTAAATAAGATGTTTTGAAATACTATGTTGTAAAAGTATTGCAGACACTTCTCTAGAAAAATCTATGAAACAGTGCAATCTATGAAGACAATTTAGATTTAGAGCACTTATGGGTAATTCCACGTCAGAAGAGACCACGACAGCAAAAAAAAAAAAAAAAACTACTCTTGCAACTTTTATATTTGCTTTAGAACGGTTTGAATTTTATTATTTTTGCATCAACAACTATTATTGCTTCATCTTTGGCAACATAGCAGCTTCAAAATATCCGCTTTGTTTTGAAAGCATGGTTCCGTGTTTTTTCATCATTTTGAACAAATGAATTTTAAGGTACGAAGCACATTTTATCAGATTTTTTGATAAAATTATTAAAATACACTATCAGAACTACCTTAAAAACACACTATTAATTGGTATTTATAACTAAACGATATTTAATTAGGAAGATAAAAATCTAATTTTTGACTGTAGTGTCAGTCACGAAATGATAGAAAAGTTTCTATAACTTTAAAAAAAAAAAAGGCTTTACTTCAAATTTTTTACGATATTTTCTTACTTTAGTAACCTCTGTGTAATTCCACACCTCTTAATTTTAAAATGAAAAGCATTTTCTCTATTTATAACACATTTTAGCTTTGTAGTGTCAGTCACAATGTAGTGTGAGTCACAGCTTCTTTTTGATTTAGATGATTTAGATTAGCTATAATCTTTTAAGATTTCTTATATTTTGATAATTTTGATTTAAGATGGCTATATCCACAGCTAAAAGAAAAAAAGATCAAAGGGGAAGTTTTTAGGAGGGGATAAATTACAATAATTTTAAGAAAATGAAAGCAAAAACCACTTTACGGACAACACTTCAATTAAAAGTAATTCACCTCCATTTCAATCCTCCAACAATTTGACAACCTTGGGTGGTAATTTTTTTTCCAAAAGTCATGGTCATCTTTGCCTTCAGTCATGGTAAAGGACCAATTGATGGACTTCGTAATACAGTGAGGAGGGGATAAAAGAAGTCACACTTTCTACCAAATCATTTTGTAAAGATTTTTTTTACTTTGAATAAGAAATCTGCCCAAACATATCACTATTATACATTTCTGACAACTGTGTAAAGGGCAAAATAAGTAGATTAAATGATATATGCTCATCAAAGAAGATAAATACTTCCGATTCCCTGACACTCAAAAATTACTCCGTTTTTTTTTAATTCAACAAATACCTACTTAAAACAACTTCCAATGTTTCATTAAATCCCCCAAAATACTACATGGCGGATAAAACAAATTTAAATGTTTTAAAAAGAAATATACCTCTCAACAAAGTTCTGAAAATGAACTTGATGCTATAAAAAGAGCTTTAATTCCTTTTATAGTTAAATTATCGTTAAAAATTTTGTTGGCAAATGTTTAGTAAAGATGCTTATTCAGTAAAACTGAAACATCTGCAATGATCGGAAGTCTTTTTGCGTGGCTTCAGGGTCAAGGTTTTTCAGAAAATGCTATTGAATAAAGAAGTAAGAAACTACCAGAAACCAACTTTAGGGGACCTTGTGTAACTTTTTGTAACTATATTTTTTACCGTGTACGCAATTTTTAACTTACCATGTTCAACACTATTTACATACGTTTTGTTATTATTGCCAAAACTTTTATTTCTGTGATACAATTCACATGATGTAGTGTGTCACAAGTTGAATATAATGTAAGTCACGCACAAAAGTGTTAATAAATTATTTCCTATGATATTTCAATACTTTTTTGCTATTAAATTATTCAGTTTTAAACCTTATACTTAAAATAAGCACTGGCAGAATGTTGATTTGGTTGATTTGCTGCATTTTGAAGAAGAAATTAGAGTTTAACAAAATTACCAGAAACCTACTTTAGGGGACGTTGTGTATCTTTTTCTAACCATAATTTTACCATTTATGCAATTTTTTACTTTCCCTGCTCAAAATTATTAACATATGTTGTGTTATTATTGCCTAAAATTCCATAAATGTGATACAATTCGCAATGTAGTGTCAGTCACGAATTGAATGTAGTGTCAGTCACGCACAAAAATGCCAATAAATTATTTCCTATGGTATTTCAATACTTTTTTGCAGTTAATATATTTAGACTGAAACCTTATACTTAAAATAAGCAGTGGTGGAATGCTGAATTACTGCGCAATCAGAAGAAATTCGAATTTTTATGATAGCCAAAAATCTATGAACTTTTGTGTAGTGTCAGTCACATCAGGACATTTTTATTATTTTTTAGTTAAATAATAACTTTTAAAAAAATTTACTGATTGCTAAAAATACTATATGCTAAGGGGTATACTGACATACAATATTTTTTTAAAATAAATATAAAATAATTATGAACTATGCAAAGGAAATTGGTTAAATCGTTCTGATGTAGTGTCAGTCACGCGTGGAAATGCCCTTATATACATTTTAACTTATGGTAGTCACAGGAATAGAAATGCTAGTTCTTCTAAAAAGAAGCAACTATAACTATTGGAGCAATTGCAAAATTCGAGTACTTATATGTTTTAACTTATGGCACTTATACGATTGTAAGTGCTAGTTTTTTTTTAAAGAGAAACAACTAACAATTTAATGATTTAACTAATAAAAGAAAGAAAAAACCCAGTCATTCAATTTTATTGTATAAGTACTCGAAATATAGTCATACAATTAATAATTAAGAACCTAACTTCATATCACCTGCCAATAAAATATGTTGATATTAGTGATACTTTTTAAGCAAAATCCGATTATTTTTGTTTTATTGCTATTTAAAACAAGTTTTGATTATATTTGTCACAACTTTTTGAAGGTAAATTAGCAGTTAATATAGAGAAGTTACCAATGTATTTTTCAAAGAAGCGTAATGTTATTCTTCTCGCATTCTTCAATGGTTTTCTGATCCCAGACAGAAGCTTGCACCTCACCGATATGTATTTTATCGAGCAAATACATACACAGACGTGATTGACCAACACCGCCGCCAATCGTATATGGCAACTCATTAGCAAGCAATGTCTTGTGAAATGGCTGATTTAACCTATGCAAAGCATCTCTCTCCGCCAGTTGCTTCACTAAGGTGTCGGGAGTGACTCGGATGCCCATGCTGGATAGCTCTAGAGCGGTACCAAGGGCATGAAAGTGAACCAAAATATCTCCGTTCAGCTCCCAGTCGTCGTAATCTGCTTCGCGGCCGCCGTGCATTTCCCCAGATTTCAGCTTGTTTCCAACCTGCGCGACGAAAACTGCTCCATACTTCTCGGTGCATTTGTATTCTCGTTCCTTCGGGGTGAGACCTGGGTACTCATCCTCTAACTGCTGAGAACTAACAAATTCGATTTCTTCAGGAAGCTTCTTGGTCAGGTTCGGGTAAGCTTCTAGTACGTGCCTTTCTGTGGTCGTAATGCACTCGTAGATGTCCTTCACAATCGACTTGAGGAACCCCATGTTTCGGTCTTCCTCTTTGATGACCTTTTCCCAGTCCCACTGATCGACATAATAGGAATGCAGTGGCCCTAAGTCCTCGTCCCTTCGGATGGCATTCATGTTCGCATACAGGCCGTCATAGACCCCAAATCCATACTTCTTCAGAGCCAGTCTTTTCCACTTGGCCAGGGAGTGTACCACGGAGGCTTCAATGCCGGTTTTCAGATCGAAAGTGACCGGCCTCTCGCTGCCGTTGAGGTCGTCATTCAGCCCAGAGCTCGTCTCCACGAAGAGCGGAGGGGAGATTCGGACAAGGTTGAGTTGTTTGAAAAGAGCATCTTCAAAGGCATTTTTGATGAGCTTGATTGCTCGCTGAGTCTCAAATACGGATAATTTACTTTCGTAAGACATGTTTCTGAGAGTATACAAGCCGCTTTGCTGAAAAAACTTCTTACTTTGATAATAACAACTACTATGTTTTGATAACTGGAGCAAGATAAGAAAAAGTCCTGTTTACAAACAAGTTTTCAATCGAGAAATAATGCTTTTTTTTCCCAGTAATTTGTAGTGAATCTGAATATGAATTTGACACGTCAATCGTCAACGTGGTTGGTTGGTTTGTTTTGGTTTGACATATATTTTCAGGCTTGTGTGCTTGGTCGCAAGGACCCGCTTATAAACCATCGTCAAGTAGGACAACACAAGACGCACGCATACACATATGACAGATGTTGCCATCTGTTGCCACCTCCACAATTTAGACATGTCCCTGAAGGGGAGGGAAATTTTCTCCAGGAACCTGTACTGGCGACCGGGTCTCGAACTCTCAACCTTCCGATCTCAAGCTCGAGAACCTTCGACCATTAGGCTCCCTACAGCCCATCGAGATCTACAGCCTCGTCAAGTCAACGTGCAAAATTAAAATTGAAACAAATACTTCGATGATGATGATGATTCTTATTCTTGTTTCTGGTTTCTATTATTAGTTATAATAAGTTATACTTGTTTGAAAGCTAATTATTTAAAAGTTAATTATCTTTACATTTTTTCAACAAATTAAAAAATTCTGTGCTAAATGCTTGTCTTAAAAAAAGTTTTAACTGAATTAGCTTGTTTAAAGCGACGTTGATAAGCCGTTGTCGTAGCCATGTTGAGGTCTGCTCGAAGAGTTTTGTAGAATGAAACAGTAGGGGTAAGTGGTGTACCTTGGACGTATGTGTACCTCGAACCTATGCTGATTCTAGCTCGATTAGCTTAGATATCGAAACAACACCACATGCAGTCAAAGTATTTGCTACCAGGGATCTCAGTGAAGTTCTATCTGTTTGTTTAAAAAGGTCAATTTATTAAAGAGGTTTCGAAAAACTAAATTCACAGTTCAAAAGTAAATTTTTGTCAGATTCTTTAGTGTAATTTTTTACTCAAACATAACATGTAGTGTTTATTCAGAAACGATGGTTATGCAATGTAAAGCAAAGTTTTAGCTATAAAACAGTGGGCTTGAAATTAAGTTAAGCCTAACCTTAACTTGGTGATTAACTATTTTGTTTTTAATATCCAAGTGGTGTACCTCGAACCTAATACAAGTGGTGTACCTTGGACCAGTCCAAGGTACACTACTATAGGTCTTCTGTGCTTCAGATTGTTGAAAACCCTTTTCAAAATTCAAGTAAATTCTTTCCTTTAAAAAATTAAGTATTTTAAGCTATTAATATGCAACCCTGATTTGTAAAATCTAGAAGAATGGAAATTTGTAAAAAAATTTGATATGGTGTGATAAAGAATATTTTTTGTAGTTAATTATTTAGATTTATGGAAGCCTATCAAATTTTAACCATATTGATATAGTATAGAAAATAATTATTGCATGCTCTTCTAAAAATATGTTTTTTTATAATAAATATCTAAGCAGAACATCCTTTTTACGTTTAGGCTTAGTTGAATAAACATAGGGGTAAATATTTGAGTTTTTTTTTTTTTTTTCAAATTTAAGACAGAAAGATAGCCAAATGTTTTTCTATGGCGTGAAATAACAGTTTAATTTTATGCTGCATTTTAACGGATACACCCGAGAAAGATTGCATTGCAGCTGAAAAAGCCAAAAGGGCACTAAAAAAAACTAAGGCAATAAAACCCCTTACTGAGCCAATTGACCTAACATAACCAATTACTACAATTTTGTCTAGAAATAAGAGTAGGTTGTAAAATGTATTTTTGAATTTTATGTGACTAATAAATATTGGTTTTTGGACTGTAAATCGAGTCTCTCTACCTGTTAATAAATGGTCCAAGGTACACTACCGGTTGGACCAAGGTACACCGCTGGTGGTGTACCTTGGTCCTAATTACAATTTTCTGTATTTATTTGTGTAATAATTGAAATCATTTAAATAACATGTTAAAATAAATATATGCTGTATATAACAACATAAAGTATTTAGTAAAAATATTTTTATTCACTTTTTGCAAGTAATTAAGAAACTAAAAATTGAAAAGTCAAAATAGGTCCAAGGTAACCCACCTTCCCCTACTATTACACTTGCGTTTTTTAAGAATCTTATCAATCGAAGCTAGAACTTTTTAAATTTTTGGGACGTTGATTTTACTTTTGGAATTCATACACTAGGATCATCGTTTTTCGGATAGTTCTATGCTTATTTTTTTTTATGTCGCACAATTTTGGTTAATAGTGGCTTTAGAGTATTAGTAGTTAAAATAATGACACATAATTAAATTTAAAGTAACATTGAATTTTATACGCATTATTTGTTTTAAAAGCTCAATCTTTCTGTATTTTAAAAACTAGCAATTAAAATTATTTTTAATTAATATTAAATTACTCAGATTTAGTATGAAGACGGATTGCGAATTTTAATGTACCTAATAATGTATCGATTCAAAAAGATAAAAAAAAATAATGCTAGAGATGAATTGCGCCCATTTATAAGTGTTAATTGAGAAAGATTAAATTTGACATAATTTTTCATCCCACGCGGCTCGTCTAGAAAGCGTGTAAAAGCGCACGAATTTATTATCTATACGGTTCTGATCCCAAACCCCCCTCCCCGGCTAAGTTACTGATTTCCCTTACTTATCGGTCTTGAATTAAAAACTTTTAATTAATAATTTTAACATCCATAATTAAAAAAATATGCTTTAGTACTACTATTTTGTATTTCATAATATTAAAAATTTTAAGGATTTCATTTGGGTCACTTCTGTAAGAAAGAGGAAAAGCAATAAGATAGCGTCCATACATTTCGTGAGGCTGTATTTTCGACTTTTGTGACCCCCTCCCCCATCTTGATGAGATTTGGCAAGACCCCCCCCCCCCCCCCTCGTGAGAGATTTGTCAAAAATCATATTTTTTATTCGATATTTCTCTAGTTGAGTTTTAAGTATTTTTACAGCTTTTTATTTCTTAAAAGGAGCTGTGTTTCTTTGATTTCACTGATCACTTCGAACTTATTTTGAGAATGAATCTGGAACCTACTGAGCTGTTTAAAATAAACATTTAGTAACTACCGAATTTAATTCTTTTCTTTTCTCGCAAACATGTGATTTTAATGTGATTAATCGTGTGATTTTTTGCCGTTAGATTTTTCGCCCAAAGCCTCAATCTAAGGTATTGTCTTTTTTTAGTGCTAAAACTTTCTATTTCACAATACCTACCATTGCACAATTAATAAAAGGTTTTCCGCTATTATATATTTCATTCATCTCACAATGAGATGCCGTTTATTTTCTGCAGTCGAAACTTTTAATTTAGAACTTTTATTACCTGGAAAACTTCAAAACACGTACCAATGCAAGTTCGTCCAGCCCCTAACTTGATAGACGTATTCGTGCTGGTAGAAAAATTCCTCTAATAAAATTCAACGGGATGCCCGAGTACACTGCGATATACGTGATCGTTAAATCTGTGGAGTCGAAAGTCCCGACGGTGTTAGCGTACGATGTCGCTCGAAGCATAGAATTCGAATTTGTAAAGTAGGAGGTTCCTTTTTAAAATTGACCCCTAATCCCCAGGGGTCACACACCAAAAATAATGGGATACGTGTTCGCCGATTTTTCCATCTACCCAACCATTTCGAAAAAAGTCGTCGGATAATATTGGTTCTATAATGGCAGCCAATAATGGCCAATATTGGCAAAATGTTTCCTCCCAATGCTGGGCCAATAAGGGTTAGCATATTGGCTCGACATTGTAACCAATATTGGGCCCATATTCGATGCTACTGGGGTGGATATGAGTCCAAACAGCAGCTGTATCATCGGCTGATGGTGGATGAAAGTAGTACTTAAAAATAACATATAACTTTTTGAAAGTGAAGAAAACAGCGCGAATCACTGCGACAAACCTCTCGAATACCATCTCTTTATTTGATTAAAGCCAGGTGTGCACGTGTTGGCATCAGATTTGATAATTTTGAAAGCACGCGATAGCGCGTTATTGTTGCTGTTTTTAAAAAATTATACGTTAAAGTCAGTTGAGACTTTTAAGCAGTTAAGATTGTACCTTTTAATTGTGAAATACTTAACGATAAAAGTATACGACTGTACACATGTAACTATAGTTCTAATGTAAACGGTTAAATAGTCAGAGTCACTCTTTGATCTTAAAATTGGCAATACTTCTGATGCGAGTTATCACCATTATTGAACATAGTTAAACAAATTTACAACTTAATCCATTAGAGCACCTGACTCTGACACATACAATGTACATTTTGTCTACCTTTTCTTTGAGCAGTGTGAAAATAGTTTCAACAGATATCCTTTGGTCTGAATTAAAACTAATGAAGAGAACAGAAAGAAACGAACGTTAATAGAATCTATGTACAAGAACGGGCCGTTCTTTTCCCGTATATATAACACTTTAATAAAGTAATGGTTTGTAATGTAAAGCCACGAAGAATATTACCATGAAAGATTTTACCCAAACTTAAGTCCAGAAACATTTATTAAGAATTTAACTGCATTTTTTTTAGCATTCTGTATTTTTTAGGAATTCGTTTAATTTTTTTTACTGATTCACTAAAACCCGATTATTTCCCGAGTTGAGAATCGATATGGAATTCTAATTTCAGAATCATTGGAAAATTCAGATTTCAAAATCGTCGGAGATTCCCGAATTTTGAATCAAGTTTGCCGATTTCATCAGTATAGCCAGAGATTAAAATCCCTCACTTTAGAAACACCCAATATTTTTAAACATGTTTTATTTTTTGTGAACAAATATAATAGCCTTAGAGCTATAGTGTTGCCACAGATAAAAACAATAATAGTTTTTGATGCAAAATTTTTACAATTTAAACGTTTCTAAATCACAATAAATGTTTCATCTGTTATAAAAAATATTTTTTAATTCACCTGAATTATTCCTACATGAAGTTATCAACGCTATCAACAATTAATAGCTTTTTCTTTTAACAAAATATGATAATATAAAATTTTTTGTCGAACAATAAAAAAGGAAAAAATATAGTATATAAGTGAATTTATAGATGTACAAAATCTTACAAATGTTTCCTTAAATATAAAAAAAAATACCACAGTGCAAAATTTTCAAAATAGTTTTAGTTTCACATATATGATGACCTAAAAACAATACTTTAGTTTACGAGTGTGTGTGAGGGGGGGAGGGATATCAGCTATGTAAGTGTCTAAAAGATTGTTTCTGAATAGCGAACAATTGCTCAAAGCCAGGAATGGGTCAGTTACATAAGGTGTTTTGAAATACTACGTCAAAGTATTGCAGGCACTTCTCTAGACTAACCTATGAGACAGTGCAATCTATGAAGAAAATTTATAGATATAGAGCACTTATACATTTTAACTTATGGTAGTCACAGGAATAGAAATGCCAGTTCTTCTAAAAAGCAGCATAACTATAACTATTGGAGCAATTGTAAAAATAGAGTACTTATATATTTTAACTTATGGCACTTATTCAATTAAAAGTGCTAGTTTTTCTAAAGAGAAACAACCAACAATTTAATGATTTAACTAATAAAAGAAAGAAAAAACCCTGTCATTCAATTTTATTGTATAATACTCAAAATATAGTCATACAATTAATAATTAAGAACATAACTTCATATCACGTGCCAAGAAAATAAATTGATAGCAATACTTTTTAAGCATAATCAGATTATTATTGCTTTTATTTCTATTTAAAACAAGTTTTGATTATATTTGTCGCAGCTTTTCGAAGGTAAATTAACAGTTAATATAGAGAGGTTACCAATATATCTTTTATAAAAGCGTAATGTTATTCTTCTCGCATTCTTCAATGGTTTTCTGATCCCAGACAGAAGCTTGCACCTCACCGATGTGTATTTTATCGAGCAAATACATGCACATACGTGATTGACCAACACCGCCGCCAATCGTATATGGCAACTCATTAGCCAACAATGTCTTGTGAAATGGCTGGTTTAACCTATGCAAAGCATCTCTCTCCGCCAGTTGCTTCACTAAAGAGTCGGGAGTGACTCGGATACCCATGCTGGATAGCTCTAGAGCGGTACCAAGGGCATCAAAGTGAACCAAAATATCTCCGTTCAGCTCCCAGTCGTCGTAATCTGCTTCGCGGCCGCCGTGCATTTCCCCAGATTTCAGCTTGTTTCCAACCTGCGTAACGAAAACTGCTCCATACTTCTCGGTGCATTTGTATTCTCGTTCCTTCGGGGTAAGACCTGGGTACTCATCCTCTAACTGCTGAGAACTAACAAATTCGATTTCTTCAGGAAGCTTCTTGGTCAGGTTCGGGTAAGCTTCTAGTACGTGCCTTTCTGTGGTCTTGATGCACTCATAGATGTCCTTTGCAAAAGACTTCAGGAATGTCATATTTCGGTCTTCCTCTTTGATGATCTTTTCGAAGTCCCATTGATCGACATAGCAGGAATGCAGTGGACCCAAGTCTTCGTCTCTTCGAATGGCATTCATATCAGCATACAGACCCTCATACAGACCAAATCCATACTTCTTCAGAGCCAGTCTTTTCCACTTGGCCAGGGAGTGTACCACTGAGGCTTCAACGCCGGCTTTCAGATCAAATGTGATCGGTCTCTGGCTGTAATTCAGATCATCATTCAGTCCAGAGCTTGCCTCCAAGAGGAGTGGAGGGGAGATTCGAACTAGGTTGACTTTATTGAATAGAGCATCTCCAAAAGCATTTTTGATGAGCTTGATTGCTCTCTGAGTCTCAAATACCGATAATTTACTTACGTAAGACATGTTTACTAAGAGTATATAAATACCGGACAACTGAAGCAATTTAAGGAAAAGCAATGTCTGTATCCAAGTATTCAATCGAGATAATATGCTTTGTAGACGCAATTTGACGGGATAACGTTCAATATTCAATCAAAAATTTGCTGATGTTGATGAAGATCTTCCTGTGTCTATTACAATAAATGCAAATATCCGTTGTCCGGAAACCTGTTATTTATACAGGCAATTCTATCATTGTGATACGCCCTCTATCTACAGAAGTTGGAACCATCATATATACATTAGTCCTTTAATGATTTTAGCTTTACCGTACAAAGAGATTTACCGTCACCCCCATAACGCATAACACAAAGCCAAGAAAAAAATATGTAGGAGCTATTTGTTGTGTAAAATGCTATTTTAGAATATGCTTTAAAAATCGTTTATAGTACTTTTAAAACATATTTTCAAAGAATAATACAATTATTAAAGATACAATTAATTAAAGAAAATAATAGGAAAATCTTAACGATTTTTTCATTGTGATTTTATGCAAAATGATTGCACACATTTCGTATGCAAATTTAATTAATTTTGTATAATATGTTAAACAACACTTATATTAATTTTTCCAAAAATATTTTTATTGTCTAACTGAATATGCTACGTGTTATGAAGGAATTATAATCGGTACATAAGGAAATAAATTATTTTGTGAAAAGAGGAAAAATATAAAAAATAATTTTTAATAAAAAAAATCGATTAAATATATAAGTGCCGTGAAACACAAATACCTTATCTTTGTAGAAAACACACATGTCTTGTGCATTTTAAAACAACTAATTTAAATATTAAGTAATGCTTTATTAATACTTTTTAAAGTTTTTAAATAATTTAATCCTCGTAAAAGTATTGTTCCAAATGTGTTTATAAAATTGTAAAGAATTTGTTTACCTGTGAGGTGGTATTTATAATTATTTACGAGGGAAATACATCGTTGCTATTTTATGTGGATGAAATTACTTATAACTAAAGAAATATGAAAATTTATTCGATCAAATATTCAATAAATAAAGTGCTATTCCTTCCAAAATTATTATTAGTTGGACAAATTACTTTGAGGCAGAAGTGAAAGTGGGAAAAAAATAAGTGGGGGGATGCCTTCAATTACAATGCCGTGCCCCCCCCCCTCCTCCTATGGATTATGGATTTGAGAGGTATAACAAGTGTTGGGATGGATAGCCATTTTCTTGAAAAGTGGGATGACGCGTCAACCCGCGTCTACCCCCACTTGCAGCGCTGCTTTGAGGGGATATATATATATATATACCATACAAGAGGGGTATTTTTAATTAGGCTGTATTTTTCATTTTTACATTTCCACTTTGCATTTAGCAATATCGACACATTTGTGTAACAATTAGCTTTGTACAAAATAAGACAGGTAATATATATAAAAAAAAACAAGTCACAACGTGTATATGAAATTTAGCAATTCTTTTTAGCCTACTTTTCTTTTTTTTTAATTCGAAGAATTAAAAAAAATTGAAAAAGTAGGTATTGACATGCGGTCGATGTCCGTCCGTCCGTCCGTCTGTCCGTCCGTCCGTCTGTCCGTCCGTACCCCCCTTCCAAAATCAGTTCTATCAATCCGATCTTAAAAATTCTTTTTTTATTAGAAAGGTATAATCTCAGACACCCAACTTTCATACTTTTTGTTCGTCTGTCTGTACGATAGGACGGACATAAATCGACTATTTGACGACGAATTTCCCATTGAATTAGCATTGAAATTCAATTTCGATTCATTTAAATCGCTGAATTTAACTACAAATGCTACGGACAAGTGAGATACGTCAAAAAATTCAGCGCATCGAATTTAGAATACATGGAAAATTTCAGAAAAGAATTCGAATTCGAAGTACTTCAATTATTAAAAAAACATCAACATTTAATGCTCATTTAAAAAGCATAGGAAGCCATTTTTATTAGAATTATATCGCCGTTGCCATCGCAACAATTGCTTGAGAAACTTTAATTCTTTTAGACAATAAATTAAAATAAATTTATTTTTGAGACATCGATCAATTTAAGATGACGTCAAATATGTATTTCACTACGAGATCTTTGTATTTTGATATAAATTGTTTTCATTCTATCTAAAAGCGAGGAGTATTGCAAACAAACAAAAAAAAAAAAAAAAAAAAACACTTTATTAATTTAGAAATTTTGCTTATTTATTCTTTGAAATATAAATTTTTGCAAACGATTTAAGTAATAATTATTTAATTTTCGAAATAAAATAAATGAAACTAGCCGAATTTAGCAAGTAAATGTTTATTGAGGAGTAGTTTTTTGGTTTTTGTTCTACGAAAAATCAAATATTTACTTATGACTGCAAATCAAGCTGTGTTTAGTGAAAGATGCTGTGTTTAGTTAGATGCTGCGTTTAGTGAAATTTATTTTAAATTTAAGGTGGAAAAACGGTTCTTGATGTCACTTACTGTTACGAACCTAGTTTTTTCAAGATAAGAATTTTAGTAAGTATTTAAGTAACAGGAAAGTAGGCTATTTTAGTTCTTTAAGAACTTCTTGTTTTATTATTATTTTAAAGGAGTTGCAAATATTGATTTTTCAGTAAAAAAGGAGTGCGAATTGCGATTTGAAAGGATTAAAAAAAAAAAATGGAAAATCATAAATTTCCAAACAGCGTGAAAAAGTGGGATTTTTAAGAATATATTGTCTCCTTCAATATCGGCTAGTGACTTTATTTTCAAAGCTATGCTAGACGACATTTTTTTTCAATAGTTACTGTTGTTTCTAATGCCATTCGGTAACCGAGCCCGGAGTAGAGGACTACCCGATTTAAGGCGAAGAGGGCGGCTCCCGTTTTTTTATTGAGCGCCACAAGGGAGGAAGTCTGACTGTTGTCCGTCAGCATGAAACATCCGTTTTACAGGAAGGTCCCTTTCACACATCCATTCTCCCTCATACATCGGAATTTCGATACAGATCAAAGATCGATAACCCCTGATCTGGCACCCCCAGAGGTATTAATTTGGTATGGGAACATGGAGGACTTTGTGACCACGACATATCTAACGTGCCCCAGCCACCATTAGTCAACACGGCGGTGTTTAGCCGAGTACAAGCGCCGACCCAGCGACCATCAGAATTGCGAGCGCCGCCGAGGACAGAACCCACAACCCTTCCGATGCGAGCACGACGCTTCACACGACTGAGCTACCGTGGCTCTGATAGTTACTACACTGCTCAAAACAATTAGGGGAGCACATGTTTTAAACCCTTTCGCTCCCAATGATTCCATTGGGAATCATCAGCTTGTGATTTTTTTCTGACTAAGTTAAATTCGCCACTTATGTATCGTTAGATGGAAGAATAACGTATTTTGAAGAATTCAATATATTTTTTTTTTATATTAATGAAAATATGAAAAATATGGTAAAATAAATTTAACTTTAAAACAGTTTTAGAAAATAAATTGACCCTAAATTTGTCATGCTTGCATTTTTTAGATTTTTAAAAATATATTTCAACTATTTTTAACAACAAAAGTTTTGAAAAAAATTATTGTTATAATTTATTAAAAAGTTATTATTCCATTTCCCCCCTTTAAAATTAAGTATTAAAAACTTAAGATTTTTTCTCCTGTTTTTTACTATTTCATTTCGAATGCATAGTGAACCTATTTAACAAATTTTAGATTTATAGGATAAAAATTAAAAAGTTGGGAGTTAAGTTAGAGAGTGGAATTAAAAATTGCTCCCCTAATTGTTTTGAGCAGTGTATTTAAAGATACTCTGAGATACGAGGAGGCTATTTATGCTGGTTAAACGCAAACATAAACTAAAAATATCGATTTCTCCACCAGCCTCTGTTCGGTACGGTTTGAATTATCGCCGCACTAGAGCTACACGAGGGCTATTGGCGACGGGCGTCGTATTTTAGAACCACAGTCAGGTGACGAGCCAACACCTGAATAGCAGCCTCTGTTCGTCGACAGTTTTTGTATTTGTATTTCATTATGTGGTTACAATTTTTTTTTAGTAGGTAAGATAGAAATCCAAATGCTGTATAAATAAAAGAATAACCCAAAATGAAAGCATCTTCGGCAATTCGGAAGACTGAAACAAAATAACGTTCGAGAACATATACACTTATATAACTCTCTGTAGAACATTACCATTATCTTATTTGAACAGAACAACTTATTTTTTACAGATCCTTTTTCTTATTTGGTTGGAGCTGAGTATATATGTATTCTATTCAAAAAAGCATTTGCTTTGACAGTGAACGGATGATCATTCAAAGTTGCACCTGGCCTTTTATACATTATCGAAAGTTTCGCAGTAAAAGAACATTACCATCGAGCATACTTATCAAAGCACCTGCGGAGACAATAAATAAATAAGAGTACAAAAATTATTTTTTTTATAACCACGTGCAAAAAAAGTTCATTTTTTTTATATGATATTCATTCATAAATCGTTTCGAAAATGGCACTTTACGTGCTTGCGTCTCAGACAGTAGCGAAAATGGGGTTTTCGGCACTAGTGCGGTAAATTAAATAAGAGTATCTGATTGGTAGAAAAACAAAATGATGTCATGAATATCTCCATGGAAAGTAAATGGTCATGAAACTCACTTGTTCTTTTGGTTCATTACTTTTGCATTTTATAATATCTCCAATGGGAACTACAAGTTCTACAATAGTTATTTATGCAACAAGTGTGAAAAGTATCACTTTTAAAACTAGTGGATTTTATTTCACGAGCGAGGTACGAGCGAGTGAAATAAAGACACGTGTTTTAAAAAGTTTACTTTTCGCACGTGTTGCATACACTATTTTTTATAATTGCGTGAAAAAAATCAAATCTCATTGGTTCAAAAATAATTCACTTGCTAATTAGACTAAAATGAGTTTGGAGCTTCCAGAAGAGATGTCAAAGAAAACAACCAATGAACTCGCAGTTCGGAGCGCGTGACGCTATAAAAAACCAATAAGCGTGTTTCAACATTTTGTCAAAGAAAGCAACCAATGAACTCGCAGTTCGAAGGGCGTGACTTAAGAAATATTCCCATCACGAGAAAAAAAATTCTCTGATTTAAAAATAATTCACGCGCATAATATTTTTAAATACAGCAGATCAATAAATCTTTGGATTTTTTGAGTTTTATCAAATCGAAATTTTACTTGAAATGTTGGCATCTTATAAAAAGAGTGCGACAAATTCTTTTTTCACTGCTTTTGGGTGAAAAAAAGTACTTTTTTTTCACTGTTTCAAAAAGTCTAGCTTTGTGCACGCGTCTGATATTGAAATTATAATGTAAAAGTCGGAGTTTTTTTCACGCAATTATAAAAAAATTATTAGAGGAAATTAAATAAGACAAAAGTAAAAATACAAATTTCACGCTTTTGCGCGGATATTATAAAAAATATTGTTAGCAAGCACGTGCCAAATAATACTTTATTTAGCTCTTGTCATTATTTCACTCGCTCGTACCTCGCTCGTGAAATAAAAGCCACTCGCCTAATAAAGTGTTATTTTCGACACTATAGTTGCTTAGGTATACGTACACCTTTGAAAGATGAAAAACGGCTAAAAATTGTCTAATTTTTTTATTTTTGATAAATATGCTCCGTTTATCCAGCTTTCTAACGGTACCAAAATCATAACAATCCGTAGAATAGTTTTTGACTTACAAGTGTTTTTGTGCAAGCCTTTCTCAAAAAAGGCACAGTTTCGGTTTCGGGGAAGTTAGGCTTGGCTCAAATTGTTTCAGTTTCGGTTTTTAAAAACAAAACTTTTCGTAAATATTTAATTATTTTTTTAAAACCAAAAACATTTATTGTTTTTTTGTACACTGTCACACAAACTATTTAACTGTAACCGCACTGTAGAGCTGAATTGTTTGTTTTGAATCATCGATAAAACCGCATGCGCTTGCTTTGAAAAATTGAAATTCTTTCATTGAAAAATGGATTGCTCAAGGCGAAATGGTAATAAAAAACGTTAATTGTATGAAAACCAGTGTAAATCAAATACGAATGTTGAAACGGTTGAAAAAAATTGAAACGGCTGGCTGATGAAAGCTTTTCAAAACACCAAAAGAAGTTGTTACATAATCAGCATTGGAAAGAACTTAATTATTTACTTTATCTATTTTACTTCCCTTGTGAGTGATTTTGAATGCCTACGGTGCACTTCAAAAGCCTTATTTGCATTATAGGACACTTAATCGAGAAATAGTGGGCACACAGCATTCTATATTTGTATTATAATTGTTCTACCGAAGTTTCGATTTCATCCCATCAACAAAGACTGGACCAGCCACCGATGTAAATAGAAGACTGATTTATGCCGTGAGACAGATTTTTTAGTTGTCACCGAAGCCTCCACTTTCATATTGGTAATGAACCTGCCCCCTCCCCCAAACCAATCCGTATACAATGCAGGAACGAAGAAAATTTTGGCAGTGCTACAATGTTTTGCTGATGAAGTTATGGGAATGGCTGTGCATCGTGTGCATGATATTACTAAGTTTCCTGAGTGTGGTGTTTCCGTCAATGGGAGGTGGCAAAGGAGAGGTTACAGCTTACTCAACGGTGTGATTACCACTTTCCATTTACAACAAATAGATTTTGGATGTAAATATACTCTCTAAGTACTGCCACGGTTTCCAGATACTGTTGCCAAAAAAGGAAGATATGACATCAAAAAGGTTTCTAAAATGGAAACCTCCCATATGTACTCAACAAAGTACAGTGGATCGTCCACAGGTATGGAGATCTGCGGTGCTACACGAATCATTCTGTGCATCTGTCCGAGTGTGCTTGTAATTCAACACCTGCAAGGAAATTGAGGTGGAAATATATACTCAGAGTTATATATAAAAATAGTAACTGATGAGATCACCAAAGTGGATGGTCTCTCTTCTGAAGATTACCTCGTAATCTTTTTGCCAACCCCTCCCTCCCCCCAATAAATAGGTTGTCCAAATTTTTTTCTGAAAAACAAGAATTTTACGCAATGGTCATGTTATTAATTAGTTAAACTAATTAAACTTTTGACCCAATCCTTTTCTATTTATATATTCGTACTCTGCATATACTCGGTAGGTCTTCAGTGGCGACCGGGTCTCGAACTCTCAACCTTCCGATCTCAAGCTGAGATCCTTTGACCACTAGGCTCCCTACAGCCCTCCTGTAGTGGACGAAGAAAAGTTAACAATTTTTACTTGAAAATGTTGAAAACGGGGAATTTCCTTCTTCACAACTTTCGCTTTCGGTTCCTTTCGCTTCAGTGGCACAACAGCTAGGCTTGATATTTTTTTTATAGAGCGAGAAAGAGATAATTTTAATCAGTATAAATTAAACATTAAAATAAGTTACTTTCTGCAAGCCATATAACTTCCAAAATCTTATTTTTCTTTAAAAATAGTGTTAGATTGAAATTAACAGAAAATTGAAACAATAAAAAAAGTTTTAGTTATAAACCAGAACGCCAATCCAGCGGCGGAGTGGTTAAGGCATTGGCCTCTGGAGCTGCTGGGTCCGGGTTCAAATCCCATTCAGGCATGAATGTTTGTGTTTGTCGAGTATATGCGGAGTACGTGCTCGTAAAATCTGTTGGGCCCGAGAGTTCTGTGGACGGTCATTGCGCAGTTTCCCACGGGTACAGGTCCGTGGAGAAAATTTCCCTCCAGGGACATGTCCAAATTGCGGAGGTGGCGACAGATAGCAACATCTGTCATATGTGTTCGTTTGTGTCTTGTGTTTTCCTACTTGACGATGGTTTATAAGCGGGTCCTTGCGACCAAGCACACAAGCCTGAAAATATATGTCTACCAACCAACCAACCGGAAACAGTAAACTAAACTGTCACACTTGGGCAGAATCACTGCAGACACCCCCATTATGTAACTATTAATTAAATAATTGATATTAAGTTAGAAACTTTTTTAGGAAGTAGATATTTAAAAAAAATGCTTAGCTAATTGATGCAGCAACATTGCTTATCAAGAGAAAATTGGGTAAATATGAGTTTCGTTATACTAAAGTTACCTAAATGTGCAATGAATAATTTACTCAATTATTAAAGCTTAATTATTTTTTAACACAAAATAAAATTCATGTTATCAATCATACAAAAACCATTTATTTTCACCTGTTTTTAAAATTTATAAAAAGAATTACAGGACTAATGGGCTGTTGCGCAGAGTAGTTTAGTTTTTATTTAATCTTACTGAAAATTATTCTGAATTATTTTTAATCGTTTTTCAATAACTGAACTCATCTGCTGTAAGCAAGCAATTTAGATAATCATATTAAGATGCTATGAAGAGCTAGGCATCAGAATAGAAATAACTTTGACTTTATTCAGAATTGGATCGATATTCGATAATAACCTTATTTAGAATTAGATTTTGGTATTGGTTATAAGGTCAGTTTTTCAAGAAAAAAAACACCTAATAAAAATGATGTATGAAAAATGTGTAAAAATAAATTAAAAATAATATTCAATATTTTTATAACTTCAAAAACAGAATAATGTATACATAATAATGAAATTTACAGGCCCTAATGATTTTAATATGTTTTTGATAACTTCTTAATGACTATGTGCCCTTTTATCTATATTTAATCTGTCAGTTTCATCAAAAAAGATGTGCTCAAAACTTCAAACTGATTTTCTGAAGAATGTTTTTTTTGCATACTACACTTCACGTAAACAGTGATATCTCAAATTCTATTTCAAATTTCTTTATTCTGTTTTCAAATTCACAATCAGAAATGTTTGGAGCAGGTTTTGAACCTCAGGCTTTTGTGTATGTTAAAAATTAAAATTTTTAGAAGCTTTCAATGTTCAAAAAATTGCAAAAAAGTCATATTTTTTTTAGAGTTCTCGAACAAAAATTCATATAAAATGTTCTATTTGAACTAAGACTTAGTTGGAGGTTTACAACCTGGAGAAAGGTTCAACGAACATATTCCAAAAAGAATTAGCTCTTTAAGTTAATTAGAATTTGCGAAATCACTGTTTTCAATCAGGGTTAATTAGGATACTAATTGCTAATTAACTAATTAATTAATTGGTCAAAGTGAAATTTTTTAATTTAAAACACTTAGTCTATGTGTACCTTATCTATGGTATAAATTATAAAATTTTTCGATGGAAAATAAAAAAAAAGTTGTGAAAGGTATACGTATACCTAACTATTAAAGCACCAGCGCCAAAGCCTTTTTTTATCGATCGTTAAAGCCAAGGAAGTTTATTTTTGCTATGCCCTAAACTGCAGTCCTTGCCAACTTAACTTGGGTAAAAACAAAGAGTAAAAAGGCAGAGGGTAAAGCGCGATTGGTCCACTATTTGGAAACTCTTGTAAGGTAATATTTATATACAAAATGATCCGAATACAATTTAACTAAAGTACACTTTTCATTCTGATAAAATTGCCAAATTTTCTCAAATATATTCAAATTCGTTAGACCTTAAACGAAATTAATGTTTTAAACATGTTTTCTGGATGGATTCACAAATAATTTATGGAACTATTTACATGCGCGGAAGGATCTTCTCCATAGCATATTTATAACATAGTAATTAAGATGGAATTATTAAGCTAGCGGATAGTTAGGTTTCGGCTAGAAAGTGCTAGCACTTCATGTGTTTATGTATAAATATGTGAAATATTATTAATAAAAATTTTAATTTATTTACATGCATTTGTATTCCTTTGACTTTTTTATATCCCTTCTTACTTCTTTTTTGCCAGAAATAGTTTTTAAAATTCTTTTCTTTCTTTGTAATTTTAGTGATGACTATATATCCTTTAAAAAAAAACTGAAACATTATGATCTTCTGAAATTATACAAGAAGTTCCGAAAGAACTTATTTTAACCATACCTAATTATAATGAATGGTTGGATTTGATCTCAGGGAATCTCACGATTGCTGGAATTAATTTACGTTATTTTTTCATTTTAAATAAGTTAGTATCCTGAAAATTTGGAAAGGTTTGTCTCTGAAAGCATCTTAATTATTAAACATGTATGCTACATTTTTGGTAACGTTAAGAGTAAGTTTTCAACGACCAAGCAACAATCAAACATCATAAAATGTAAGATAAATTTTAAAAAAAAAAGTAATATCAACGTCTAAAAAAATTTCAAAAAGCTTCAAAAGTCATGAACTGTGAAATAAAAGCTGTTACAAAAAAGCGGCAGTTATAGTGCTGTTTTATTCTTTACAACTTTTTGAGCGAACTTCAACAAGACGGAAGAAATTAGTCGTTTTTTTTTTAATACCCCAACAGGGGACATTCAAGCCATATCCACCTGAGCTTCAATTCCAAATCACTGTAGGAAAAAAAGCAGTTAGACAGGTTTGAGCAGTAGGAAAACATTAGCACGTGTTTCGATAGCTGTTTTGGATAACATTACCACATGCTTCCCGAGCTGATGCATAACAAACCGCGTGACGTCACATGAATGTTCCCCACTAGTGGCAACAGTTCCTGCTGTATTGTTTTCATTCTCGACTTTCTGGAATTACATGGGTTTCAAACAATACAATACTTTCTTATCTTTTTAAACGAATGTTATGCACAAACTTTTCTCTGTTCGTGAATCACGTTAAATTGCCGTCTCACAATTTCGCTTAATCCCCCCCCATAAGACAAAATACCATCCAAACCGTAGTTTTCCAACAACATAGACGTTTAAACTTAATTTTTTTGTTTTTACTGATAATAGGGTCATTTTATGTCCCGGGATCATAGTCATATTACCGATATTATGATAATGTTTTTATAATGAAAAACATACACATTCGAAAAAAAAAATGATAAACTTTGAAAGGACTAATCTCGGAAACTACTGGATCTATAGAGACAGTTCTAGTATCATATTGTAGAAAATTTAGTGTACTTTAAAAACGTTCTTTGAAAGATTCTTCAAACCTAGTCCTTTGGGGTTATAATCACTAAAATTTGAAAAAATCCCGGTTTTTTCGCTGTTTATTCGATTTTTGACGAAGTTGCGTTCAGCGATCGAGGTCTAAAACTTGGATTATTCATTAGGCCAACAACATCATAAACAAGTGTGCTAAAAATTATTTAGTTTATAAGTTTTATGTATATATGAGGGAATTGTGATGACATTTATGGGTGCATTTTACAGCCGATTTTTGATTTTAGAATATTAGGGCAATGAATCGAGATTTTACACTTGATAACGAGCGGAAAGCATAACTAAAGTTTATGATCTTTTACAGGTTTTATGGTACACATACTTGGATCGATTTGATATTTTTTAATCCGTGCGAAGTACGGGTATAAATTTGCTAGTAATTACATAAATTTTCCAACCAAATTTGAATGAAAAAAGTTTTTAAAAATATGTCGAAATTAATGCATTCATGCCATACCCACCTGAGCTTCAATTCCAAATCGCTGTGGGGAAAAAAAAAGTTAGGCAGGTTTGATCAGTAGGAAAACATTAGCACGTGTTTCGATAGCTGTATAGGATAACATTTATAACAAACCGCGTGACATCACATGAATGTTCCACAGTTAGGAATACAATACCCAGGGAAACATATGACGTCACTGTCTTTTTACTGCGATTTTATTGGGTTTTTTTTCATAGTACGTGAATAATCCCAATATGATCTCTGTGGATTCAGCCTTCACCAACTCAGTCCAAAGAGTGACCCAGTCTCGAAAAATAGTTCATTTTCATATAATATTATTGCGAACATTTGTTGGCAACAGATTGCTAGTTTCGATATCTATATAACATTTGCTTTTGTTTATTTTTGGTTCAGACTCACAAGCGCATGGTGTTGAAAGGCGGTAATTTTAAATTTAATTTGACTAAATTATCTTATTGAAAGCGAATACAATCAAAATGAAAACAAAGTAATTATATATTTTGAAAATTTTCTTCTTTTGGGTTGGTTACGTTAAGGAATTTAAATATGTAGCGTAGTATTAAGTTTGATTTGAAATTACTATTCATTCGGAAAATAATTTAATTTCTTTAATATGTTATTGCGTTTGCTAGCTTCTCAAAATAAATAGAATTTCTTTAATCGCCCGAATTCTTCTTCGCCCGAAATGACAAAATTCGTCGAGTTTTTGTTGCTATAAATAACTTTCCTGGCAGCCATGTGCACTAAACAAAAGAGCGTTTAATTAATGTTAAAAGCATCCAGAAGCTGATCGAGATCAGTTTTAGAGTTGCTGAATAAAAAAAAATCCCAAAAAGGCAGTGGTTTGAAAAACATGATTTTCCAAACCTCACCAAGTTCGGAAAGTTGCTGAACCAGCGACTAAGATTGACCCTGCAAGTTGAGATACACTTTATTAAGTTTTAGTCACTTATAAATATGTAATATCGGCAGAAAATTGAAATTGAAAATGGTAGTATAAAAGCTTATTAAAAGCTATTAATAAATGATTTAATACCCGATTTAATAAATTTTCAAGAATTTAGTTCAATTGCCATTTTTACTTTGGAAGTTGTATTATAGGAAACCAAAATACATCATTGTGTTTTGGTTTTCATTTATATTTTAGTTTTAAGTTAAAACTATTTCACCTTGTAAATATAAACTAGGCCTGTCACATTAGATAGTCTAAAAAATAAAATATTGTCAATTGTGTGTATTTAATTCTTTAAAATTTCTTATAATTTGACAGACCAATTGTTGATGGGATTAATATACATGCCATACCCTCACTTAAAACCCAATTTTTACGCTCAATTAAACTTAATAACTTAATTACCTTTCAAATACTCTTAATATAACTTAGCACTATAACATCCCAAACACACCCTGTCCCGACAAACAGTTGTTTTCTCACTAACTTTCATGATTCATCTACCCACGCGTTGACCTTTTACAACTTTCTCATAACAAACTCTTGTCTCTGATTGGTCCGTCTGGATGAGTCTCGTAGATGTTTCACCATCTTTGTTACATTCCATCTCCATTCATCGTCTACTCAAGACAACCAAAATTCCTGCTTAACATGTAATAAAGAATATTCACTTTAACTATGTTTCCCTGTCTGCTTATATTTTACATGCATTATTTCTATTTCAGACAAAAATCTGTTGTTAAGGATCAAATCGAAGTTTATTGCAGAATAAGACCACTAGAAAGTGCAGCTGAGCCATTGTGTCTTAAAGCTAAAGATAATAAAACAGTTGTCTTGTTTTCTCCCGAAACATCCCAACTTAACAAAATTATAAAAGAGGTAGAGTATATATTTATATGGTGATTAGTTTATAAGCTTTAAATGTTTTGTAACGCCTTGCATTAAGATTGTGTAAAATCAGGTTTATAACGCGGTTACACTACCTTGCATGCTAACCAAGTCAGTGACCGAGGCACTGTCAAAAACCAAGCTGGCACTCAAGTTGGCGCTCAAGGCCACAAACCCATCTAGCTTGTTTTTTTTACCTTGGCAAAACCAAGGTCACACTCAAATCGCCCAAGTTAGCGCTCAAGGAAGTGTAACCTCTGTATTAGATGACTTTCCAGTTTTTTCTTTCTTGCTTTTCTTTCTGCAGTTTGTCTTTTTTTCACTCTCACTGTTCTGTTTTTTGTCTGCTGTGTTCTATTTTAGAGTTATCAATGTGCAACTTGTTTTTATTCTCGTCATTTATCGAATTTATGGTTTAAGATGGTTATAATTTTTTTTTTGACAATTTAAATGCAAAATTCACATTGATCATTTGACAATTTATATTATTTTTCATGATGTTTATCAGATTGTTTAAGTATCACTGCTTGAATATTACTTTGAAAAATCATTTTGAAATTTGTTCAAATAAAATAAGAAAATACAGGTATAGTTCCCTTTAGTAAGTCGTTTTAGGAGAACCATGATTGTTATTTTATTATAATGTTTTTTTTTTTGCCTCCAGCCTTTTTTGTGCATTTACCATCACTGTTTATGGCTGAGATTAAATTCGATTTTTATCACTCAATTTTGTTAACTGATATTCAGGGCTGGATTTAAAGATTTACTGCCTGTAGGCTATGATTGATTAGTCGCCCTTTCACAATATTCTCCCCTTTCGGTGAAATCTAGCTGGTTAGCTGCAAAATAGGGTGGTATATGTGCTGTTTCAAATTATCACAATGAATAGAAAAGAGGGAAAATATTTAAAATACAACTTCTAGTGGACTTCCAGTGAAAATATAGATATAGAAAATTGTATATTTCATTTTCTGATAACTGATCACTTTTTCTGTTGACATATAAGAATCATCTATTCAAAAAATTATGCCCAATGCCACTTTAATAAGTCATAAAATTTGCAGCCCCCAAAAATTTGCTGCCCTAGGCAGCCTCTTTTACTTAGCCTATTTAGAAATCCGGCCCTGCTGATATCTGTAAGTAGTTCATGTTTAATCTGTATAAGTACTTTTAGGTGCACTACTCGTTTAAAGAGGTGTTTGATGCTGATACATCACAGAAGGAATTATTTGATAGAATTTCTTTACCATTTATTGAAGATGTTTTGCAGGGTAACAATGGTAAGAAGTACCTTTTAAAATGTGTTCTTTTTGATATCAAATGTTCTAAGTATAAATTGTAGACAGATAATTCTCGAATTTTCTCAATATCTCTTTAAAACACTGTTTGATCCACATTTCTTACAAGAGATGCCTACCATTTAATGGAGATGGGTTGACAGTTGTGGACTAAAATATAACTATTTTCCCATATTTCATTCGTGAAAATCTGCCAATTACAATTTGATGAATTTATTACTGATCAAAATAACAAACATATATAATCGTATAATTTAATCTTCACGTAATTTGGTGTAGGGAAATTAAACAAGAAGTTCTGAAAAACGAGAAAAGACTACTTTTCTGTTACTTTAATTCTCATAAAAATGTTCTTTAAGTGAAGATAAACAACTGGTGGACAAAAGTATGAAAGATTAGATTATCTGATATTGTACCTTTCTAACAAAAAACCCAAAACAACTGGAACAGAGCGAACAGACTGTTAAGCTTTCAAACAAAATAATAAACATGTTAGAACCAAATTTCAAAGAAGAGTACAGACAGATGGAAATCTCATGATGGCTATGTCTTTCCAGTTGAAAAAAAATTCTTTCAAATGAAAATTTTGAAGGAATAAAAATAGACTGCCTGTACTATATTTTTGAGTCCTTTGAAAATTTGTTTAAAAATTATGTTATGTTTTGGACTCTCTTTGCACTTTGGTCCATTATATCAGCAAAAATGTCTTCAAAACTAACTTTTCTGATTCAAAGTACGGCATCAACAAATGAACTATTTTAAGTATTTCAAATAAAATATACATGATTTCTTCTTTAATTACTTTCATATTGCAGGATTGATATTTACGTATGGAATTACTTCCTCTGGGAAAACTTACACCATGACAGGGACGCATCGTGATGGCGGCTTGTTACCCAGAAGTTTAGATGTGGTATTTTCCAGCATAAAGGGCTACCAAGTGCCTAAGTTTGTAAGTTTTCTACTGTTATACTATTTTTTTAATTAACTTTTCAATGCGGAATGTTATTATAGTTACTAAGAACTAGGTCAAAATATGAAGAGTGCAAATAATATTGTAACAAGATTGTCTGAATAAATGAATACGGAATGTCCTCTATTATATCTGTGGCTTGGTTCAAAAAGGGCCTAAGGCAATAATGTTAGTTGTTTACATTGGCCCTTTTTAGAACCAAGCCACAGATATATAAATGAAGAGCACTGTGGAAGAATGTGCTATATGACAAAGATTCGAGAAAATGAGTTAGTTTTTAGTTTGTACCTAGAAATGCTTAAAAATGTAATTTTAAATGTTAATAAATAATGTAATATTAATGAAAAAGATTAAACTTGTTTTATTATGTTTAAAAGAGGGAATAGTATGTTCATTTGACTAAAAAAAAAAACTGTTATACTGTCACCAAACTCTTTAAATGAGTAAGTATTCTAGAAAATAGAAGTTTTGTAATTTTTTTAAAATCACAACCCTTATTAACTCAATTGTTTTAATAAGTATTCATGTTCTAGGTGTTCAAGCCAGATAAGTTGAATGGATTTGAAATTCAATCTGCAAGTGATGCTCGAATGGAGCAGCAAAGTAATATCAAAGGGATAAATGTAAATCGAACTATGATGAAAACTCCTCGAAGGTATTTTGAAATAATCTTATTTTGTATTTTAACCAATAATTGATCTTTGTGAAATATGTTTTGCTTTTTTAGTGGGGTTATGGAGAATTTACCGATTTTGGCATTTTTGTGCAATTTTATGCTAATATGAGATTTGGGTGAAAAAATCTGTTTTTGCTTCTAAAAATGCAAATTACCATCAATCGGTAGAAAATGGATGTTCATAAATATTCCAAGCACCCATATTTTCAGCTCAAACTGCAAATTAAGTTTGTTTTAGAAAAATGTAGGTTTTGAGATTTGCTTTGAAAGTATTAGAATTTAGCTTAAAAGAGTAGTTAAAATAACAATACTGATTCTGTTTCACAATTTTATATTAAATACTTTCGTTTTATGTAAAAATAAACATTTTGTTGCACCTTTTAAGATGTGTATTGATTTACCATGGATTGATCTGCTACGATTCAATGTAGTGGGTTGTGATTTGATTTAAAAACCTTTTTTAAATTGTAAATTTATTACCTTTTTTTCTTTAGAGAGAAAGCCAGTATTGATAGAACTCCAGATTCTACAATTATATCAGAAATCCCGAGTGATGTCAATTTTGCAGTGTTTGTGTCCTATGTTGAAATATATAATAACTACATTTATGATCTATTAGAAGATTTAGATCCAAAAAAGAAACAGTAAGTAGATAACTAATGTTTTTTAATACTAATTATTGTATGAATAAATTTCTTGTAAATTAATTAGATTATGTTGATTTACATCCTTAAAACTGAGGTATTTTGTACAATTTAGGTGTTATTCTTTAGAGTTTGTAAATTTTTTCATGAGTCAAGAATGTATTTTTCTTTAGAATCCTTCAACGAAATAATATTGTAATGTTATATGGGGTTTGTAGTGCTAAATGTTTGGTTGAACTTGAAAGCTTAACATTACAGGCAAGATACTATAAAAGGTTCTTTTTTTCACTACAGTGATTTCATGTGAAAGTATCCAAGCCACATTAGATTTGTTTTCACTAATTGTCTGAATTATATTTTATACATTTCAAATTTGGTACAATTCACTGGTGGTATCTTTTTTATCTAATTTAAAATGTTAACTGGACGACACTTTTTTTTATAAGCACATAATTTGTTTTATAGTAAATTATGGATTTAAAACTTGGTAGATTAGACTGACCAGTGAGTGAACAGGCCCCAGTGAATGAACATTTGGTAAATACAATTAAAAAATAAGGATTGAAAATTATTCCACTAGATGGATTGGCAACACTGACTTCCTCCCATCTAGCAGGAAGCTATGTGACATATGGTTGGTTGTCTTGGTCATTATGTTTATTCACTGGCGAACACAGCGCCTTAAACGTTCATTCACTGGTTAGTCTACCCTAAATTAAATAAATTGCATTCTATCAGTACTACTTTAAGTTACACAAATTTATATTTCTTTAAAAAAATTTTGTATAATTTTTTTTTGTCATTGAATATATATTGTTTTTTTGTGTGTTTTTGTTGTATACTCTTTAAAAAAAAATCTGTATCCTAAATCTTCTAATGAATCTATTGAAAAGCATAAAATCAGTTTTACTAAACAGAATATTTCTTTTTAAACCTGTTTATATAGAAATTTGAGCTCAAAAATGTTAAGGGAGAATCCCGTTACCCACAACATGTACGTATTTGGAGTAACGGAAAGTGAAGTTACGACTGTAGATGAAGCTTTGGATATCTTCTACAAAGGCCAAATGCGGAGAAAAGTGTCGAATACTGCTCTCAATGCAGAGTCTAGTAGAAGTCACAGTGTCTTTACTATACGGATAGTACAAGCGCCATTGGATCCACAAGGAGCTGATATATTATCGGTTGAGTTTAATTTTATTCTGAACATTCATTCGTGTAATTATTTTGGCCCTTGTTCATGTTAAAAATACATTTAGGAAATTTCTCTATTGACAATTTTAAAGTTATCTTTTAAAATTGTGAAGTGTAATTTTTTTAACTGCTAAAAATTTTTTAGAATTAATGTGAAAATTGTAATTACCCATTTCTGTGTGTATTAATGATACAAAAATCAAAAGGAGGACCAGCAATTGTTATTTTTAAGCAATTGGTACTTGTTCTTTATAGTCTGTCTATTTACTATGCAAGCCTCAAAAAGACTTTCTTCCCCCATCTCTTTGCTTGGTTTTCTAGGAAACGGGGGGAGCATTGCTTTTCTAAACCTAAAGTGTTTGAGGTTCTGTCGCGAACTTAACAATCTGAACAGTTCAAACTCAAGTGGGGTGGGGGGAAAACATGCTCATGTCGTTTCGAAGAAAACCACATGCAGGGATAGGGGCAGAAAATGCTTTCGAGGCTCGCATTCTATATAGACAAGGTATAGTTTTTATATTTTATAAAGATTTAAATTAGTTATTTAATCCTTTTTTTAGTAATCTAATATTGTCAGTCAAATGACAAAACCCTAATTGTGCAAAAATTGGAGATGGAAAACAGTTTCTTTTAGACCTATTGTTTTCCAAAACAGCCAATCCCTAGAATTTAATCATTTGTGATTTTTTCATTGGACCAACAATAATACTACCTTCTTACAATCCATCACTACTTTAAAAGGTACTCATTACAATTCTTATACAAATATAGAATCAGTAATTGAATACAAAGCCCATCAATTGTTATTAGTTAATTAGTCACATTAATTACATAAAAATGTCTTCATTAGTTTGACATAACTTAAACTTCCATAACTTCCACAGTTTTAAAATAAAGAACTCCTTGTCATTAATGTTTAAAACAAATTTAGGATAAAAGTCTAATTCAAATTGGTCAGCTGTCATTGGTGGATCTTGCTGGGAGTGAGCGCAGTGTCAGAACGAAGAATACTGGGATCAAACTACGAGAAGCTGGTAGTATTATTTAGATATTCTTATTTATCAAGTTATTTATGTTACTAAGAATCCTGTTTAAGTTTATTTTTTAATTTTTTAAGCATAAAATTTAATATAAATGGGCTTATTCTATCTTTGTATAGATGTTATGTGTTGTCAGGGCCTCATCTTCCATTCCCTGGTCTAGGGCCCCCAAATTTTAGGGGCTCTTAAATTTCAGTTTTTTTAATGCTGAATGTTGTGGACCCTTAAAATTGTAATAAATGTGATTACTTTTTGGCTTGACTTTGACTTACACATTTATTCAACATGATTGGTCGAATCAGTGTAATAAGAAAGCTGATAGAAAAAACATAATGCATCAGCCAACCAGTACCATTATTAAGGGCAATTATAAAAAAAAAAAAACAAATTTAAGAGTCCTCCAAAATGTGTTGTGCCGATAGTCTGTGTTTTAATAGATCAGGTCCTGTATGTTGTTGTATATATGTTACTAAGAATTATGTTTTAGTTTGTATAAGTTTAGTAAGAATTATTTTTAGTAGTTTTTTAATATTAAGAAATTAAATATGCTCATTCTATTGTTGTATTATTATAAAATGACAAACAAAAGTACAAATAAAAAAGTAATTTAAAAGTCCACTATAAAAAGTGTCAAAGTGTGAAGTAAATGAATTAAACATTTTTTCTTTGTCTAAAATATTTTATGCAGTGTTTTTAAATTCTTATTTGAACAAAATCCTATTACCATACACTGAATTTTATAGGCAACATTAATGCGTCACTTATGGCATTAAGAAATTGCATCGAGCATTTACGAGAATCTCAGACACTTGATGTTACTAGGGTGAGTAACTTTTAAAGAATACCTTCTAGATCGGAAATTTTCAGATATACTCTAAGATCAACTTAACTAGTTGTATTATATATGTTTAGAGTATAGTGCAATGCCCAGTGGCTTAGTGCTAGTGCTTTGCATTGCCACGCCACATTCTTGGGCCTGGAGTCCCAGATTGGGCCAGATTGATTCATTCTTTCATTCCTTAAGTGGGTCGATAAACTGATGACCAAGCATGCTTGGGAACTAAACACTGGGGGTTACACGCGAGGCTGACCACCTTACCGGGACATATGTACCTAGCACTCCAGAACCCTTGATCATGGAAGCTGGAAGGGGCATGGCAGGCCTTGCCCACTAACGTGCTGTTGCGCTGAAGAGTTTAGTTTTAAAGTATAGTGCAAGTCTGCATTTACTATACTTGATTATGTTGACTTTAAAAAATATGAATTTGTTTGATATTTATCTATTTTCCCTGCAGATTATTCCATTTCGAGAAAGTAAGCTGACTCATTTATTTAAAAGTTACTTTGAGGGAGAAGGGAAGATAAAAATGATTGTATGCGTGAATCCTCATGCTGAATATTATGATGAAATTATAGTAAGTACATTAGTGACTTTTTGTGGAGATCACCGCTAAAAATTTCTTTGTTTATGTAGTTAATGCTTTGAAAATACTCAATATAGAAAGTAACTAATTTCTTTTAAAATCTGTAAAATACCTCTTTAATTCATAAACTAAAAAATTATAAACCTCAAGACCTTTTGTCTAAATTGTAATCCTTAAAAAACAACAAATTTTTGCTCTTAAGGTTTTATAAAATGACATGTATTGTTAATGCAAGTCATTTAAGGAGACATATAAAGGCTCCAAAAGGATTTATATTTCTAAAATGTTTTATTAAGAACCCTGTAACATGTAAAGACGCAATTTTGCTGGTTAATGGATGTTCTATCGTATTTTTATGGATATCATGTTATCATTTATGACGTATATTATGTTGTTATCTTAAGTGTCGATATATTTGTATGAAAAGTATGTTGCCTTAAGAATATACATGTAGGATTTTGCTCGGTTCTTTAGAGGTTATAGAATCAAACTTAATGAAATATGTTATAGCATGTGATGAAATTCGCCGAGATGACTCAAGATGTAGTGATCACTCGCACCGTTTCAACTTCAACTCCGATTGGGTTAATGCCTGGAAGGGGGAAAGTGTATCGGGATGCGGTTAAAAGGGCCAAAGAAGATGGAGGTATGTTTACCTTTTGTTAAATAGTGGCGCAGTGGCTGAGAGGTTAAACGTGTCTGCCTCGTAAGCCCAAGATCGCGGGTTCGAGCTATGGATGAGTTATCAAATTTTCTGGATGGGAAAATCTTGGGCATGTCATATGATTAGGGGCATTTAAAAGATCCCTGGTGAGCCCATTTGGCTTGGGTTCTCTCAGCAAAATTAAATCTCGGCATACTTTAACATCCACAGAGAGCTCAGATTCATTGTAATCTGGGCGTCAAAATTGGTAGCGAGCGTTGAATAGATGGTTCCACAAAAATGGCTATTAATTCTGGGGAATATGCTGAGTCTGCAAAAGCTTAACCGCTATTGTTGCAGCTCCATTAAGGAAAAAAGCACCTATTGTTAAATAAACATTATAAATGTACAAAAAATATTTTCTACTTTAAACTAATTAATTTATTTATCATTTAATTATGTAAATCAATCCTACAATTTTAATCTTTTAATAACCCATTTAGTTAATAATTTGTAAACAGCTTTTCAGTTTATTATTCGCATATCAGGCTTTATTTTAAATTGCATAGTTGTTGACAAGTAATAGTTATTTTTGGGTGTTCAGATTTTCAGCTTGTTATGTAGCCTCTGACGTGTGCTCTTTTTAATTGGTCAGTAGTTGATCACGTGACGGACATGCCTACAATGTAATGTGTATTGTAATGTGAAAAATATATAAAACTGCCTAAACATAGAGCAACAGGACATGTGAGCTTTCACCGAACATTGTCACGCTTTTCAAAACATTACCAATTTCATTTTCACTCCTATGTGGTGGTTACCACACACGCAACTTCAATACATCATTCACACGCTAGAGGGCACAGATTTATCACTGCGTTCGTACCAGTAATCTGAATAACAACGGAAATTGTAGTGTACATAAACCAAGGATCTTTTTGGTTCTCTGTGGGTTACTGAGACTGCTACATAATTGGGTTTTGTGTGCCCATGTGACATGTCAAACCAATCGCCACAAATTAACAATGCTTTTGGTAACATCTTGCAGGAAGAGTGGCAATATTTGTCATAAGTTCATACGTCCTGTCTTTCCATGTATGCCTAGCTTTGCTTCTGCACTGGATATTTCTACTAAAGTTATAATTTAAAATAGCAGTAGAATGTGAAGTCATGGTTAGAAGCATTTCAAAATTTCACTTATCACTTGTGTTGAAAATAAACTTTGTTTAACACGTTGGATGCCACTGACTCCTTAAGGAGACGCGTGGTTCCGATTCACCGATAACAGCACATTCTGATGAAATTCATACTACCATTTCGCCAACCGTTCTTATGAGTTCAAGTTCGTTTGTAACTTTTGCAACCGATCCTTCTGTGCTTGGAATAATACTTGGTGATATGAAGCATTCTATTTGAGATTATTCTATGACGAGAGCATTCTATTTAAAATTACGAGGAAATTAAATCCTTCGTCTCAAGTGTAGAGTGACCAGACATCAGACATACCGCATTTCGTAAAGCGATTCAGTTTGTTATTCAACAATCTAGCTATAAAAAATTGCAAATAGTCTGTTTTATTTTTTTTGTTGTATTTTTTCAAACAAAAACTACCCAAAAAATATGAATTAAGAAAATTTAATGATGATTTCTTAGTCGAAAAGTTAATCACTGAAGCAAATCTGGTAATTGGCTTTCAATTCAATTATTAGTGACAGATGATGAGTTATCCGGTTGGAAAAAGCCAGGAACATTTCCTTGTATTTTTACGACTAAGTAGCTATCGAGTAGCTTTAGTTAGTGACGTTTTTTCAACCCAACCTTGCAACCTTATTTACGATCTCGAACTAAGATGTGTACTTGTTCAAAAATGAACAGTTAGTTTATTTCCATTGTAACGAACAGGTTTAAAAAACAGGATGTTTTCTACTTCATCAGCCTCTATCGATGAAGACTATCGATGATTTAGTGGCAGCGAATGTGTTAATGATAAGTGATGAAAAATATATTTTTCTCATGCTGATTAGATTTGTTGTTCTGGTCAGATTCATGTCAATCTATCTGCACATTGTTGGCCTTATTTATTGATTTTTTACCTCCAAATTTATGTTATATTGTTTAACGTGTGTATGTTTAAAGTGTTATTCATATATTTTAATACCTAGCCACTAAATTTTATCTACTAATTATTTGAAGGATAATATCTTAAACTTCATATATTAATGATCAAAAGTTTCTTTTGTAAAAAGTATTTATTCCCTTGAAATTGTGTATGTAATAATGAACTATTTGAGGTTTTGTTTTATAATGAAGTTTTATTTAATTAGTAGGTATGGGCAAAAAGTTTTATTTTTTTTATGATGCTCTTTTTAATAACATTGTTTCTGTTACTTGAGAAATTGTTTTGTTTTTCAGTTACTAATTTAAACCAAGTTTTTTCTCCAATTGTGTATTCCCTTGGACCAGAACTTCAAGATAAAGATGTAAGTAAATCTTCAAATTAAATAGTTTATTCCATACTTTAAATAGCATTGACTTTGTTTTTGCTAATAAATGTTTTAAATTTTAAGATGACAATGGTGAATGTTTTCATACTACACCAAAACCGAGCTTAAGTTTGCAGCAGAGAAATGTACTATAGTTAAACTCATAGTTTCCTTGCATAGAAGCCACTGCCATGGGTGGAGCGATAAAATGTGCGGAACAATCACATGAAGACAAAATAAAACGGCTGAAATTTTCTCTTCATCTGATTGCTCCAAGCTTTTTATAGCTCTCCCCCATTGCCGTGGCTTCTGTGCAAGAAAACTATGAGTTTAACTATAGGCGGAGGAATTTGCGTAAACAACGCTGCTGGCGCCGAAATTTCGCCTGCTCCTATTGGCTGCTCTTCTGAACCTGATATTCGTGCGCCCTGTTACGTCAAAATCGAAGGAAAAAAATAATTAAAATAACTTTCTAACTGAAGCTAAACAATAAAAATAATAAATTTATGTCTTGAAATAACAAATAAATTTGTTAATTGAATGTGAAATACCTTTTTGTATTCGATTCTCGCACTCGAAAATGAGAACTATTTACCCTTTTTCTCGTAGAACATTTGTATACTGCAAACTTAAGGTGGGTTTAGGTGTATGTGCTTAAGTGTTCTTAGTAGTAAGAATTCAAAATTTTTTGTGTTTTTAAAATGTTTGCTTTTTTTGTTTGTTATTTGTGATGTTGAAATTGGCTAATATTTCTAAAAATAAATGTAACTATTTCAGTTTAACTATTTTCATAATTGTGCACTACTTTAATATTTTAGTATTGTTTACAGATAACGTTGCTCTATTTTATATTGTTAGATTTTATTGTATAGGGATTAAAATTATTTTTTAAAAGTTCTTTCTTGTATGTACTCTTAAACGTCTAAAAAAAATAGGTTATTGCATTTTTATAAATTTGCAGTTGCTGTATTCAGAAGATGAATCAATGTACCCCAACTTGATTGAGACCCTTATCAAAAGGAAGAATCAGAGGGCTATCTTGACAGCTGATTTGGAAAAGAAGCGTAAGTGGTTTCTTAGTGTATGCAACAAAAAGTATACTTCTAATTATATGCATACAGTTGAATCCCTACTATACAAAATTAAAAAGGAATTTAACCCCGTTGCCATCATTTTTAGTCGAAAGAACTAAACTAAGCTCCTCTGCACAACAGCCCATTAGTGGGCCAAGGCCTGCTGTGACCATTACAGCTTTCGTAACCAAGGGCTATGGGGTGCTAGGTATATGTCCCGGTAAGTTGGTCATCCTTACGCGGAACCCTCAGTGTTTAGTCGATAAATGCTTGGTACCCAGTTTATCGACAAACTTAAGAGATGGGTCAACCTCGCCCTATCTGGGATTTTTAATCAAAAGGCTCAGTATTTATTTTAGTGCTAAATTAAGTCAACTACGTAAAAATAAATGTAGTAGATTTTCTACCTTTGTAAAAAGTACATTTTCTATTTATTCTTTAAGACATTTATTTAATTGACTATATTTTGTTATCTTCTCCTCAATTTTGGCTTTTTTAAGCAATTTGAGAATAAAAGCATTTGAAGGCAAAGCGGTAGTTCTGGGACTGTTCATGTGCCTTTTTTTGTGTATAAATAACTTAGTTTTAAAAATATATATATTGTTTAAATAATACTTAAAGCTGGAAGTAATGTTAAAATATTTTTAAATGCATAGTTATTCTGGTTGAATTTCTAAAATCAGATTTTCCACACAGCAGTTGTTCTCTGTATGTATGTAATTGAGTTAGTCTTATTTGAAAAATGTTCTATTAACGAAGAATAAGTTAATGAATATTACAATATTTATATATATTTTAGAAAATGATTTTAGAAAGTGCTTGTTGGAGGTATATGCTGAAAATGGAAAATTGAAAAAAGTAAGCAAGCATTTTTACTATTTTATCTTATTTCATCAGTTTAAATCTTTGTAATTTCATAAGAGAGTAGAATTAAATATATAGTAGACTCTTTATTTTCTCCTAAACCTTTTGCTCTTAGTGTGGTTCTGTATTTCATGTCATATTTTTCATTTCTCTTTTCAGTTTTGTTCTGTAATCTTTTGTTTCTACTAAATCCAACTACTGAATCAATAGAAAATGTGTAACTTATGAAATATGAATTACATAAAATCAAGAAATAAGAAATAAACTGTAGTTTGGGTTGTTATCTATGGGCAGCTTATAGCCTGCCACACTTAAGTATAATATTATCCAAACTCAACTAATCTATATTAAACCTTTCACTACTGAAACGGCCCACGATGCCTGTCTGACTAAGGATTCCATAATGATATTCCTACCACAGATTAAGAGAAATAAAAAATCCTTCATAGCGAATGGGTTAAGTAATTTTAGAATAAAAGGCTTTTACATGAGCAGGTATCTGTTGTAGTGAATGCCCAAATAATGTTGAGTTGATAGTTGGCAGTTGTCGTGGACATTCACGAGTCCTCACCCATTCTTTGTCTACATGTGATTACACTCAGATTTTGTCATTGAGCTCTAGCTTGTTACTGTGTGAATATATGGGAGTAAATTGAATACATTTGTTGAGACCATTTGAAAAATTTTAAACAACCAGGAAATTATTAGATCCTTTGTTCTCTATAGCAGATGAATTGTTTTAATAAATTATATCACACAAGAACCTGCCTTGTAGAAGTTTAAGTTTTAAAATGTTACATGTTTTAAAAAATGTTGCAAAAATGAAAAGTATTTAAAGAAAATTATTAAACAGTAAAGATTATAAATTGGCTAGATTTTAAATAAAATACAATTGTTACATTGATTTTTATTACTTTTAGAATTGCATTAATTATAAAGTGCTATATCATATTAATAATATAATGTGAATGAATTGGACAATAGAATGCAATAGAATCAACAATGAATTCTTTTAATAAGCATTTTAAATAAAAGACAGAATTATCATATTAAGTTTTATTGCATTTTAAATAAAAGATGGCCATTACATTGAATTTGATAGCATTTAGAATTGCATTCATCATACAAAGTTCAATAATCATATTAATTGTACAGTGCAATTTATACATCGAATTTTGTTGCATTTTAAATAAAAGAAAATTGTTACAATGAATTTTATTACAGTTACAATTGCACTCACTATACAGTGAAGTATCCATTGATAATTGTATTTCTAATTAACATTACTGTTATTTGTAGGTTGAAATGGATTTGGCTGGTCGGAAACAACAAGTGCTCAGTTTAGAAAAGAAAATTTCTGATATAACTCAAGAAAAAGAAAATTTTGAAAAGTTGTACATGGATTCGCAGTCTGATTTGAAAGCTTCAAAGATGGAGGTTCTTAAATTTAATTTTTCATTTATACATTAAAACATCAAATTACTTAAATGTATTTTACTTATTTCAATCTTAAATAATTAACAAATTTACTTAAAGCATTTTTCAACTACAAGGTGTTAACTACTATAGTAGGTCTATCCAGAATGCGAGCCTTGAAAGCATTTTCCTCCAACATACCTGCAAGTGGTTTTCTTCAAAACGGAGTGAGCGTGTTTTTCCCTTACCATACTTGGGTTTGAACTGTTCAGATTGTTAACATCTCAACAAAACCTCAAACGCGTTAGTTTTAGGAAAAAGATGCTCCCTCCATTTCCTAGAAAACCCATGCGGAGGGATGGGGAAGAAAGTCCTTTCGTGGCTTGTATAGTAAATAGACCGACTATAGAAATGGTTACTTTTAAAGCTATTTGTCTGTTACTAGAAATCAATGTTTTCTTTTTCAGGCAGAAAATTTAAAGAAGTTTCTTGCTGATCAAAAGAAGGAAAATGAAAGATTCAAAATAAAGATGCAGGAGAAACTAGAAATGGATAAGGAGCGAATGAGGAGAAATATGGTAAATTATGTCCCTTATTAATCATAAATAAAATTACCTATCATAATTTCAACTATAGTGCATGTATCTAAGTGCTACCTAAATAACTGACAAGTAGTAGTCTAGTGTTTGCTTTCATTTGTGTATAGTGTAAATAAGCAAATACTGAATTATGTTTAAGAAAAAAAGTTCATCATCAAAATATAATTAAAATAATATTCAATGAAAAATAAACAAAAAAAATGAGCTACAGTACATGAAATACGAAATAATTTTGATTAAGAAAAGTAGATTTGTAACAAAATCAGTTACTCAAACCGTTTTCACATAACAATTGTGTTCAACAGAAAAAAAAGTACCAAATACAGTATTAGTTCTATATTAAACATTTACATGCTAAATTAGGCTAGTTTTATTTATTTTATTTCAAAAATAATTTAATAATTATTTATAAGCATTTGTTAAATTTATTTATATCTAAAAGAATAAATATGTAATATTATCTCACTTTTAAATAGAAGTAAAAGATTTCATATTAACATATAATTAAGGAATCTGTATATTTGGCGTCATTTTAAACTAATTGATGTCACAAAAATACATTTTCATTTTATTGCTTCAAAGAAATAGTTTCTGGAGCGATTGTTGTGAATGGCGATGGTGATTTAATGCAAGTATAAATGGCTTCTTAACATCAAGGCAAGTTAATTTGAAGTACTTAAAGTACTTCGAATTCCAGTTTTTTTCTGAGATTTTCCTTGTCTTCAATTTTGATGCGCTGAATTTTTGACATTTCACACTTGTCTGTAGCATTTGTAGTTTGGGAAATGAAAGTGGGTGACAGACAGACAACAGACTGAATGTTTATAATGCCCTCAACTTTTTACGTTATAAATTTAGTGTGGAAGCTAAAACTCTATTGTATATCTTTAGTATTTAGATGGCTGATAAATTTTCATGTTACTTTTTGCTTAATTTTTAAGAAAAAATTCTTTAAGTACATTTTATGCTAGTATAATAACCTAAATATTAAATTTGAAAGAAAAATCAGTTTTAAATGTAATTGAGTAACCCATTTAATTTCTATAGGAAAGAAGATATACAGAAAAGTTAGCTGAATTGGAGCGAAAAGTTTATGTCAAAGATGAAGTTTTTAGTCACCTTAGGGAAATAATAAATGCGGATGACTTTGCCTGGATTGACGAACCTGTAATTCCAAGTAAGCCTGAACCCCAAAGGATGTCCAGAGCAAGAGCTTTTCTTGATGTTACTTTGCCCGAACCCAGGCTCCAAAAAGCAAGATCTGCCACCAGTAAGTAAAAATACCGCAAGCAACTCAGTGACAGTATGTAGATTTTGTTGTTGTATAGTTTTATTGGTTAAACTAAATAATCATGGCCATATTTAATAAAGTGGTTTTTATTACTTTTTCAGATTTTAAAAAACTTAATGAAATTATGTTTCAGATTTTAATACTGGAAGAAACGGACAGCAATCAATAAAAGAAACTGCAAAATTATTTGAAAGAGATAATCTGATGTCACAAGACTATGAAAAGGTAATTTTAAAATTTACACATTCAATGATATAAGTACAAAATAATTATTAAGATAGTCATAACCACTAACGTGTTTAAAAATATTAAAAATAAGATTTTCTACATAAAAATTGCAACTGATGTTTTCAAGCAATAATTGTCAGGTTATCTCTATTAAAAAAATATTCAGGATATTTTGTTTTTGGAGGATTTGCATAGATTAGGTTCTTTATTAGCTGGTGCCATACTAGTTTTTATGTACACTGTCAAAGCATTAATAGACCTGCCAACTTTCCGTATTTGCCCTAGCAACACCGGATTTTTAAGTAATCTTCTTAATTTCTGTGTAACATGTATCAATTGCCAGGTTTTTTGAAATGGTAGACATTATTCTCTTTTAGAGCAAAGAATAGGTAAAATGGTTATTATAGAGTTTTAGTCCAACGTATTGCAACACAATATGGTCTTCTCAGACCACCTTTTGTGGTTTTATAAGAAACGCTCGTAAGTGCTCTGTTCTACACCTACCTTGTTTGAGGCCCTGTTGTGAGGTTATTCGTAACTGCTTTCCAAACCCAAGTAAGGTGGGGAAAAACAAAAATACTGAATCAAATGCTCGGGTAGTAGAAGCAGACAAGTCTGCGTTGTAATCTTAGACTGTAAATCTGGAGGGTTGGATGGTTGAATTGGCAACACACTGGAAAAAGAGTTATAAACAACCTGTGCAGCCAAAAATGTTCTTCGTATAATAACCTGTGTAGAGGAAGTACACAGTAAACATTCTTCTAAGTCCCAATGCGGCACATGATGTTATGCCCTTAACCCTTTCAGTCCCAATGATAATTTGGCATAATTTTATAATTTTTTTTCTGATCGTCTGTAGCAATATCTGATATCAAAGGGCACATTATTTGATTCTTCAAACTTTTTTCGATTTAAAATATTTTTTATTAATCCCAATAGATGTCTGCCCTATTATTTTTAAAAAAAATTATGATCAGACACATGATGATGCCAAATGGCATCACTGGGACTGAAAGGGTTAATGGTTGCTTTGGGTGCCTATTCATGTGTCGCCTCGTCACTTGACTGTGGTTTTAAGTTAGGGTGTTGCCGAAAATAGCCCTATTGTAGCTCTAGTGCGATGATAATTCAAACTAACTTATCTAGAGCCTATTTGTCTATGTGTTTGTGTCGTCCTTTCTTTGTGTGTCTCCTGTGACTGTCCCTTCTGGCGAGCTGAGTAATGGGCTATAAAGCCTACACTCTCCCTTCTAGAGGGCGCATTTACATTCCATTCCATTCCAACTTATCTAGAGCCACAGTTGGCAGTTCTGTATTAAAATTATCGTTATTTTCCCCTCAGAGTATACCTGTTTCCAATCCTCGTCACAGAAGATCCCGGTCAAATACGACAGAAAAATGGATTGAGCACAAACCCATTGGGAATCTTGATTTAGGTAAAAGGAAATTTATTATAAATCTTTTAAATGCTTAATAATTATAAATTAATTTTAAATATCATATGCTTTCTGCTTTTTCAGTTTAGAAAAAAAGACATTTGTTGTTTTTTCTAGTTTTGTTTTGTTATTTTTATACTGACCAAAGCAGATTATAAAATATTTAAGGGCAATTTTCCCATGAGTTTTTTGGAATTTCTTTACTGTTTATAGTTTCTAAGTAGTGAATATTTAAAAAAGCAATTAACACTGTTAATATAAACACTAAGTGGTTGTTTAAGCCACATAGTGTTTATATGTTTATTGAAAATTTGTAAATTGTTTTTCTAATATTGACTATTTGGAAACTATAAACTGTAATGAAATTTAAGCGAACTCAATTATTGAAATCTAAATAATTTAATATTTTACTTAATCAGCTAGTTATATGCTTTTTTTCCTTTAAATTTAAAAGTTCAAAATTGCATTTTTTTATTTATTTTGAACTATATTTGTATGATCTGTACTCTTAGTACCCTTTGAGAATTATTAGATTGCTTATCACAAAACCTTGATGATTAATTTACTTACACTTAAAATGTATTTGAAGTTCAATAGTTTAAAAATCTTAATTGTTCATCACACATTTTCAGGCACAGTATTGCAGCCTTCAATGAAGACAAAAAAGTCTGTTAGCGAGCTAAAAATTAAGGATATTACAAAGCCTGACGTTTCAAGATACATATTACAACACCAGGAACAAGATTCTAAAGGACAACTTGAAACTCAATTGTATAAAGTAAGTGGATCTTTTTATAATTGTGTAACCTAAGTGGTTTATTTTATTCCATCTACCCTACTAGTTACCATTTGAATATTTCTACTAAAAAGTTTTTTGTTTTAATTTTTATTTTTGTTCTATTTAAAGTACAAATTGCAAACCACATGATATACACTTACTTCCAAAATTTTATTTACATTAAATGTTGTCCTGTTTGATCTAAGTTATTATAAGTATTTTTTTTAAAATTTATAGTTATGAATATTGTGTATGCTTAATGTTACATCCAAATTCTTCCATGTCAGTAAACTCAAATTATGAATTCAAAACTAACAAAATTTGAATGTTGTATTTTTCATAACTGTATTTTACCTGTAGTTCCCAGTAGTGGTCAGTCCAATAAATAATGAAAATTTTAAAAATGACATTTTTTCTTTAACGTTTGTCGGGGGCTGGGGAGCCTAGTCGGTTAGGCACACGCCTAGCATCCGAAAAGTCCCAAGTTCAGGTCTGGGCATCGCCAAAATAACTGCCGACCTATAAACGGCCTGTGCAGTCCAAAAATGTCCGACGAATAATACCCCGTGTAGGGGAGTGCACGTTAAATATGCTCCAATGTCCTAACGCTGCGTACGATATCACCCTTAACGGTTGCCTATTCAGGTGTTGGCTCGTCACTTGACTGCGACTCTAAAATACGATACCCGTCGCCAATAGCCCTCGTGTAGCTCTAGTGCGACGATAATTCAAACCTACCTATGTACCTTTAATGTTTGTCCTCTTTTTACAGGCTGATGTCATTCCATCTGCTTCTGGGGGAGCTCAAGTTATATTTAATGATGTTGAGACATTGCAACAAAGGTCTTCTACTCGGAATTTTAACTCTAGGTTGGTATACATTGAAAATGGCTCGATTTCCATTAATTATCTTTAAATTTTTGATTCTTCTAGCTACAGAAAGTTAAAGTTTAATCTCGGAAGAGTTTCAAATTTAAAAAAGTTAAATTGTCCTTTCGAGAGTATTGATAAAAATAAACACTGTTGATGTTTTGACTTTTTTTTTGTGCAGTATGTTGTAGATTAAGGTGATAGTTACTAATGCCAATCTATGAAACAGTTCTTAAAATTTACAAATTAAAACTTATTTTCATTAAACATGTGTTACCGTAGCATTATTTTAAAAATGGATTTTGCCATTAGAAGAATATTTTAGTTAAAAAATTAGAAGAAATGCCTCCTTCAATGTCTGTATAGCCTAAACAAGCTTAAAGAATTAATACTTGAAAAATCAATGTTTGGATATTTTTATAAAGTAAAAAAAAGTTAATAATAAATTACTTTGAAAGCAAATTATTTTTAAGCAAGAAATTAAATTTCATTGACTTTCTAAATACAGTAAACTCCCGATTATCCGCTTTGTGGATTATCCGCTTTGTGGATTATCCGCGGGCCACTATCCGCCTCCCTTCCATTTTTCTGTTCAAATATATAAAAAAAAAAACGAGATAAATGAATGTTATTTGTTTCAAAACTTTCTGGAAGAATGCATTTCAAGAACAACGAATTCCTTTCTAGAACGACGAACACATTCAAAGAACGACGAACACATTTAACAAGAACAAGGAATGTATTGAAATAAAAATGACTTATAGGAAAGCTGGGTGTTCAGCAGCCAGGTGCACATCACGAACAGATTTTTGTCAAAAAGCATCACTTGAAAAAATAAACTCCCCGCTATTTTAATTGGATTGCTTTATGTGATTTTGATACTAGCAAAATGCGTGACGAACTTAAAAAAAGTTGTCTTGACAATTCAAGACGAACTACAGCTCATTAAAAATATGGAAAACTTATCCTCTAAAAATCAAATGTGCTTGCAGTATGGCAGAGGAGAAACGACCTAAACAGACATTTTGAAGCAAGTAAATTTGTACATGATATATATATGATTACTGTAATTTACTTTCATAAAACCCAGAAGAAATTTTGTTTGTAGGCATTTTCTTCATTTTTGCGGATCAACCGCGATTTCGCTTATCCGCGGAAGCCGCGCCACCCAATTCCATGGATAATCGGGAATTTACTGTATTAATTTTGAAGTACTGTTTATAATCTAGTTAGTATTTAATATATTGTACTGATTATTATTAGTAATGTAGATTATTATGAAATGTAACAGTTTAATATTATATGGATTTAGATTAACAATAATATACTAATACATTTTGAAATATTAATTTTTTAGAAAGAGAAGTAATGATGGCCTTCCTGTTATTGAATTAGAAAACAGGGTGAGTACTTCAATTGAGAGTTATTTTAAGTTTCTCAAATTCTTGTCTCTTAAAAGAAGTATGTCTGTTAACTATTTTCTTTCTTTATCTAGTGTGCTGTAGGATTAGAAAAACTTGGTAACCCATCTAAAATAAAGTATGTATTATTATAATTCTGACATTTATAGTTAAATTATATGAAATTTGTTTTCAATATTTTATCATAGCTATAAAAGTACAATTAACCTTTAAAGAATCTGTGGATGTAGCAAACCCTTAGTTATAAATTATTAGCAGTATGGTCCCGCTTTACTGGGAACCCGTTAACTTCGCATTGCTTCCTTTAAGAGGCATGCGTACTTGCATCTAACACAATCAATTACTTGTATCTATCTACAATATCTAAACTAAATTCAATTCGTGTTGGAGCATGCGCAAGAAAGAGCAAATAATAACAGATAATGGCGTCAAGCCCCTGTTACGGCACGGTCGTTGTGTTTTGAAGCCCTGTTATGGTCAGCCTACTTATTAAAATACACTCAAAATCAAAACTAAATTCAATTTGTGTTGGCGCATGCACACTTAAAAAGCAAACACTAATAGAGGATGGCGTCAAGCCCCAGTTTCGACCCGGTCCATGTATTTTCAAGCCCTGTTATGGTCCCGCAATCCCACGTGGATGACGTTATTTTGAAACTAATTATATTAATTAAAAATCACAATCAAATATGAAAAAACTAAGCCTCAGGTGCACACGTAGGTATTAAAAGGAATCTATATTAAAAATTTCGAATTTTTTAGCGCCGTCTAAGTAGGTCTTTTGCGATCCACAGACAGACTCTTTCTTTTATTTTTATAGATTAGCTTTTTATTATTGTACGATAAATATGTTATGCTTACGTTGGCGAATTGAATTGTTGGGCTGTGGTGTGTGAAGTCTCAGGTTTTTTTAAATTTTACCTGATGTTTTACAATCAGATTTGGACTATTTGTTGTTTGTTGTTGATGTGGGCTTCCAGGACATAGCCTAGAAGGCAAAAGGGGTGCAGTAACTTTTATTGGCACAAAGCTTTGAGCACCCATAAGGGTTGGAAGTCTGACTTCTGCTCCAAGATGGCGCCAACTCCTCAATTTAGGCATGTCGCTGAAGAGGAGGGGCATTTTTTTCCCACACAACCTGGTACTGCGCTATGACTGCCCACAGGACTTTTGGACCCATATATTAACCCTTTCAGTCCCAATGAAGATTTGGTATCATTTTTTTCTGATCGTCTATAGCCATTTATGATATTAAAAAGCACTTCGTTTGATTTTTCAAACTTGTTTCCTTTAGAAAATATTTTTTATTAACCCCAATAGTTGTCAGCCCTATTATTTTTTTTAAAAATTATGATCAGAAACATGATGATGCCAAATGGCATCACTGGGACTGAAAGGGTTCTCGGGACAAAAAAAATATCCATGCCTTATCCAGGGTTCGAACCTGGGCCCACTCGCATGACAAGTAAAGATCCATACCGCCATACCAGTTGGGTGACTTTGGACAATTTAAGCAGTTTTTGCAAATGTTAATTACAGTTAAAATGTAATGAGGAAATGTTTTGTTTTCTATTTACTGAAACTTATTTAATTTTTATGTTCGTTAGGAAAACTGGTTAAACTGAAGAGCTTACTAGAAGAGTGACTTGAAATTACAAAGAGCTTATTTTTTCATCGTAAAAATTTAAAGCCGAAATATGCTTAGTTTGTTCACTGCTTTTGCATCTGTGATATATTTTAAATCTTTTATTTATTTAAAATTTTATCCTATGGATGTCTTGAAAACTTTTAATAAAGTGTTTTTTAACAATTTGCATTGTTCTCCTTTATAGTAACTTTGATAGTTTACATTTTTATTGATTAAGGGTCATAATTAATGCCAACCAAAAATACATAGATCGATTCAAGAAGCTTTGAAAGTTAAATAAATAACGTTTTGCTATTTTTCGGCCATTAAATAATTAATTTTACTTTTATAAAATTTACTATTTTAAACAGGACAACTTCAAACAAGAATTATTTGCAATTTTTTCAGTTGTAATCTAAGCACACTGAATATTTTTAAAAAATTAGTTTCATATTTTTTTTTATATCTTAATTATGTCTAAAATGTTTACTTTTTGGGCTGAGAAGCTTTCTTTTTTTTATATTCTTCTCTAAGAAGTAGCTTAATGAAACTAAGGTGGAAATCTGTTGACAATAGCAGGTTTTTTTTTATAAATGAAAATCAAGTCTTTACTCATTTGGTGAACTCTTGGCTAAATTGATTTAAAATAGCAAATATGAAATTGCCATGATTTAAAAAACACTTATCAGTCTTGTACGAACTCTTAACTTGTTTTGAGAGATAACCGTGCCTACCCAAAATAACCTCTCAGTTCCTCATTGCGTGGTTCTCTAGAAAGTTTGCGATAGCGCACGGTTTTACTATCTCTATTGTTTTCACATTCCTATAATATCTACATTTTAAGAATTCAGTAGAATGAAAACAATCATTTTTTTTAAAAACAATATTTGCATCACAATTCAATTGGGTTGATAAACAGCGCCTCCCAAGGACATCTAAGTGAACCTCTATCATATTTATTATTATTTTTGACTTTCACACACTGTCCAACAATTTCGAAACATGGAAGGGGTAAAACCCAGCTCCGTTTACCCTTATTTGAGGTCATGCAAAGAGGAATCGGACAAAGACATTGATGGTCAAGTAACAGGTATTTTTTAGGCATTTTTTTTTGTACATTTTATATTGATGTAATTAGTGGAATCGTATGGTGGGCCTACCTTAGCAGATGCGAGGCCCTGTGCGAAGTAAGTAATATTACTAACTCCCCGACACTACAGTCTATGGCCTCTCTTACAATACGACTCCAAAGCCACCTGTCTTCGGTCTTCGCTTCACAGTTCTTAATTTTTATGTCTTTTAGATCTTTTTCCACATTATCTCTCCGTTTTTCTCTAGGTCTTCCTCTTCTCTCTGCCAGACATTGCCCCTTGAAAATTTTCTTCGTGCCTATTAGTAATATTACAATTACAGTACTTCTTTATTATGAAATGTTATTTTATTTATAACATTGTCAGTATCTGGACTAGTTTAAAAGATTAAATAATGTCCAATCTTCAGATAAAATTTGACACCATTGCTTATTGTACAAATGACTATTTTCAAGTGGAATAATTTTAACATCGCATTTTGAATCGGCAAAAAATATATAAACGTTTAATTACGTGTCCCAAGTAAATAAATTTGAAGTATTTCTTAGTTTTTTGCTCATTATTGTTTAAAAAAGTAGAAAATTGTAATCTTAAAAAAAATACCGAAATTTTCTAAACTTTCTGATTATCCGAAGGTGGTTAAGTCCCAATTGCTACGAATAATTGGAGTTCCTCTGCGCCACAAAAATTATTTTGGCTATTTTTAAGGTACACATATGAATTAGAAAAGGCCAAAAATAATCAAATTAGGCATTTTTTTTTGTTTTTAAATTCGTTAGAATCTCCAATTCTTTTGTTTGTGGAATAAGTACGGTAAAGGCGAGAATCTCCATTAATAGCTCTTTGATTTATACTGAGGAATATTAAATATATCTGCTTAAAAAAGAATTATAAACTTTAAATCAGATTTTTTTAGGTTCTTTTTCAATACATATTAAAAAAAAAGTACTTTGAAATATTCCTTAGTTTAAAGCTATATGTAAGAAACAAACTATAAAAAATCAGAATGATATGAGATATCTCATATAGTTCCTGAGAAAAATGTTCCTAAAGTTAGGAAAATTCACAACAGCGATACAACCGCCATAAAATTGTAAAATTTTTTGCGCATTGTTAAACTCCAGTAATAGCAACCTAATTCTAACGTAAAATGTGAAGTTGCATGGCATGGAGTATGTTATATTTTGTGAAAGAACTACACTAGAGATTTTACTGTATACTGTATTTAATACTTTCTACAGGAACGGTTCCATCATGGCTGAAAGGGAATCTGGTGCGCATAGGGCCCGGCCTGTTAGAAGTAGGTCCAGACCGTTACAACCACGTGTTTGATGGTCTTGCCCTGATGCATAGGTTCGGGTTCGCAGACGGACGAGTCACCTACCAGAGCAAGTTCCTCAGGAGCGACGCCTACAAAAGGAACATGGAGGCCAACAGGATCGTCGTATCGGAGTTTGCGACACCAGGATGCCCGGATCCGTGTAAAACCATATTTCAAAGGTAATTTGCGCATACGACATATATACCAGTGACCATTCCCACCAATTTCCATGTTTTCTGCTCATGACAGGCTAATCAACTCTCCGGATATAGTGTAATCGTTTCCGGCTGCCTATTTTTAGCCTCCATTAGGAGCTTTAACACAGCCAATAACGCCTCGTAATTTAGAGCCCTGGTCAAGTGACGAGGTCGACACCTGAGCGGGCACCCAATGGAACTTCGAGCGACATCTCTCTCCGGATATACCCGGCAATCGGTTGAATAAAGCCGACATTTTTAACCCCTTTTTTGAATTTCCGTGTCATTTGTACCAACTGTCTAATTTTCGAAGGAGGAAACCATGTAAAAACACATTTCAATGGTAAAGCTCACATAAATAAAGCGACTAGTTCCAAAAAAATTGATTTTTTTTCATAAGGTAAGTAAGTTGGTTGGTATATAGATTCCGGTTTGTGTGCTTGATCAGAGACCTTCCTATAAACCACCGTCAAGTAAGACAGACACAGGCTGAAATTTTACTGACACACAGAGAGAGAAGGTATACACTCAGGGCGAAGGCGGGAATCGAACCCTCGCCAGTTACAGCACGTAGAGTTTTAGCTTAATGGTCTGCGATCCAAAGGCCATCCGGGCTCCTTTTCATGAGGACTCCGGACTCCCAGTGACGGGAGTAAGAGTTCTTTGTGAGAACTGAACAGTTGAGCAGATCGCCAACATTCATCTTCGCATCACTGCGGAAGAGGGGGGGGGGGGGGGGGAGATGTTTGTATAAGAAGAATGTTTGGTAGGGCGAAAGACAGGCTCTGCTTCTTTGGGAAATAAGGGAGATTAAAGTCAGTTTTTTTTAGTAATGATATATGTGTTGTCTTAATTGCTTGATTAATAATTGACGAAGTAGATGTAAAACTAGATTAAATGTGTCATACACACTTTTAAAACAAACGAGCGATTTTAACTCAGTCAGAGTTAATTTTCACTCCTTTCAGTGTCGAAAATGCACTTCCCCATCGAAGTGGATTTCACTCTTTTGTTTTGTTAAACCTCCAACAATCTCAACAACAAACGAGTGATTTTAAGGCAATTATTAGCGATTTAGGGGGGTGTCGGAAATTCCAGTATCCTAAATGCACTTCTCCAATAGGAGTGGATTTCACTCTTAACTGTTTTAAGAGTGATGATTTTTCAATAATATTCTTCTTTTAAACGTAGGTTCACCAGTCTGTTCAGTCTGGACGAGATGACAGACAACGATTTAGTGAACGTCATCATGTTTGGTGACGAAGCCTACGCCAGTTCAGAGACCAACTGCATCTGGAAGATCGACCCGGAAACACTGGAGAGTCTGGAAAAGGTACAGCCTGTCGGTTAAGCAATCGCTTAGCATGCGGAAGGTCCCCGGTTCGGGTCCGGGCATCGCCAAAATAGCTGCCGACCTATAAACGGCCCGTGCAGCCAAAAGCGTGCGTAAGATGTCGCCCTTAACGGTTGCGTTGGGTGCCTATTCAGGTGTTGGCTCGTCACCTGACTGTAATTCTAAAATATGACGCCTGTTGCCAATAGCCCTCGTGTAGCTCTAGTGCGACGATAATTCAAAACCTAACCTAACCTAGAAAGGGTACACTAATTAATAATTGTCTTAACGTTAGAAGTAAACATAAATGCGTCCTCTTTTACAAATTTGGAAAATGTTATTTCTATATTTACTCAGGCAATTATTGTTTTCCCGAAGATGTTATTTATAGATTTCTTCAAAAAAAAATAATAATTAACAAACTTAATTTTTTTTAAATATATTAGCGGTTGCATAAGGCATAAACACTTATTTCTGCTCGACAGGCATACACGCAATTTTCTGCTTAAAAATAGTTACATTTTATAAGTTAAACCATTACTATCTCTCTATCTTTTAGGTTAAACTAAGTACCATTTTACCAGTGAATGCTGCTCTTGCTCATACCCACGAAGATGCTGATGGCACGGTTTATAACATAGGAAGTGCATATGGCATGAATTGTTCGTACAAGATTTTACAATTTCCTAAAAAAGGTGGGTAGAACGATTTATACGCTGGGCAAACGAATATGCGGGCTAATTTTTTTGTACTGTCAAATGTTTTTTAAAATGTTTTCATTTCCAGCTATGGACGCCGAAACTTTCATATAACGATATGTGACCAATTTAATTTAAAACAGACATTCGTTATTTCTTGCACAACTTTTCCTGTTGTCTTCTGCGAATTTTAAAAGGGCTTGTGCACAGAAAAACTAAAATTATCTCAATTAACCAGGAGCGGTTTCCATTCGGAAAATTAAAAATCGGATAATCAAATCTTTTGTAAAAAAAAAGCATATATTTGGACATATGCAGGTTAAAAATTAGAAAAAAATATTTGTACCCTTTGAGGGATACCGACGTGTAAACCCGGCACCTGACTGTCAGGTTTTACCGGTAACACACAATTTTTTTTAAATTGCACTTTTACTAAGGTTTAAAATTCAAAGCATGGATATGTCATTTATAATCATCATGCATAAATAAAATTTTAAATGATTTAAGTAGATTAAATTTTTATTTTAAATTTGAATTTTTACTCTTATACAGTGAAAGCACATTCACAAATTAGAAGTTTTTCAACAGAGTTGTTTACGAAAGATATTCTTTGTGCTGCAGACGTTTAAAGTTGAAGCCGCCTGGCAGTAGCAATTGAAAACATTTTTTTTTAAATTGCTGATGCGTAGCTCATATTATCTGAACTAGGATTTTTTTCATTATTGAACTGAAATTTTATATTAGGTAGTTCATGCAATTCCGCTGCTAACTCGAAGATGATCAAAAATGGACTTGGTTTACTTGAATTCTGAACCCTCTATATAGGGTAACAAGTACAGTGATTGGCTTTAGCGGCCATATTTCTTTTCCTATTGTTGGTGCACTGTTGCCAACATGACAAACGTTAATGGCGGGAATTTTAAAAACCTTTGTCACCCCTATTTTAGGCTTTAACATCGTATTATTTTCAATAATGAATGAAGAGGCCCAATCACTGTGAGGATGCCAATAACTGTACTCGTTACCCTATACCCTTTTCTTTTTTCCCCGCAGCAGCGAACAGGACCTCCAATGCTCTAGAGTGTGGTCGCGTCATTTGCACCATCCCTTCCAGCAAGTTGATGAACGTGAGCTACCACCACAGCTTCGCCATGACAGAGAACTACTTCGTCTTCGTGGAACAGCCACTCTACATGTCCATTCCGCGTATGACTTTGGCACACTTCTGGGCACGTGCATACGCAGCTGCCATGAGCTGGGATCAGGATGCTCCGGTAAAGTTCTAGGGTAATTCCATGCAAAATTACCCTTCTGTAATGTAAGCCATGTTTGTAAAAAGTGATTATCACTACAACTTTAAAAGTTAAATTAAAAAAAAAAGTCTAATAGTTGATGTACACTTATTATAAGTAAATAATGTAATGTACTTTATTTAATTTGCTTTATTTTTTAAAAGTAAAAAGTTTTTAATCTCCTCTTAAATTGTGACTTACACTACAGTTACATGGAATTAGCCTCAAATACTCGTGTAGATATAGTCGTGTAGATCTAGAGCAACAATTTCAACCAACCAATAAAATGGTATCGCAGTTAGCATGGTTGTCTGGAGAAAATACCCTTCTCCCCAGCTACGATGACGTGCCTTAATTGAGGAGCTGGCGCCATCTCAGAAGAGAAGTTAGACTTCTCCCCTGACAGGTGCTAGGCCTTGTGCCAACGGTACCTACTACTCCCCTCCTGTTTTCCAGGCTGTTAGTTGAACAGCAACGAAACCAGCAAAGTTTAACTTCGTAGGGCAAATATTTCACTAAGAACAATGCGTGACTGATTTAAATGTACTTGGAAGTAAAATTAGTCATACAATTGAAAAGTTGCTTGATTTTGAGTCAGATATGTCTGTTAATACTCCTAAGGATCCCTTATATAGTCAAGTCAGTTTACTATAATCCTAGCATTGTTACTCACTTTATGAAAAGGATTTCAGGAACAGTAGACGTCAGTGTTGTGTAGGGGAGACCGGGGTTAGTTGACATAAGGGGTAAGTTGGCATTGTCGATTAAAAAAATTTTACTGTTGAGCTAATAGGTCATAAGTCCATTTCTGCTGTAGTTGATAAACAATTGTTTTGGTCGTCATTTTTATTTTACTTGCTCTATTGGGGTTAGTTGGCATAGGGACTCAGGGGCTAGTTGACATAAGCTGGCTGGGTATGCCAACTAACCCCGCAACAACGGGTAAGTTGACATAAGTATGCCAACATTCATAATGACCTAATTTTAGTAAAGGTATAGGCTACTTCATAATAATAAATTATTGTTATTTTTATCTATACATATATAAATGCGGAATGCGTTTTCTTTTCTCAGTCATAACTCAATAACGGATGGACAGATATTCACTTTTACTTTAGATACTTTTAGGTAGATTTGCCATACTCAGAGTTTTTAAAACGGGCATAATTTAAGACAATAAAAATTTCAGCTCGATTTCGAGCAAACGGTAATTATTATGTAATAAACGGTTACTGTAAGCTCACATTTTTCTGTCTTACCTATCTATGATAATGTAAATATTCTTTGTTCAGATTATGAGGACCTACGAACAAAAAACTGGGAGGGATACAGTGACAGCAGATCATAGAAAGAGAGCTGTTGAGGCACACTTACTTGAAAAATGAAGTTTCAGAGAAGTAGCGAATGAATTTAAGATATCTGTTAGAAGTCTCGCACGGTATTGTAACATCGCAAAAGGAAAAATCAATTCTACACAAGGGGTACCAGAGGGTATTGGAGGATATGGGATAGTGCGGCAGGTGTTCAATCCTGAACAAGAATTTGCTTTGAGTGAATACCTTGTGAAGGCAAGTGACATATACTTCGGCCTGAGCCCAAAAGAGGTAAGAAAGTTGGCATATCAATATGCAGTTGCTAATATGGCATTGCACATTCTAGTAGTTGGCACTCAAAAGATTCAGCAGGTGTTGACTAGTTTTCGTTTTTCCTAAAACATCACCCACAACTTTCAATACGCACCCACGAAGCAACGAGTTTGTCTCGAACGTCCAGTTTCAACCCGCATAATGCTCAAAGACTTTTCAACCTCCTACAATCAGTAATGAACAAACATTCATTTTTCGCTCAGGACATATGGAATGTTTAATTTTAAGCAGATCAACATTCATTTTAATTGCACCTTACATAAAGACGAGTACAAGCGCTTTCCTCACATCTTATGCCAACTTACCCCACTACCTTACCTACGTAACTAGCCCCGATACCGGGGTAGGTTGGCATGGTTTGACTGGACAAAGAAAAACATTTTTCGCAGAAAGTGGCAACAATATATCTAATCAATTGTATGTGTGATTTGTAGCCAAAATGTTCGCCTACATTACCCACTTTGAGCTTCCACACTACGTTTATAACGTAAAAAGTGGAAGGTTTTATAATCGTTCTGTCTGTCCGTCTGTCTGTCCGTCACCCACTTTCACAGAACGAACCGCAAGTCTCACAAACAAGTGGGATACGTCATTTTGAAGCAAAAAATCAGTTTAGGCTACATTCCAAATTTCATTAAAAAATTTAAATTAGAAGTTTATTTAAAATTTAAATAACTAAAAATTTAATCTGCATTGAAATTACATGCGAATTCTATTTTCATTCAATATTTTCGCTGTTGCCATGACATCAAACGCACGAGAAACTTTATTTAAAATAAAAATAAAATTCTTGAAAAAAATATTTATTTTTGTGTAATAATTCAATTTGGATTGTTGTAATAGCACAATGATGTTATTTTGATGGTTCGTTTTATTTTTGGGAAGAAAGATGCATAAAAAATTCGAAATTTGCATATTTTTATGCAAATTTCCGCTTTTATTTTTAAAGCAACAATTTTACTAATTTATTTTTCGAAATGTAAACTTGTGACTGCAAAAAGATATTTATTAAAAAAATTCATCACTATTCTTCCAAGTTCAAAAAAATTAGCAAACGATAAAGATTAATTATAAAATCTGCAAAAGAAGATTAAAGAAAATGATTAGTTTTTGCTTATAAAAGTTTGAATTAGCCAAAGGCCCTGTTTGGCGAATTTCTTTTTGAAGTGTTATTGTGTTTCCTGTTGAGCGTAAAATGTTGTGTGGAAGCGGTGTAAGTGACAGATTCTGTAACAAACCAACTTGTTTACATTTCAAATATCTTAATAATTACAATCAAATATCTTAAAAAATTATAAAAATTTTAACGTGCCAAACTGTGCCAACTAACCCCGGTCTCCCCTACCCTGCATGGTGTTCGTGGTCGTAGCTGTGAAAGGACAAATGTTATTTTCTTCCTATATTATAACACATTTTCTCCTTTTGAGGTTTTTTTTTGTTATCTCCTGAAACGGAGTTAGAATGTGATTTTTCGACCTTCAGCAATTCAAATTAAATTTCTGAACAATAACTTTATTATATTGCAGACTCGCTTCCACGTCGTCAAGCGTTCCAACAACCAGTTATTGGAGACGAAGTACGTCGCCAAGTCCTTCTTCGTGTTCCACCACATCAACGCTTACGAAGAGGACAACCATCTTGTGGTGGACTTGTGCGGCTACGACAACGGGGACGTCTTGAATTCTCTGTACTTAAAAGCGCTAGAGGATATGTTCTTAAACCAGGACAAAGGTGCAGAACCTTTCGTGTCCAGTGCAATTAGATATGTGTTGCCTTTGGCTACTGGACAATCGAAAACGGTAAATGTTACTGAAATACGCACTTTTATTATTAGATAATCTGTTCTGTTGCATTAAGTACAAATGTTGCATGTATTTTGTCGAAAGGACATAATTTCTATAATTGGGGTCATTTTCGAAATATTGATGATATAGGGATAGGTGAAGTAAAATAAGTCACGGAGGGACAAAAATAGCTCAGTCATCTACGTCGGTAACCACAACACGTCAGACTGTTTGAGCTACCCTTCAAGATGAGTCAACTATAGACTCTCCTTTCAAGCGCGTCAAATCTGTCATTGTATAGACACTTCTACAAGATAGCAATTGCTTGCAAGAAAGCCATGTAGAATGCCAAAAAAAAAAAAAGAGAAAACTTATGCAGCAAGAAATGGGAGAAATTTCAACTACTTCAACTTCTTTAAATAGACTACATATCAAAAATGTAAGAATGGGAAAGAACTGTGCAAAAATGTCTGTAAGGAAGCAGAAAAGAAATGAAACCATTACACGTGAAGAAACTACATTGAGAGCTAAGATAGTTTTGATAAGTTATTTCTTTTGGGTTTCTTTCTCAAATAGAAGAAGACTTAAACACAACAATATTTTTAAGAGAAAAAGAAAGTTCCTATTTCATTTTCTCTTAACGCGATGATGTTTCGGATGGAGATGCTTCTCAAATTGTAAAAGTCCTTCCTGCCCAGGATTGATCCATAGGGGACTGTGTTAGTTCTTGTGAAGATTAATATCATCTTACCTAGTTGCTTTCTAAACGACGTTAAAAAGTAATTGAAGCAGTTGTAAATTGTAAATGAAGCTGTTGTAAATTGAGTAATTGAAGCTTTTTTTTAAAGCATGACTTATTTTTACCCCACTACTGACTTGCTTTACTCCACCCCACGGGGTAAAATAAGTCATTGACAGCTCTTTTTTTTTAAAAAAACACATTTATTAATATCAATAATTTGTTTATTCAGGGAAATTTCTCTTTAAATGTTATAAGAAATGTTCTTTTGCATATCCTAAACATTTTTTACACTGATAAAATGGATATTTTTATTGCTCTAAAGGTGTTAATGCAAAATGTGCTGGTTTTTTTTTTCAAAACTTATTTTACTCAATTAACCCTACGTGTCACTTGGAATGTTCGCCAACTCAATAAGCGTTTTCTCATTTCTGTCGCATACTTTCGCTGGAATTCCAATAGAAATAATAAGTAAAACTGAACCCCAATTTCCTCCTTAGCCAAAACTAATTTGTATCACGATTTTTATTCAGTTGTTTATTATTGTAAAACTTTGTTAGAACATTACGCCGTAAAAACGGTGGAAGCTGGGAAAAAAATGTGCTTCCTCCGTTTTTTACGAAATAACTTTATGTAATGCTACACCGCAAAATCAGAGGAAATAAAGGAAAACGGTATATAACGCATTCCTCCCTGAGGGCGATTTTACGTTACTCTTGTGAAATTTAAATAATTTCTTTAGCTTGAAAAAAGTTTCACTTAACATGTTTGTTGCATTAATTGCTATTTCTTTACCATATAGGCTGATGAAAATTTAATAAGTCTCCCGAAGACTAAGGCTACGGCATACTATCAGGCAGATGGATCCATATATTGCAATGCGGAATCTCTGACTGGTTCAGGTAAGTATTGAAACATTCCAGTACACCATTTCCACGGGGTGGATTTAAAGATTTGCAGCCTGTAGGCTACGATCGATTTGCCGCCAGGTGTAGTTTTCTCGACTCCCCCTTTTCTACATGTTAGAATCATCTACGTACACTCTAAATCAAAAGCGAATTAATCGGTAATTTTTTTTTTTTTTTAAACTTTTCTACTATATTTCTTTCAACTTCCAAATCTGGGAGAGAGGCTACAATTGTTCTCACAGCTACTATGTTTACTATGAAGTATTAGTACTATATATACGTTTACAATTTACACATTAATGTAAATTATTTGTTTTCTGTTTTAAAAATATATCTTTATAATAATATTTTATGTCGAATGCCAATATAATTGGATGTAAAATTTTCCTCCCCAAAAATTTTGCCGCACTAGGCAGTACAGCAAGCATACTTAGCATGCCTTGCATGTCCAAACTCTAAAATATTTTTCGAATTAACTATGATACTCATAAATTTAGTATTTGTCTTGTTTTTTAGAACAATGGTCCCTTGAGCTTCCAAGAATAAACTACGAGAAATTCAACGGTAAAAACTACAGATATTTTTATGCCACAGGCCGTCAAGGCACTTTAGATAGATCTCAGCTGGTAAGAACCAATTCTTCAAAAGAATTTATTTGAAGAAAAAAAAAACATTGAAACAAAATTTTGTGTTAAGGAACTAAGCTAAGAAATTCATGAAATATGCTTTACTATTATAAATTTAAAAAAAAATCAGTATCCCAATAGAAAAAATTATATTATTGCGTTTTTTAACATAGAAAGTAACCGTAAGAAAGTGAGGTAGGGTAGGTTTTAAAAATTAATTACTCTTAAACTATTAAAAAAATTACTATAACATAAATACTTCAAATCTGAAATCCGAAAGTCAAAATGTACGATTCCTGAATTTATTTTTGAAAATAGGGGATTGTCTAGCAGAACGTGCCTTTATATACATAATTGTTTGGAAAATAGTTATTATATAAGGAATATACTACATACGACCAAGTAATTGCTCGGTCACAGGGCTAAGAATTAGGTATTTCTGCTGATCACCACAACCCATACTACCTCATTTCTGTATCAGCTATTAATATGATTCAATTAAATTTTAATGGCACATGCCAATATTTTTTTCAATTTAATGTTTTTAGGTTAAAGTCGACGTAGTGAATAAGACATGCATTACTTGGAGTGAAGAAGGCGCCATTCCCTCCGAACCCGTTTACCTCGCAGACCCGAATGCAGAAAATCCAGAGGAAGATGCAGGTAACTAATGAAGTTACAAATGAAATTTTTTATGTATACATCTGTAAGGCTATGTCCACACTACGACAATCAAAATAAAAACTGACAACAAGTGCGTGCGCATCCACATACGATTTGTACAGGCATGCGCGCATAGAGGTTGGTGCGCGCGCATGCCTGTACAAATTGTACCAAAACTGACAACAAGTGCGCGCCCATCCACTTACAATTTGTACAGGCATGCGCGCGCACTAACCTCTATGCGCGCTTGCCTGTACAAATTGTATGTGGATGGGCGCGCACTTGTTGTCAGTTTTGGTTTTGATTGTTGTAGTGTGGGCATAGCATAAAAATAATGGGTGCCTAAATGAACTATGAGACAAAAAATATCTATGTAGAGAGGAGTGGTGCGCGTAAGTGTTCCAAGACCACAAGGCGTTATTCAGTTTGGCTTTTTTGTTATCAGTCTCATTACTTGACAGAAAATTGCTTTTATGAGCTAGATTTACAATGATAAAGAAATATAACAATTTCCATCTGTTTTTATCTTGCCTTGTCTTGAGACTGGACAGCCTTATAGGTGCATGAGGCCGCAATTTTGAAACCCAGTTCCTCCGGTTCAGTGCGGCCTTCCTGGCAACTGCCCAGCTTGGCCAGCCAAGATGGTTTCTTTCCATCACGATGTTTCGTCGCCACGTCAGCCTTGGTCGGCCTATTTTCCCTTTACCATCAGGAAACTAAGTTAAAGCGTTCCATTCGTTAGAATCGGGGCTCCTTCTTAGCACATGACCGACCCAATGCCATCTTTTTTATCATTATGTCATTTGTCAAGGGTTTGTCTGTTGTTTTGACATATAGATTATGGTTTGAAATTTTTCTGGCTAATAAACTTTTAGAATCTTTCTGGAACATTTGGTATGAAATGCGTTCAGTTTATTTTCCAGTTGTTTTGTAATTTTCCAAGTTCCACATCCATAAAGTAGCATAGATTTTGTAATTGCGTTATAGATTTTTAGTTTAAGAGAAATGTTTAAGTTTGACGAGGTTTTTATCGACGGTTTCGTAATTCCTGTCCCTGTATTTACTGCCCCCACAGGAATGTAGTTAATAAACAACTACAACAAAAACATAGGTAGAAAAATTTAATATTTCCATTTAAATTTATAAGCATGTGATAATGTTATTACTATTTGTTCAACTTATTAAAGAACTATTTTTACAGGTAATTAACACTTTTCTTAAGTTTAAAAAAAGGCAAATTTCAGTCTCTCCAACTCGTTTGTTGTGTGACTAAATTTTTCATAAATAAATGATTTAGTACTATGATCTTTATTTACCTCATGTTTTGTTTATTTAGATAAACTGAAGTAGAAAATTTATTTTTTCTTGGCAAAAACTGTCTTGTCAACCGTCGTTAGTAAGTGAAAATCAGATTTGGATGAACTATTACTTGCATTAAAACTATGTTCAAGGTGAAACAAGTTCTACAGTGGTAATTTTTGTGGTCAGATTTTATTGTAGGATTTCACCGTTGTTTTTGAGTCAAGGGACAGTAATTACATACAACCCCTGGCAAAAAGTATCCGATCACTGAAAGCATCGCCTATACGTTCATATAAGTCGTCATTTTAGTACACTTTTAATATTTTTTTCAAACCTTTGAGGATTTTTTGTGAAATATGACTAAACTAGTAAAAGAATATTAAATATAAACAGAAAATAAAATTATAGTTACCAATTTTCACGAGAAAATACATTAAATCGTGAAGGAAAAAAGTTTCCGATCATCCCTTTGTGGGGAAAAAAGTATTCGATAGCAAGCAAAGGCAAAGTATTTCAATGTGCAACTTCCATGATATCTGCAATTTATTTTGCTCGGCGCATGAGTACAAGTTCTAAATAAACAGTATAAAAGGTTGAATCGTAGTTCGACAGTTAAAACTAGTTTCGAATCAGCGTAAGTATGTCTCGAAAGAAAGAATTGTCTAACGACCTAAAACTTTTAATGGTTCAACCCTTAAAAAACGGAATGTCTCAAAGAAAGGTACGCTCAGACTTTAGTCTGTGCCTAAAGTACTGTTTACGATATTCGGAAAAAAAAATGTCGCTCCTAATGGGGTGGGATTCGAACCCACGCACTCCTGAGAAGGCTGAATCCTGAGGCGGATGCCTTAACCATTCGGCCACGGACTTGCCGGGACAATAATTGCAATACGGAACATTGCACAAAATGTAATATTTTGTAAAAATCACATATAAAATATAATAAACTCTAATATTCTCTTCTACAAACATATAAATTATCTTTTCTACAAACATCTAAATTAATCAAACATCTATATATTTTTTTCAGGAGTCATTTTGGCTTCTCTTTTGTATCGAAGCGATGAGACAAAAGTTTCTTTGTTAGTGCTTGATGCCAGATCCATGAAGGAAATAAGTCGGACGACTTTCATCACAAAGTCGTCTGTTCCGGCTACCTTTCACGGCACTTTTATACCCAAGAAATAAGTCCAATCTGCAAGAATTCCATTCGTTAATTTTAATTAAAGAATATTTTAAATATTTATTAATTAAAAAAATTATATATATTTTATATAACTGCCTATGGAAGAAGATAGAACATTACGCAATTGCCATTCGAAATCTACCATTTTGAGAAAATCCCCATGTAATATTATCTCAATTCATTGTTCAATAAATGTCTTGCAATAAATTCAAGAGTTTTTGTTATCTTTTATGAATCTTTGAAGTTTATCGAATATTTGAAGTTAAAATTAATCTCTTGTGCCCTGATATCGCCTCTAGGTGATAGTAAGCATATAGCTTTTTAACTAAGAAATATAGATTAACAATATTATACTAATATATTTAAAATATTTTTTAGAAAGAGAAACAATGACTGTCTTCCGATTATTGAAATCGAAAACAGGATGAGTTTATTTCAATTGAGAGTTATTTTAAGGTTTCCAAATTTTAGACACTTAAAACAAATTGTCTGTACACTAGTTTTTAATTTTTGATAATTTATTTGAAATTTCTTAAAAACTGGTGGAAAAATGCTTAAATAATAGAACTGTTTAAGGATAAGTGCTGTATTGAAAAAGAAGAAAGAGCTTTTTGAACATTGGTCAGTCTAATAGTCTGTCTAAGAACACCCTAAAAAATTAACAGGTTTTTTACAGTTTGGTAGCCATAGACTCCGATATAAAAGCACAATTTGTGTACTGTTTTATTCTGCACATTTCCTTGAGCGGACCTCAACATGCTTGCCAGCGCTACCCAAAATCCCCTCTTAGTTCTTCATTAAGTGTCTTCTCTAGAAAGTATGTGACAGCGCACAATTTCACTATCCTCTATAGATTACACCTTTCAGTATTATCTATATTTTAAGAATTTGGTCGAATTTTTTTTTAAACAATACATATATGTTTCACAGTACAATCGGGTTGATAAACAGCGCCATCTGAGGGCAGCTAAGCGAACCTCGATTTTTTTTATTCTTCTTGACACACCATTCAACATTTCTGAAATATGGAAGCGCTAAAACCCAGCTCCGTGTTTCCTTATTTGCGATCATGCCAAGAGGAATCAGACAAAGCCATTGATGGTCAAGTCACAGGTAATTTTAAGCTTTTTTTTGTACATTTTATAGTAACGTAATTTGTGGAATCTTTTAGGTTAGGTTTGAACTATCGTCGCACTAGAGCTACACGAGGGCTATTGACGACGGACTTTTAGAACCACAGTCAGGTGACGAGCCAACACCCAACGCAACCGTTAAGGGCGACATCGTACGCAGCGTTAGGACTTTGAAGGATATTTACACTCCCTTACATGGGGTATTATTCGTCGGACATTTTTGGCTGCACGGGCCGTTTATAGGTCGGCAGCTATTTTGGCGGTGCCCGGAACCGAACCTCGGACCTTCCGCATGCTAAGCGAGTGCTTAACCGACTGGGCTCCCCAGCCCCTAATTTGTGGAATCATTTGAGGACCTACCTAAGCAGATGCGAGGCTCTGTGCGAACGCGGAACGTGGTTTTTAAATACAATAAAAATGCCAATGTTTAGATAAAATTTGACATCTTATATCGCACATGGGACTATTTTCAAGCGGAATAATTTTAACATTGTATTTTGAATCGGTAAAAAATTTATACACTGTTAACTACGTTTTCTTGGTGAATAATTTGAAGTATTTATTTAGTTATGCTCATTAATGTTTAAAAGAAGTAGAAAATTATGATTTATTAAAAAATACGAGAAATTTATAAAAAGTAATGATAATTTCGTGGATTTTCTTAATTCTAAGCAAATCCAAACTCTTAAAAATGAATGCTCAAAAACGACGAAATTTTCCTTATTTTTGACGATTCCATTACTGGCAAATGCTCCGAATTTTCGTTTCCTCAAAGTGATTAAATTTGAATCGTCATTTTTATGGGGATTTGAATGTCGTCTAATCTAAAGAAATATTTCGTCATTTTTGAGCATGTAAGTACAACAATGAGATTCTGTTTCCTCAAAATCACGATACAGAATCGTCAAATCAAGACCGTAAAAGTGAGGATTCGCTTTTAATCAAAAATCAAGTGATAGTTTGACGGAACAGTCCTCAAAATTAACGAAATGAGGATTGAGGATTCATGAATCGTCAAAAATGAAAGTGTTATTTTTGAGAGTGAATGGAGCGAGGCCCTGTGCTGCGACATCCTTGACTTGAACACGCCTATACTCCTTCCGATAGCAACTCAAACTTCAGGAAACTTTTTTTCTCGTCCCCCTCAGACGGTTTTCCAGGAATCGGAGTGAGCGTCGGTTTGTAAGGTTTCTATTAATCGCATTCTAATTTCTTAATTTTTCATGCTAATACAAGTAGAGTGTTTACGAGTTTCGTTGCTTTAACATGGCTAGACGTCATTCAAAACTGATAATTATTAACCAAAATAATAATCGACCAAAGATATGAAATAGAACATTTGGGAAAGATTTTAACTGTTTTAATTTTTTTGATTTATCCCTTTTTTTGCTATTTAAAAACCAGTATCGGAACAACTTCGAACCCTAATTATCACTTTGCACCCAGTTCCAGATTAGTACAATTTTGTGGCAGAATGCACTCTTAAAACAAAAGAGTGAAATCCACTCCAGTTGGAGAGGTGCATTTTCGACACTGGAAAGGAATGAATATTAACTCAGACTGAGTTAAAATCACTCTTTTGGAGTGATCCTGTCGGAGGTCTAACACACAAAGGATCCACTCCAAAAGGAGAAGTGCATTTTCCAGACTGGAGGAGTGAAAATTAATCCGACTGAGTTAAAATCGCTCGTTCGTTTCAAGAGTGTAGGGTTTGAGAGGAGGAGCCCCCCCCCCCCCCCCCTAACTATTACATTCGTTTTTAAGATGATCATTGCGTACCCAAATTATATTTATTTTCAAAACGTTTACTACAGAATTAAAACAATGATTAAATTACAATTAAGTACATTTTCCCTGAATTGTCAAAAGAAAATGTGAATTCAAAACTAGTAATTATTAACTTAAAATAACTGCTTATGGCGTAGTCAGGATTAATCAATGGGAAGATTGTCTTGCATTGGTTATCAAAATTAATTCTATTCCAACTGATGAGTTAATACATTATTGGAAGTAAATAAAGGATTTGCATCAAAAAACAATTTACATATAAAGACAATTTACAAAAAAAAAAAAAAAAAGAAAAAAACAATTACAAATAACAATTTACATATAAAACAATTACAAATCACAGTTTACACATAAAAACAATTACAAATAACAATTTACATATAAAAACAATTACAAATCACAATTTACATATAAAAACAATTACAAAACAATTTACAAATTTTATTAGAAACTTACAATGATAGATTATGCTGATTGCCCAAAGTTAGGTAACAATTACAACATAACTAACAATCTTTATCTTAATTTAGATAACTAACTGAAAGAACCGTAGCAAAAAAAAAGACAAATTAATTTTTTGGGGGAAGGGGTAGTCTAAAGAGCATTTTCGTGTATTTAAATAAGCCGAAAATTCTTTTAAAAATATGAATGCATATCGGTGCACTTTCAAGTTCATAACAATAACGGCACTGATTACTCTTTATGGAATACTTTTTGGCATCGTTTCTGTTTTACACATATCCACCACATATTGGAGTATGGAAATTTTCTAGCCGGCCCGCCTGCGCAGTGGTTAGTGTTCTAGCCTTTGGAGCTGCTGGGCTCGGGTTCGAATCCCGGTAAAGGCATGGATGTTTGTGCTTGTCAATAAATGTTGTTATTTGTCTATGTGTTTGTGCCGTCCTTCTTTGTGTGTCTCTTGTGACTGTCTCTTCTGGCGAGCTGGGTAATAGGCTATAAAGCCTACACTCTCCCTTCTACACTTTTAAAACAAAAGAGTGAAATCCGCTCCAGTTGGAGAAGTGCATTTTCGACACCGTAAAGGCATGCATATTAACTCATACTGAGCTAAAATCACTCGTTTGGAGTGATCCTGTCGGAGGTTTAACACACAAAGGATCCACTCCAAAAGGAGAAGTGCATTTTCCAGACTGGAGGAGTGAAATTCACTCAGACTGAGTTAAATTAAGAGTGTTTGTTTTAAGAGTGTAGAGGGCACAATCACTTTCATTTGTCGTTGTCATGGGCATTTTCTAAAGTGGCCCGGAGGCACTAAACTTATAAATAAATACATATTCAACATTCTAATTTAGAAAAGCGAACCAGAAAATCCACGAGAATATCATTCACTTACTCGAGTTACAAAAAATTAAAATAATGTTCATCATAGTTGTAGAACCTCAAAAGTGGGTAAGAGTATTTATTTATAGACAAAAAAAAATTAGTCAAATCTTCATTAAGGTAGGCGAATACCCAAAATTCCCCAATATTCTAAAATTTTTACTATTACTTTATTCTTTTCCAAATTTGGTATAGTGATTGCAAATATAGTGAACAATACTATTTAGGCATTTTTTTTAATTTAAAAATAATTTATTTATTTCAAATGGTGTTTTTCTACTAAAAAAAGAGGTTTACGCTAACAAGTCTACCACATTGAATTTTCATCCTATAAACATTAATTATGTGTTAAATTCTTCGTTTTGAGCTGATGCATGCAATGACCCTCTAGAGCAGTGGTTCCCAACCTGGGGGCGATCGCCCCCAAGTGGGCGATTTGTGATATCAAGGGGGCAATAAATAGTTTGGGGGCGATAGGGGGGCGATGAGTATTCAAAGGGGGGAAATTAAAATATACTGTACTATAGTACAGTAAAACCATTCTAATTTTTTTGATCATCGTGACAATTTTTAAAACTGACATTCTTACAAGATTTGAATATTTGATCAAGTTAGAAATTCCTGATTATATTGTCGATCCATTCCCTTTTGAATCTGTGGGTTGTAGATAACCTTGATAACTCTTTGCAGACGGAGTTTGTAGATCGGAAGTATGACAGTGAGGCGAAACTCATTTCAAGCAGAGAAGTTATGAGTTAGCCTGAGTGAAGCTTATTTACACTGATATTTAACTGTGGTAAAAATCTGAACTACTTCTCATCTCGTTCCGTCAATATATTTAGTTAAAAAGAAAAAAAAGGCTAAGTTCCGTTATCCAGCTCCTCACCAAACAAAGAACTCAATTGGACATTTGCCTCAAAGACTTGCGTATGAGCTTGAAAAAATAATAATTGATATAAATAAAATGTAAGGACAAAGGAAAAAAAATGAATAAAAAATATTTAGTTAAATAAAGAATAAAGAAATATTTAGTTAAAAAAATAGTTAGTTCTGTTATCCAGCTCCTCACCAAACAAAGAAATCAATGAGATATTTGCGTCAAAGACTTGCGTATGAGCTTGAAAAAATAATAATTGATATAAAAAAAAGTGAATAAAAAAGTTTTCAACATTCATTTTTTTCTTTAATTTTTATTGTAAACTCTCTTAAATTTTCCAGAATTGAGTTTAAAGATCTTGGTTAATTATTTTGCTTTCATTCTTTGAAAAAATCTAAATAAAAATAGAAAAAAAACTTTTTTCCTGATTTTATTTAAGAGTAACCGGATAAAGCTGCTTTGGTTGTTTTTATGTGTGGTAGTAAGTGTTTGAAATTATAAAATGGCTTTATTAGTTATACTTTAACTCAAATTATAATTGGACAAATTATAAAAATTAAAGGGGGGGGGGGGCGATATGTGTTGGTCAACTTAAAGAGGGGGGCGATGTTACAGAAAAGGTTGGGAACCACTGCTCTAGAGTTACATACAAATTACAAGAAAAGAAGTTATTAAGAAAAATGTTATAAATTAACCACAAAAAAATATTTTATTCGATTAACTTACACTTGGACATTAAAAAAAAACTTGTATATTTACACCAGATGTTAGAGGTTCATGACACAGATATATATTGAAATAGCATCTGTAAAAAATTTCAGGTAAATTAATGTAAAACTTTTTATGCTAGAAGTGTTAGCGTAAACCCTTTTTTTTTTAATTGAAAAACACCGTTTAAATTAAATCAATTATATTTAAATAAGAAAAATTGCCCAAAAGCATTGTTCATTATATTTGAAATCACTATGCCAAATTTGGAAAAGATTAAAGTAATAGTAAAAATTTTAGAATTTTGGGTACTCGCCTACCTTAAGAAACACATGTTGGTTTACTCTTCCTTTTAATTTTTAATTGATTTACACCTGCATGTATAAAAGCATCATATGCTTTACAGAAACAAACAAAAGAGAAACAAGTGTGTCGTTACAAACGGCATTGTTCAGCGAGTTGAATTAGTGTTAAGGGAAACTCGAATTTTACCATAAATTATCGATTAGCATAAAGGCTTGGATTGCAGCACTTCCAAATTGATATGGAGCTCAAAGAAACTGTCACAACTACCTTCAAATCAATGGTGGCTACAATTTTGTGCAGAGGGTATTTCAAAGCTTGTTTACAGACATGACACACAAATGCTTCAATCTTCAAGATTATGTGGAGAAATGAGCAGTATTGTACAAAACTTTTGGTTAAAAAAACTATTTTGTATTTTGACCCGCTTTTTTGTTACAGCCAATTATATGTTGAAAAAAAAAACAGCCCTCGTACTTTGACTTTTATAGGTGATAAAATGTAAAAAGTTATCAGTTAGGTAATATAAATAGATATCAGTTAGGTAATATAGATAGTTATCAGTCAGATAATATAAAAAGATACTAGTAATCAGTTATTTAATCAGTCTTTAAAGAGTTAAACATAAAGAACATTCTTTGAACCTTTGATGCACCGAATTAAGTTTGAATTTTGATTATTTGCCATTGAATATTTTAATGTTCGGATAACTAAAGTATACGTTTTAAGCAGAATTTACTTTAAATTTACGCCTCTATAATGTGCTAAAACCGGTCATACAAAGTATCATCTTTCCCGTTTTCTCCTAATTGAACAATAAAAAATTAAACAGCTAGCGGCTTTTTAAGTAGTATTACTGATAAGTACTGTCAGTAGATGTAAATTGTTAAATGACAAAATATTTTATGACTTTAAACAATGCACGACACTAGTTTAATAAATGTTTCTTCATTTAATTAAGTAATGTCAATAATTTAAAATATTTATAAAAAATAATTGTGAATAATAAATTTGAGCAAATAATATAATTTTTAATAAAAAAAATCTTTCTTGTCCATCACCGTCAATGGACGTGGATGATGACGCTTTAATGGCGAATGAACCCGAGTGACCGTGGGTCTCCAAACCAAAGTGCCTCTGTGTTAATCCAATGATAAAAAAAATAGTTCTTAAGCCACATTTCTCCGGCTGTATTGAACATTTTTACAAACGGATTTTGTGTTTGATAAATAATAGCTGAATTGCAGGTCTTTACACTCTTAAAACGAATTAGTGATTTTAACTCAGTCTGAGTTAATTTTCACTCCTCCATTCTAGGAGATGCACTTCTCCTATAGGAGTGGATCCTTTGTGTGTTAAACCTCCGACAGGATAACTCCATACGAGTGATTTTAACTCAATCTGAGTTATTTTTCATTCCTTTCCAGTGTCGAAAATGCACCTCTCCTACTGGAGTGGATTTCACTCTTTTTGTTTTAAGAGTGATGTAATCCCGTTCTTGATATGGGTTCGAATATTTTGTAAAGAATTATTCAATAAAAATCAAAAAAATATATATTACAATCCATTTTATAGTGGGATTATAAAGACTTTATGTCAGCTATATTTTTCAGATAAAAAAAGCTGCTTGTAAAAAGATTTAATACAACCGGAGAAATGTGGCTTGGCTTAGAAAATATTTTTATCCATTGGATTAACACAGAGGCCTTTTGGAGACCCGCGACCACTTGGGCTCATTCGCCCTTATTTTGTTGTGTCCATGCCCCTCTCGGGAATTTTTGATCTTCGATCCCCTAGTTTTTGAAACACATGTGTTAGTCAATTAAGGGGGTTCAGTATGTTGTATATCGGTAATGTTAAATTGGCAAATTGCAATGTACCTTTTCACAATTACTACTGATCAGATCATCTTAAAATTTTCTGTGTGTGTTATACCAACCTTATAAATTAATCTGAGGTTAAAAGTTTTTTCTAAATAACTGTTAGATTTTTTTTAAAAATAAAATAAGTTTTAAAGCACCCAAAAAATCATGAAATTTTTCACTTTTTCGCCCCATAAAATTTTTTCACTTTAGTTTTATTAAAATTTATAACCTCAGATTAATCTATACTATGTATTACATCATATAAAAAAAGTTTACTAGAAAACATAGCATAGTTTTTGAGAAAAGGTACATCGAAGTTCAAAAAATCAAGTTCTGAGAAAAACGCATTTAAATTTATATTGTTAACCCATTTCCTTACGAAGCCATGACATTAAAATGGCTTTTAAGGTCAAAAATATTTTTCCAATCGTCTTGATACTTGTGACATTATTAATAAAGGTTGTAATAGTATTTTAAGCCAATATTTTTTGTTTTGATTTTTTCACCGATTTTTGGGTATTGAACACCCTTAAGGATTAATGTCCAATGTAGTCGATATTTTTTTTTCCGTTGACACTTATGAATTGATAAAAGTCTAAGCAGATAATAAACTAAAGATAAAACTTAAAAAGGCAAGTAAGAGATAACATGTAAGGTGCAACAGTGGAACTCCAATTATCTGAAGTGTTGCTGACTATCCGAATTTAAAATAAATTCCAACCTGCCTATCTGTTACTGTAACAGATAATAAAAATTATTTTTATACAAAGCTTACTACTATAAAACAGGTTAATAGCAAAGGAATAAATTAAACAAAACTTATTATTATCTAGGGCTTTTTCAAAATTCCTACTCCTTCTATATTTTAAATTTATTTTCATAATTTTTTAAAACTATGCACCTTTAACAATTTCCCACAATCTTGTGAATATAAATATTAAGTTAGCATAATTCTGTCAAGTTTTTTGAGTAATAATGTTTGAACAAAATGGAAGCAATATCACAAAATATTTTAGTGTATGTGATGACTCCGATTTTTTTTTTGTAGCGTTTACCTTTAGGAAATCTAAAGAAAACGAGCAACAAACAATGGCTACGCCAATGGAGAAGTTGCACATTATGTTTCAGTGCATTGATCCAGAAAAAAAAAATTGAAATTAGTTAAATTAAAGTTTGAGATTTTTTAATTTTTGGAATTGCTAATTTTACTGTAAAAAAAACTTTGCTTATTTTTTCATCCACATTTTTTTACTACACTCTTAAAACAAACGAGCGATTTTAACTCAGTCTGAGTTAATTTTCACTCCTCCAGTGTCGAAAATGCACTTCCCCTATAGGAGTGGATCCTTTGTTTGTTAAACCTCCGACTGGATCACTCCAAAACGAGTGATTTTAACTCTGTCTGAGTTAATATTCACTCCTTTCCAGTGTCGAAAATGCACTCTCCTACAGGAGTGGATTTCACTCTTTTGTTTTAAGGGTGTACATACGTGTCAAAGCAAACTACACGATCGCACGTTGTAATGTATTTCCAAATATAATAATTTTCACAGGAACTATCCCATCATGGCTGAAAGGCAACCTGATTCGTGTTGGACCTGGCAAAACGGAAGTGGGTCCGGATCGCTACAATCACTTGTTCGATGCTCTTGCCCTGATGCACAGGTTCGGCTTTGCAGACGGAAAAGTCACCTACCAGAGCAAGTTCCTCAGGAGCGACACCTACAAAACGAACATGAAGCACAACAGGATCGTCGTATCGGAGTTCTCGACACCAGGATGCCCGGATCCGTGCAAGACCATATTTCAAAGGTAGTTTTCACATACATAAAGCAGCCATTTCCATAAACCTGTCTTATCCTTTCTCTTCCCCTGATCTGTATCAGATGAGGTCCCACGAGACTCTCCGCCTTTAGGGGAGACCGGGGTTAGTTGGCACACTTTTCACTTCAAAATTTTTCTAATTTTTTGGTTTGAAGATATTTGAAATGTAAAAAGTTGGTAATGTAGGTAAACATTTTGGCTACGAATCACACATACAATTGAATAAATATATTGTTGCCACTTTGTGTGAAAAATGTTTTTCCTTGTCCAGTCAAACTATGCCAACCTACCCCGGTATCGGGGTTAGTTGGCATAGGTAGTGGGGTAAGTTGGCATAAGTGAGGCAAGCGTTTTTACTCGTCTTTATGTAAGGTGTAATTATAATGAATGTTAATCGGCTTGAAATTAAACATTCCATATGTCCTGGGCGGTAAATGAATGTTGGTTCATTACTGATTTTAGGAGGTTGAAAAATCTTTGAACATTATGTGGGTTGAAACTGGACGTTCGAGCCAAACTCGTTGCAGCGGGGGTTAATGGGGGGAACGTATTGAAAGTTGTGGGTGACGTTTTAGGAAAAAGAAAAACAGTCAACACCTGCTGATTCTTTTGAGTCCCAACTACTAGGATGTGCAGTGCCATTAGCAACTGCATATTGATATGCCAACTTTCTTGCCTCTTTGGGGCTCAGGCTGAAGTATATGTCACTTGCCTTCACAAGGTATTCACTCAAAGCAAATTCTTGTTCAGGATTGTGGTGAACACCTGCCGCTCTATCCCATATCCTCCAATACCCTCTGGTACCCTTTAGGCAGAGAGAATTCATTTTTAATTTTGCGATCTTACAATACCATGCAAGACTTCTAGCAGAGATGTTAAATTCATCCGCTACTTTTATCAAACTTTTTTTTCAAGTAAGTGTGCCTCAACAACTCTCTTTCGATGATCTGCTGTCATTGTAGCCCTCTCAGTTTTTCGTTTACAGGTACTCATAATCTGAACAAAAAATATTTACATTATCATAGATAGGTAAGGCAGAAAAAGTGAACTTGCAGTTGTCCGTTTATTACATAATAATAACTAGATAACCGTTTGCTTGAAATCGAGCTGAAATTTGTATAGTCTTAAATTATGCCATTTTTGAAACTCTGAGTATGACAAATCTACGTAAAAGTATCAAAAGTAAATGTTATTATCTGTCCCAGCCGTTATTGAGTTATGACTGCGAAAATAAAACGCCTTCCGCATTTATATATGTATAGATAAAAATAATAATAATTTATTATTAATGAAGTAGCCTATACTAACTAAAATTAGGTCGCTATGAATGTTGGCATACTTTATGTCAACTTACCCGTTGTTGCGGGTTAGTTGGCATTCCCAGCCAGCTTATGTCAACTAGCCCCCGAGTCCCTATGCCAACTAACCCCAATCGAGCAAGTAAAATAAACATGGCCACCAAAAAAATTGTTTATGAACTTCAGCAGAAATGGACTTATAACCTTTTAGCTAGATGCCCAAAGATACTAAAAACTTGTGAATGTTATTCCTGAATGACTGTACTACTGTACAAAACGACAAATACCTGAATAATCAAAATTTTACTTTCTTATATGAAAATCACGTTTTCCATCCTTCCTCTCGAGGCAATGCCTGGATCCAACTGGCGTTCTCATGGCAGAGTTGGACGTTTAAATGTACAGATCATGTGACAGGCTCAGTAGCGCGCTCTTAATATAAGACAGTGAATTTTTTTAAAGGCACAATGCCAACTAACCCCTTATGCCAACTAACCCCGGTCTCCCCTAACCTTATTAATTTTGAATATGTTTTAAAGCATTTGATTCAGTCCTCAGTGTTTCGCTTTAGCCTTTTCCCCCATGAATGCGAAATGTTACGAGACAAATTGTAAAGAAACCTTTTAAAATGTTTTATTATTCCGATTTCCTTTTCTGCTACATTACTCTCGCAAGAGTACTTTAAATTTTGTTAAAAAAATTAACTTTTCTTTAAACCATTAAAATATCTACAATTCCGTACGATTCCCAAGCATAGTACTATAACAACTTGGGTAAAGATCAAATCGCTCTTACCTTACGATGTAATTTCACCGTATTTCGTTTATTTAAAACTATAAGTATATCACTGTATTACATGGAAAACTAAACTACGTGTACATGAAACTGTAATACGACCAACAGTTATGTATGGGTCAGAGCCATATTTGGACCAATTAAAGAAGGTGATGTTTGGAGAAGACGATACAATTTGAAGTGGCTAAACTATTTGGAGAGGAAGACATAATTAACATCATAAAATCTAGAAGAATTCAATGGCTGGGACATATGGTTGAGAATGGAGCGATAACAGAGGCCACAAAGAAAATTTTCAAAGTTTCAATGTCAAAGAGAGAGAAGAAGAGAAGACCGAGAAAAGATGGAAAGATGATGTGGAAAAAGATCTAAAAGATATGAAAATTAAGAACTGGAAGGCGGAGACCAAAGACAGGCGGCTTTGGAGTCGTATTGTAAGAGAGGCCGTGGTCCAGCATGGACTGTAGTGCCGGGGAGTTAGTTAGTTATATCACTGTACTATATAAATCGCTTGTCCGCTTGAAAAATCATATTTAAAATTATTTCATTAATGTATTTATAAAAATATATTATAGAAGAACCCAGACAAAATATTTTTCGAATCAAGAAGTGGAATCAAGCAGAAAAACAAAGCGCTCATTTCTCAATAAAGGCGCGTTTGGTGATTGCTACATTTGGCATCAAAACCAAAGCAACCCCTCTATCCGTATTTTTTGGTACAAGTTTTGGGCAGGTATTTAGTCACTCCGAATAACACCACGGCTCCGCAGAAGGTCCTCCCAAGATAAGGCATCGAAGCAAATTAATGAATTAAACCTGTCGGGTATTTTTTTTTTGTGAGGCCGTCCATACCCTCCTCTTCACCAATTCTGCTTTTGCACGAAAAAAGACTGCAAAATTCTAAAATTTTTACTATTGCTTCAATCTTTTCCAAATTTGGCATAGTGATTTCAAATATAATGCTTTTAAGCAATGCTTTTTAAAGTCAATTTTATTATTTAAAAAATTATAATTGAATTTATTTTATTTTAACGGTGTTTTTCACCCTAAAAAAGGGGTTTACGCCTACACTTCTTAGGTATAAAAAGTTTTACATTAATTTGCTGAAATTTTTTACAGATGATAATTTCAATAATTTAGATAATAATATAAAATGATTTGTTAGATTTATTAAATATATATATATTTATATATATATTATTATATATAATACAGTATATATATATATTTATAATATAGATAAATACTATATATATATATATGTAATATCGATTATATATTAAATATAATATTAAGATTAACCAATTAAAATATTAAGATAAACCAATGACCTTCTCCCATATTGTGACATTCAAAACAGCACTGGTTAGCAAACATAATTACATTCTATTCTAAGAAAGTCATTTGATTACTAGTATGCAGCAAATAGTTCAGTAAATAACCTATATTAATTTTTGAAAGTGCCCCCCCCTGTGCCCCACCCACGCGACGGCCTGACAGCCAAAGGTCTTGAAATGGCGGTTATACTTTTAAACATGTTTTTTTTTAATTAAATACCTGAGCATCAGTAACTTTTTAGTTAATTTTTAGACAGAACGGTTAAAAGTTATCTAAATAAATTGCCTATGTCGCAACCATTGTGAAGGATATCGCTTGCGTAGTGTCGGCCATGCGTGGGGGGGGGGGGGGGGATTGGATACAATCTAGTAAAATATCGCTCATTCTTTTCCTTCATAACTCATAACCTGTTACTCATAGATCATAAAGTTGTAAATTACAAAGTGTTTGTAGAAATTTTATAGTCTATAACTATTTGTAGTTGAGTATGTTTTCTTATTTGGCATAGATATTGACTTAATATTGACTTTTAATGGAATTATTAAAAAAACACCCTAACATTTTGGTTTTTCAAAACTTTAAAGCCCCGTGGTGGCTCGTGTTATTACTAATTGATTTGGGCTAAAATTTGCAGGAATTAATTTTTCATATGATAGAATAAACAAATTTAGGGGGTGGCCCGTTCCAAAATAATCGAAATTTTTTATTTTTTGCCATGTTAATAAGGACCACCCAATAATATATATATATAATAAATACTATATATATATATATAAATATATATATATAAATATATTTATATATATAATATATTATAAATATATAATATAATATATATATAATATATATATAAATTATATATCTATATTATTTAATGTGCTATGTAAGCCTCTAAACCATCTGCCGACAAATATAGTTTTTTAAAAAAAAAAATTTAAGTTAATCGTGAAAAGTTAAACGAAAAAAATAACTTTTTTAGGTCCAATTCATACTTTTTTTCTGTAATTGTATGTAACTTTTTTCCTTGTAATTTGTAGTAACTCTAGAGTATCGGTTCCAATTCATGGAGAATTTCAGTTTCAAAGGACGAGAATTGGCGCTCACCATGCCCACTGGCCCCCGGCCCATCTTCCCCTCGACCGTGCCCTTTCTCAAAAAAAAAAAAAAAAAAAACTGCTGACCTAAAATTGTTTGATGAAGCCTAGATTCATCTTATCGTAAGTATTCCGCGCTCTTTAATTTAATGATGTGCACGGATACTATAGTTTTTTAAAGGGGGATCTGCATATCCTTTAGGGAAATCACGGGAGAACTAAACATCTGCAGCACCGATACCTAGAAAGGTGCCCTCAACATGGAGCCTCTGCTTCACTTCCATACAGGCTCGCTGATGAGTCCGGGTTAAAATAACGATTGACATTTTCATAATGCATGGAATTACTTTATTTGGTTATATGTTCGGTCCACGTGATCCATTAATTAGATTGTTAGACGAAACAGAACTTTCAAAAGGTAATCACCATGGCTTGCACGCTTTAACACACTTCGGACAGAATCAATTGTAACTAGTAAATTTTAAATGGGACATTTTGTTAAATAATAAAAAAACGATATTATTAAGGCGCCTTCCTTTACAATACGAAGCGCCCAAACGGACTCCTCCTATAACGCGTGCATTTCCCAAAATATATTATTAATCATGGGTGCTGGATGTAAAAAAATCCAAACACACCAAGAAAGTATTGGGATGCCTATGATATCACTCCATATCATGGCGTGGTTTTAAACTTACTTTTTGATACACTATGCGGAATCGAATTATGATGGTATCATTCATACACATACTGAAATCTTGGATTTCTTTTTAAAAAAAAATTTTTGAATGAGGATTTCTAAAAAAACATGCGTCAAGGAGTATTAGGGCCCTTTAATTTCACACACCGTTTTTAAACTTTTTGCTAATATTTCTCAATTTTCTGAGTAAAAAAGCGGCCTGTATTATGAGACTTATGCCCGCGGCCTTATGCACCGCTAAAGATGTGTGAGTCTACAGCCCTGACGCCTGTTGGGCTTCTAAGTTTGCGTTGGGTGCCAGGTTAGGTTTCGGCCACGCCACTTGGACCGCGTTCCTAAAATGTGAGACTCATTCGTCAATAACCCAGAGCTACTTCTAGTGCAACATTATCAATAAAACTAAATGGTTTAGTAAAAAACCATTTTTTAAAACCTTTTAAATGTGGGTTCTTGTTTATCAATCTTGAAAACCTGGTGCTGAATATTATCTTGAAATTGTTTCATTTTAACGTCTACGATATCCACATAAAGCGCCCATGGACTTCGCTTTGTTTAAAATATCAATTTCTTGGTGTACGAATAATATTATTTTAATTATTTAATAATCTTTATCTGTGGTTAGGCCTTCGTTTTCTTTCTGTTGTTCTCTTTATTAGTTTCAACTCAGACCTAAGGCTACAAGTCAAATGTCAGAACTATTTTTCACAGCTCCCCAAAGAAAATTTAGACAAAATTATATGCATCGTTTGCGATTTTGAAGAATACTTTCTCACCATATTATACGATTTCAGCTGCTGGTTTTGACCTAAGTTTGTGCTGGTATTGGACCTCGATTTGTTATGTGTTTTGAAGTTTCCCGGGTATCAAAAAGTCCAAATAAAAAGTGTAGGTTGCACATTTGACATCAGAAACTGTTTTACTTTTTTTTATGCTTGATTGTTATCTTTGCTGATTAGATTTTTTTTGTTTGAAAGGTATGATATCAAGGACCGTAGCCGGAGGATTTATATATTCGGGGGGGGGGGGGGGATTGAGATAAACTTTAAAACAGCAACATGTAATTTTAATTTTATTAGAAAAATGTGAAACAGTCCCAAATTTTTATTTGTATTTTTTTAAAAAAAAACTTTGTAATATAAAGTTATTAAATAAATTTTGATTGAATAATAAAACAAAATTTTCAATTTTTTTTAAACAAAAAAATTTATAGCTTGGTTCTCCGTGGAGTTTTAGAAAATCTTTCGGTTTTGAAGGTCATATAAACAACGTACTTTGTTTACTTCTCTTCAGTGATTCAAAATTTAAACTACTACAACTATTCTATAGCTATGGTTGGGCATATCACCAATAGATTTAGAAAGTAGCAGATCTGCCCGTAGGGGAAAGATGGAAGGCCATTTGTGAACCAGTATCCCATAAGGCAGTCCCGCAAGCCCTATACATTGCGTGCCATACCGCTACCAGATGGCATCATGAAGATAATTCGTTTTTAATAAAAAATATATATTTAATATTTAACAAATTAAATACTTTTTAACCAGTTTTGCTAGGCATAACTTTATAGCTGGATATGTATTGATAATTTCTGGTTAGACATGAGGTATATATTCATTAAAGAGAAGCATAATAAAAATTGCAGTTTTTTATTGCATGTAACTCTTCGGCAAAAGCATTTTTTGTGAACCAGTATCCCGTGATGCATCGCAAAAACGGCGGAAATGTGGATTCATCACACAATCGCGCGGTTTGTTAATTGGCGTTGTATGCAAGCCTGATTTGATGCAACATAATATTCACAACTAAGGATATGACGTCTTGATTCTACTTTCGGTTCAATCGGAGATCATAATAAAAGAATAAAATAGAAAACGGATTGCAGAAGATAAAAACGTTATCGATAAACCAGTTGGGGAAAATTTCGGTGGGGGTGGGGGGGGGGGTTGTCCCTCGTCCCCCCCCCTGCCTCCCCCCCCTGCTCGGCCTGTATGATATCCGAGGAACATCTTTGTACATTTTTGTCCATTCATGCATTTAATAGTTTGCAAGAGAGATCGCCGTCAATTAGTAGTTGAATTTGTTGGTTTTTTGAGCTCTAAAAATACATTTTTTGCTATTGAATGTCATCAAGTTTCTGACAGTTTTTTTGTGAATTTAAAAATCTGATATCAGAGGACATATCTTTGTGCGCTTTCTTGTAGATCCGAATATTTTTGAGTAGGGTATTTAAAGTACTACAATTGCCAAGGCCATAAGCTATTTTTATAGTTAATTCATTACTTCCTTGTTTTATTTGTCGCATTGAATTCTTCCTAAAATCAGGTATAATTGTAATTTACTTATTGAACGATTGCATAAAACAACTTATATAATTGAACCAAGATTAATTTAAGTTTGGCTAAGAATATGCGGAGCGAAGATTGGACGGGCGCGCCTTTGAAGCCGGGAAGGGCCGGTAAAACTGCGCCCTTGTTAGGGAGCCATCCGGCACTTGATTTAACACATTAATTAATGTTTATAGGAGGAAAAATTCAATGTGGTAGACTTTGTTAGCGTTAAACCTCTTTTTTTTAGTAAAAAAAACAACCACCGTTTTAAATATTAATTATATTTAAACAAAAAAAATGCACTTAATAGCATTGCTCATTATATTTGAAATCATTATGCCAAATTTGGAAAAGATTAAAGTAATAGTAAACAATTTATAATTTTGGGGAATTTAGGGTATTCGCCTACCTTAATAAAACTCAAAATACTTCATACATTTTATACTTAAATCCGCATATTCACAAACGTATGAATGTATGTTACACTTGGAACTTGATGAAACGAGTTTCCTTCATTATTTCAAAACTCACGGTATGAGTTATTCTGGATGATATACTATTAGAAAGCTAACGATTGACCAGCAGTAATTTTAACTTAATAACTATATTAAAAGTGTATTCATATACTAATTTTCACTAATAATCAGTTGTATTTGATAATTTGACAAGCAGTATTTAGATTGGAAATAAGCTCCCAAGATCTACTAATCTTCAAGAACATGCTCCTTTTAAACATAGGTTCACCAGTCTGTTCCAATCTGATTGAGACCGACAGACACGATTTGGGTGAACGTCATCATGTTCGGAGACGAGGCTTACGCCAGTTCAGAGACCAACTGCATCTGGAAGATCGACCCGGAAACACTGGAGAGTCTAGAAAAGGTACAGCTAATTAATAATTATAGCTTAAAGTTAGAAGTAAACATAAATAGATGCATCCTCTTTTGCAACAATTTTATTTTGCGGAGCCAACCCCTCGTTATATCGCGCTTCCCGGGAGACAAGACAAAAAAACCGCGATACAACCGAATGCGCGATATAACGAGCGACTTGATTAAATATTATACTAATTTATATTGAAAAAATTGGGAGACATGATACAAGCGTGATATATCCGAGATGCGCGTTATAACGAGGCTCGATTTTAGCGATCGTCCGGTGCTCTACTACATATTTCCTCAACAATTATGTCAAATATCTATGCATTATTTAATTAAATAATTTATTTTTAAGTATAATGCGGTTGCATAAGGCATAAAATAGTTAAATAGCCTGCTAAAAAATAGTTACATTTTACAAGCTACACCATTAAAATCTTTTAGGTCAAACTAAGTACTATCTACCAGTGAATGCTGCTATTGCCCATGCCCACGAAGATACTGATGGGCATCTGTTTACTAAACATAGGAAGTGCATATGGCATGGTGAATTGTTCGTATAAGATACTACAATTTCCTCCAAAAGGTAGGTAGAGAAATTTTGAAGAAAGACCCAACGAATGCAGTTTAATTTTGTGTGTGTTGTTAAATGTTTTAAAAAGTGTTTTCACTGTGTCCTAGTTATGGTAAAGAGTCATTGCTTTGGCACAACTTTTTCTCTTGTTTTCTACGAATTCCTAAAGGTTTATGGTACAGTAGAATTTCGAATTATTTTGAATGAATAATATGGAGGAATGGCTCCCATTCGAAAATTAAAAAAATTCGGATAATCATAGCTTTTACAAAATAGCATACATAATTTTGATTTATTACGGTGTACGCTGTATGTTAAAAGTGTAGAAAATTCATTTTTTATTAACCCGCTAAAGGTTATTGACGCAGGTTTTACCCAATCGCTACATATATAATTTCAAAAAATTAACGAAATATTCAATAAAATTAATAAAACTTTGGAATTTTGCCTTGTGTTTGAAAATTCCAAGTATTGACACTTATTAAAACAAAAAGGGTGAAATCAATCACTCCTATCATTAGAAGTGCCATTTTCGACACTGAAAAGGGTGTGAAAATTAACTCCTAAATCATTCGTAATTGGCCCATAAGTCGCTCTTAATCGGCCTTAAAATGGCTGGTTTGTTGTTTAACAAAATAAAAGTTCGCTGTGCAGATCCACTTCCTATAGGGAAAAGGTGCATTTTCGACACCGAAAGGTGTGAAGTAAAATTAAGCTCAGACTGATTAAAAAAATCGCTCGTTTATTTTAAATGTACAGGTTGTTTAGTGTAGGGTGTGATGTGGGGTGGAAGTGGGGGGGTTTGTAAGTTTTTGTGGGGGTATAAACAGCTCTTGTAACTTTGGAAATCATTCTAAAAATCTGAAAGTTTGCAATATATAAGAACAGTTGTAGAACCACTTATAATTAAACTAAAAAGAAACATTGACTCTTTTTAGTTTAGTTTAAAGAAAGTTTTAGGAGCTTTTGAATTTAAGTGCAAACTGTCTTCTTTTTATACTGGGGTTTCCTATGTGGTGGTGGGGCGGTAGTGTGATGGATTTGAAATGCAAATTTTGTACACTTAAAAATTGGAATTTAACATATAATTTTTTCTACATATGTCTAGTTTCTTATAATAATTCACTACCAATTTTCAGGATTTGGAATTTACTTGAAGCAGAGAACGAATTTTCTTAATGAAAAATGCAGAAACCCTATCACACTTACCCCACTTGACCCTACGTCATTTATAATCATCTGCACCATAAATAAAATTTAAAATGATTTAAAGATATTAAATGGAAGAATAAATTAATGAATGGAAGAAGCATAATGATCACACTATTTTTCGGATAATTAGAGTTTTTCTATACTTAATTTTTTATTTTTTACACAGCAGCGAACGGAACCTCAAACGCTCTGGAGGGTGGTCGCGTCATTTGCACCATCCCTTCCTGCAAGTCGATGAACGTGAGCTACCACCACAGCTTCGCCATGACAGAGAACTACTTCGTCTTCGTGGAACAGCCGCTCTACTTCTCTATCCCAAAAATGACATATGCCCACTTCTGGGCAGGGGCATACGCAGATGCCATGAGTTGGGACCAGGATGCTCCGGTAAAGTAACAGTTCTCGTGTAGATGTAGCGCGACGATTTTGTTCCACTTGACCAGGGTTCTCAATTACGAGGCGTAATTGGATGTGTGGAACGTAATTAGCCATAATTGACTATGCCTCGTAAGTTGAAACTTGGTCAAGAGACGAGTTTCTTTTTTATGATTCCATTCTTTTTCGAAAAAAGGAAACTTGTCTCTTGACCAGGGTTCTAAATTACGAGGCGTGATTAGTTGTGTTGGCCGTAATTGGCCATAATTGACGACCGCTCGTAATTTAGAAACCTGGTCAAGAGACGAGTTTTTTTTTAATGATGATTCTTTTTTATGATTAATTCTTAGGATTCTATCTTTTTTATGATTCCATTCTTTTTCCCCCTTCTTGATTAGAAGGTGTCTCAATTTTTGATGCATTTGGATTACTCATTCAAGCTACAGACCACTCCGAACAGGGAGCGTTATTTTATAACCACCCTGTATATTTCGCATTAAAATTAGTCATGTAATTAAAATGTTCTTTGCTAGAGTACAATACAGTTTTATCCGTTAATACTACTACATTATAAAAAAAACCATAAAAATACAGCACTTTTACCGCATAATTTCAGGGATCTGTCTCTCCTATTCTTTGTCTGTGTACACTCTAAAAAATGAATGCTCAAAAACGACGAATTTCCCGAACGAAACTCGACGACGGTTGTTATTTATCGGGGGGGGGGGGGAAGGGGTTGGACAGCTTGAATATGAATATTAAAAAAAAAACCACCGTAATTTTAAACTGTACCTTAGCCCCTCTATCGGGATACATTCCCTTCATGCCCTACGTGGGCTGTGATCCATGATATTTTAACTTCAACACCTTGGTCCTTGCTAAAATACTAACTTGGTAAAAAGGATTTCCGTAACAATAGACGTAATTGATGGCATACTCTGGATGTTATAATATGATATGAAAGGGTTCTTGAATGACTAAGGCAAGCGTTATTCTCTTCCTCTAGGAAAGTAATTTACCGAGATTTTTTTTTATTATCTCCGGTTAGGTGGTTAGCAAGTGAGGATTCAACATTAAGCAATTTAAATTAAGTTTCTTGTTGTTGTTGACTTGTTCCTCTTGGTCCAGCCACAAGCTAGTCCGAGTCCATATGAATTCGAAAGTCTTCAAGACATTAAAGACTAGATGAGTACTAGAGTAGACATAAATTTTTTCCAGACCAATATAGTGAGAAATGAGATTGGTAGAAGCCTGTGCAGAATTACACTTTGCGCACGTTAAGTCTTTCGCCCAAGTTCAAAAGAAAGACACTTGATGATCCTACTTATGGTGGACTGTATGGCTCCATTAGCCCTTATGGTAGGCACACCACCAGGAGCTTGTCTAAATTAAGTTTCTAAACAATATATTCATCTTGGAATAACTTTTTTCATTGCAGACTCGCTTCCACGTCGTCAAGCGTTCCAACAACCAGTTATTGGACACGAAGTACGTCGCCAAGTCCTTCTTCGTGTTCCACCACATCAACGCCTACGAAGAGGACAACCATCTTGTGGTGGACTTGTGCGGCTACGACAACGGGGACGTCTTGAATTCACTGTACTTCAAAGCGCTAGAGGATATGTTCTACAACCGGAATAAGGCCTCGGAACCTATCTTGTCCATTTCGAGGAGATATGTGCTGCCTTTGGATCCTGGACAATCAAAAGCGGTAAATGCTACTGAAAAATGTCTTTTTGTGATTTTATTCCCAATTGGGGTTGCATTATTGGCAACTAGCCTTTGCAAACTCGGTATTTTTCCTAGAATGAGAGCCATTTTTTTACGGCACCATATCTAGACGACTCTCAAACATAAAAACTACATATTACAATGAATCTGAGCTTTTTGTGGATGTTTAAATATGCCGAGATTTAATTTTTCTGAGGGAACTCAAGCCAAATGGGTATCTTATATAATCTGTTCTGTTGCTTAAAGTAATAATGCTACACGTATTTGTTAAAAACGTGATTTTGATAATTTTGATCATTTGCGAAGTATTAATGATAGAATTATGATATATCCTGTTACTGAGATTGCTCACCAACTCAACCAGCCTCATTTCGGTTGCAAAATTTAGCTGGAATTTTAATAGGAGTAGTATAAATGTTCCTAATATTCTTCCTTGACTTGACTTGGAATACGCCCTCTAGAACTGAGGATCAAAGGTTTTATCTAATTTCTTCCTTAATGAAACTAAAAAAAAAAAAAAAAAAGAGTTTTTTTAGTATTGCGATTTCATTCAGCTGTTCATTGTAAAACTCTTTTGAAACATTGCTCCGTAAATAAGGTGGTTGCTATAACTAAAGTGATTCTACCGGTTTTACTTAATAATTTTATGTAACATTACATCGCAAAGTCAGAGGGGAAATAAATAGAAACGATAAATATTATAGTACTAGGTTCTCTGAGGACGATTTTTACGCTACGCTTGTGCAATGTAAATAATTTCTTTAGTGTAAAAATGTTTTTACTTAACATGTTTGTTGAACTATCTACTATGGTTTTTTTTTACCTTATAGGCTGATAAAAACTTAATCAATATACAAAAGATAAGGCTACGGCACACTATCAAGCAGATGGATCCATATATTGTGATGCGGAAGTTCTGACTGGTTCAGGTAAGCGTTGAAACAATATGCAATCGAACATCGTTAACGCGAAGGGAGCATTAAAACATTTTGTAATAACCAAATTGCATGTTAACCATCAGGATATTCCCCTCTCCCTTTTACATTGTACCAGTTAATGACCTGTGTATATGTAATTGTGTTCTCCTCTGCTCCCCCCGCTCCGCCTCCAATCGCTCCCACCCCTCGCTCTCCCTCCGCACTAATAATACATGTACAAAATTAGTATAGTAGTACATGCTATATAAAAATTAGGATTTTTTTTTAAAGAACAGCAATTAAGAACAATGCAATCAAAACTGACTAATCAAGGGAGATCTCGTATTTTTCTCAGAAGTAGAAGGCTATATTTTTAATGTTCGTTGTCTTTTTTTTAGTGTTTTGCTTCATTTGTTCTTCGAAAAGTACCTTTTTTGGGGGTGAATTACTAAAATTTTTTTACTTCAAAATATTCAAATTCTGACATTTTTGTTTGAGTTAAGTGGGATTTTCTACATTTTAGCATTACGAGGCGTTAGATTTAGGGGGGGGGGGGCGTTTTTTTTTAAATGAAAGTGTTTAAGCTCCCCGAACCAACCTCCCCCATTAGCTCAAAGCTTTATAGGCCAGGGAGAAGCTTTCAGTTCACCTTAAGCAAAATTTCGTGTTAAGCGAGTTCGCGTTAACAATGTTAGACTGTTCTTAAATATTTTTTTTTAATTAAAAATGTAAACTATGAATGTTATATGTACTATAATATCATAAAATTAATAATTGTCTTGCTTTTTAGAACAATGGTCCCTTGAGCTACCAAGAATAAACTACGAGAAATTCAACGGTAAAAACTATAGATATTTTTATGCCTTAGGCCGGCAAAGCACTTTGGAGAGATCTCATCTGGTGAGGACCAATTCTTCAAAATAATTTATTTAAAAACTAACAGTATGGTCCCGCCTTACTGGGAACCCGTCAACTTCGTATTGCTTAACCCTTTCAGTCCCAGTGATGCCATTTGGCATCATCCCTTTCAATATTTTTTTTGCAAATGTTTATGTACGTTATGATATCCAAACACGCATCATTCGATTCTTCATACCTTGTTCTATTAGAAAATATTTTACATTAATCTCAATAGAAGTCAGAAGTACTATTTTTTTTATTTAGAAAATAGCTAACAAGCGTTTCACCTGACTTTTGATAAGTTCACTTCAGTTCTACATATTTAAAACACAATTTAAACTATTTTGGTTAAAATAATTACTAATTTTTTTTTCAATAATATGGTCAGATACCTTAAAATATATAACCCCAAGTGTTTTTAGGGGGAAAATATTTTTTTATTTTGTTGTTTTCCACAATTTAAAAAATTTGGCATTATTTCAAAAACCATATAAAAAATTAAAATGAATTTTTTTTTCTTGTGGAAATCTTATATTTGACCTAAAATAAGCTTATTTTGTTGGTAATAATCAGATGTTTCTGTAGTGTAGTAAATTTTTGGGAACTCTGAAAGGGTTAATTTTAGAGGCATGCTTACTTGTGTAAAATACAATCAAAATCAAAACAAAATAAATTCGTGTTGGCGCATGCATACTTAAAAGCAAAACAACTAATAGAGATGAAGCAGCCTTAGGGCGGAGCGCATATCTCAACCAAACTCAATCAATCAAACTAATAGAGAATGGCGTCAAGTCCCCGTTTCGGCCCGGTCCATGTATTTTCAAGCCCTGTTATGGTTCCCGCAATTCCTACGTGGATGACGTTTTTTTTGAAACTAATTATATTAATTAAAAATCACAATCAAATATGAAAAAACTAAGCCTCAGGTGCACACGTAGGTATTAAAAGGGAACCTATATTAAAAATTTCAAAATTTTTAGAGCAGTCTAAGTAGGTTTTTTGCTATCCACAGACATACACACAGACAGACAGGCACACAGACAGACTCTTTCTTTTATTATTATAGAAGCCATTGATCCAAAATTTTATGCTGAAGAACCAAGTTTTGAAATTTGCTTTCCTATCATATACAGGGGTTGGACCAAAAGTGTGGACACTTTTGAAAGTTTCATGTGTTTCAACTGTTACCTGTGCTCTTGTATCTATTAAATTTCGCTTAAATACAAACATTTTAACATTAAGTTGAAGGTAATTTAATGTAGAATTTCGATAAAAAAAAACAGAATTAAAGTATCTGTATTACAAATAAAGTTATGCTCATTTTAGTTGAGGTTAAGGTTAGGTTTGAATTATCGCTCGCACTAGAGCTACACGAGGGCTATTGGCGACGGGCGTCGTATTTTAGAACCACAGTCAGATGACGAGCCAACACACTGAATAGGCACAACCCCAACGCAACGTTTAAGGGCGACATCGTACGCAGCGTGTTTTAGGACCTTGAAGGATATTTAACGTGCACTCCCTTACACGGGGTATTATTGTCGAGACATTTTTGCTGCACGGGCCGTTTATAGGGGTCGGGGGGGGAGGGGGCGGGGGACAGCTATTTTGGCGATGCCCGGACCCGAACCTGGGACCTTCCCGCATGCTAAGCGAGTGCTTAACCGACTGGGCTCCCCAGCCCCTCATTTTAGTTGAACAAACAAGCACAATCAATGGATTCTCTTATGCTGAAATTGAAATACAAGTTGGTGGTTCAATGACTTGCAAAACTAAGACAGATCATACTATTAGTTGCATAACTTACTCGCAATACGTATATTGTAATACTGTATTTAATTGTAATTCTACATGAAATTACTTTGATGATGATGATGTTGTGTCCATGGATATAGATTATATGGGACCAAAGGCCTCATAGACTGCTTCAGCGATCTGCACACAGTGGTCCTCATAAAGATTAAATTACTTTTAATTTGACATACAATTGTTTAATTTGATATACAATTAATATATTCTGTAATCACACAAAGTTGAAAAATATGAAGCTTTAAAAAAGTGTCCACACCTTTGGCCACCACTGTAAATAAAAAAATAATGTTTATATAAAGAATATATGAAGAGTACGGGGAAGAACCTTATCACTGCCTGGGAATCTGTCGGCATCAGGTCTGATTGGCGAAGATAGCTTGTCATCGCCCGAACTTGGGTGTAAGAATACTACACTCCGTGCCAAAACTAACTTGGGGTACTTGGGTACGTGTCTTGGTAAAAAAGTAAAAGAAGGGAAAAGCGCGATTGTCCGATAGTTGGATTGGCATGCAATCTTGTAGGAAATTTAGCGGCGCGCGATTGGTCCCTAGTGGAAACTCTTGAAGGAATA
>CM043118.1:52075775-52080775 GCA_023701765.1 Hylyphantes graminicola | reverse complement strand
CCCCCCCCCCCCCCCCCCCCCCCCCCCCCCCCCCCCCCCCCCCCCCCCCCCCCCCCCCCCCCCCCCCCCCCCCCCCCCCCCCCCCCCCCCCCCCCCCCCCCCCCCCCCCCCCCCCCCCCCCCCCCCCCCCCCCCCCCCCCCCCCCCCCCCCCCCCCCCCCCCCCCCCCCCCCCCCCCCCCCCCCCCCCCCCCCCCCCCCCCCCCCCCCCCCCCCCCCCCCCCCCCCCCCCCCCCCCCCCCCCCCCCCCCCCCCCCCCCCCCCCCCCCCCCCCCCCCCCCCCCCCCCCCCCCCCCCCCCCCCCCCCCCCCCCCCCCCCCCCCCCCCCCCCCCCCCCCCCCCCCCCCCCCCCCCCCCCCCCCCCCCCCCCCCCCCCCCCCCCCCCCCCCCCCCCCCCCCCCCCCCCCCCCCCCCCCCCCCCCCCCCCCCCCCCCCCCCCCCCCCCCCCCCCCCCCCCCCCCCCCCCCCCCCCCCCCCCCCCCCCCCCCCCCCCCCCCCCCCCCCCCCCCCCCCCCCCCCCCCCCCCCCCCCCCCCCCCCCCCCCCCCCCCCCCCCCCCCCCCCCCCCCCCCCCCCCCCCCCCCCCCCCCCCCCCCCCCCCCCCCCCCCCCCCCCCCCCCCCCCCCCCCCCCCCCCCCCCCCCCCCCCCCCCCCCCCCCCCCCCCCCCCCCCCCCCCCCCCCCCCCCCCCCCCCCCCCCCCCCCCCCCCCCCCCCCCCCCCCCCCCCCCCCCCCCCCCCCCCCCCCCCCCCCCCCCCCCCCCCCCCCCCCCCCCCCCCCCCCCCCCCCCCCCCCCCCCCCCCCCCCCCCCCCCCCCCCCCCCCCCCCCCCCCCCCCCCCCCCCCCCCCCCCCCCCCCCCCCCCCCCCCCCCCCCCCCCCCCCCCCCCCCCCCCCCCCCCCCCCCCCCCCCCCCCCCCCCCCCCCCCCCCCCCCCCCCCCCCCCCCCCCCCCCCCCCCCCCCCCCCCCCCCCCCCCCCCCCCCCCCCCCCCCCCCCCCCCCCCCCCCCCCCCCCCCCCCCCCCCCCCCCCCCCCCCCCCCCCCCCCCCCCCCCCCCCCCCCCCCCCCCCCCCCCCCCCCCCCCCCCCCCCCCCCCCCCCCCCCCCCCCCCCCCCCCCCCCCCCCCCCCCCCCCCCCCCCCCCCCCCCCCCCCCCCCCCCCCCCCCCCCCCCCCCCCCCCCCCCCCCCCCCCCCCCCCCCCCCCCCCCCCCCCCCCCCCCCCCCCCCCCCCCCCCCCCCCCCCCCCCCCCCCCCCCCCCCCCCCCCCCCCCCCCCCCCCCCCCCCCCCCCCCCCCCCCCCCCCCCCCCCCCCCCCCCCCCCCCCCCCCCCCCCCCCCCCCCCCCCCCCCCCCCCCCCCCCCCCCCCCCCCCCCCCCCCCCCCCCCCCCCCCCCCCCCCCCCCCCCCCCCCCCCCCCCCCCCCCCCCCCCCCCCCCCCCCCCCCCCCCCCCCCCCCCCCCCCCCCCCCCCCCCCCCCCCCCCCCCCCCCCCCCCCCCCCCCCCCCCCCCCCCCCCCCCCCCCCCCCCCCCCCCCCCCCCCCCCCCCCCCCCCCCCCCCCCCCCCCCCCCCCCCCCCCCCCCCCCCCCCCCCCCCCCCCCCCCCCCCCCCCCCCCCCCCCCCCCCCCCCCCCCCCCCCCCCCCCCCCCCCCCCCCCCCCCCCCCCCCCCCCCCCCCCCCCCCCCCCCCCCCCCCCCCCCCCCCCCCCCCCCCCCCCCCCCCCCCCCCCCCCCCCCCCCCCCCCCCCCCCCCCCCCCCCCCCCCCCCCCCCCCCCCCCCCCCCCCCCCCCCCCCCCCCCCCCCCCCCCCCCCCCCCCCCCCCCCCCCCCCCCCCCCCCCCCCCCCCCCCCCCCCCCCCCCCCCCCCCCCCCCCCCCCCCCCCCCCCCCCCCCCCCCCCCCCCCCCCCCCCCCCCCCCCCCCCCCCCCCCCCCCCCCCCCCCCCCCCCCCCCCCCCCCCCCCCCCCCCCCCCCCCCCCCCCCCCCCCCCCCCCCCCCCCCCCCCCCCCCCCCCCCCCCCCCCCCCCCCCCCCCCCCCCCCCCCCCCCCCCCCCCCCCCCCCCCCCCCCCCCCCCCCCCCCCCCCCCCCCCCCCCCCCCCCCCCCCCCCCCCCCCCCCCCCCCCCCCCCCCCCCCCCCCCCCCCCCCCCCCCCCCCCCCCCCCCCCCCCCCCCCCCCCCCCCCCCCCCCCCCCCCCCCCCCCCCCCCCCCCCCCCCCCCCCCCCCCCCCCCCCCCCCCCCCCCCCCCCCCCCCCCCCCCCCCCCCCCCCCCCCCCCCCCCCCCCCCCCCCCCCCCCCCCCCCCCCCCCCCCCCCCCCCCCCCCCCCCCCCCCCCCCCCCCCCCCCCCCCCCCCCCCCCCCCCCCCCCCCCCCCCCCCCCCCCCCCCCCCCCCCCCCCCCCCCCCCCCCCCCCCCCCCCCCCCCCCCCCCCCCCCCCCCCCCCCCCCCCCCCCCCCCCCCCCCCCCCCCCCCCCCCCCCCCCCCCCCCCCCCCCCCCCCCCCCCCCCCCCCCCCCCCCCCCCCCCCCCCCCCCCCCCCCCCCCCCCCCCCCCCCCCCCCCCCCCCCCCCCCCCCCCCCCCCCCCCCCCCCCCCCCCCCCCCCCCCCCCCCCCCCCCCCCCCCCCCCCCCCCCCCCCCCCCCCCCCCCCCCCCCCCCCCCCCCCCCCCCCCCCCCCCCCCCCCCCCCCCCCCCCCCCCCCCCCCCCCCCCCCCCCCCCCCCCCCCCCCCCCCCCCCCCCCCCCCCCCCCCCCCCCCCCCCCCCCCCCCCCCCCCCCCCCCCCCCCCCCCCCCCCCCCCCCCCCCCCCCCCCCCCCCCCCCCCCCCCCCCCCCCCCCCCCCCCCCCCCCCCCCCCCCCCCCCCCCCCCCCCCCCCCCCCCCCCCCCCCCCCCCCCCCCCCCCCCCCCCCCCCCCCCCCCCCCCCCCCCCCCCCCCCCCCCCCCCCCCCCCCCCCCCCCCCCCCCCCCCCCCCCCCCCCCCCCCCCCCCCCCCCCCCCCCCCCCCCCCCCCCCCCCCCCCCCCCCCCCCCCCCCCCCCCCCCCCCCCCCCCCCCCCCCCCCCCCCCCCCCCCCCCCCCCCCCCCCCCCCCCCCCCCCCCCCCCCCCCCCCCCCCCCCCCCCCCCCCCCCCCCCCCCCCCCCCCCCCCCCCCCCCCCCCCCCCCCCCCCCCCCCCCCCCCCCCCCCCCCCCCCCCCCCCCCCCCCCCCCCCCCCCCCCCCCCCCCCCCCCCCCCCCCCCCCCCCCCCCCCCCCCCCCCCCCCCCCCCCCCCCCCCCCCCCCCCCCCCCCCCCCCCCCCCCCCCCCCCCCCCCCCCCCCCCCCCCCCCCCCCCCCCCCCCCCCCCCCCCCCCCCCCCCCCCCCCCCCCCCCCCCCCCCCCCCCCCCCCCCCCCCCCCCCCCCCCCCCCCCCCCCCCCCCCCCCCCCCCCCCCCCCCCCCCCCCCCCCCCCCCCCCCCCCCCCCCCCCCCCCCCCCCCCCCCCCCCCCCCCCCCCCCCCCCCCCCCCCCCCCCCCCCCCCCCCCCCCCCCCCCCCCCCCCCCCCCCCCCCCCCCCCCCCCCCCCCCCCCCCCCCCCCCCCCCCCCCCCCCCCCCCCCCCCCCCCCCCCCCCCCCCCCCCCCCCCCCCCCCCCCCCCCCCCCCCCCCCCCCCCCCCCCCCCCCCCCCCCCCCCCCCCCCCCCCCCCCCCCCCCCCCCCCCCCCCCCCCCCCCCCCCCCCCCCCCCCCCCCCCCCCCCCCCCCCCCCCCCCCCCCCCCCCCCCCCCCCCCCCCCCCCCCCCCCCCCCCCCCCCCCCCCCCCCCCCCCCCCCCCCCCCCCCCCCCCCCCCCCCCCCCCCCCCCCCCCCCCCCCCCCCCCCCCCCCCCCCCCCCCCCCCCCCCCCCCCCCCCCCCCCCCCCCCCCCCCCCCCCCCCCCCCCCCCCCCCCCCCCCCCCCCCCCCCCCCCCCCCCCCCCCCCCCCCCCCCCCCCCCCCCCCCCCCCCCCCCCCCCCCCCCCCCCCCCCCCCCCCCCCCCCCCCCCCCCCCCCCCCCCCCCCCCCCCCCCCCCCCCCCCCCCCCCCCCCCCCCCCCCCCCCCCCCCCCCCCCCCCCCCCCCCCCCCCCCCCCCCCCCCCCCCCCCCCCCCCCCCCCCCCCCCCCCCCCCCCCCCCCCCCCCCCCCCCCCCCCCCCCCCCCCCCCCCCCCCCCCCCCCCCCCCCCCCCCCCCCCCCCCCCCCCCCCCCCCCCCCCCCCCCCCCCCCCCCCCCCCCCCCCCCCCCCCCCCCCCCCCCCCCCCCCCCCCCCCCCCCCCCCCCCCCCCCCCCCCCCCCCCCCCCCCCCCCCCCCCCCCCCCCCCCCCCCCCCCCCCCCCCCCCCCCCCCCCCCCCCCCCCCCCCCCCCCCCCCCCCCCCCCCCCCCCCCCCCCCCCCCCCCCCCCCCCCCCCCCCCCCCCCCCCCCCCCCCCCCCCCCCCCCCCCCCCCCCCCCCCCCCCCCCCCCCCCCCCCCCCCCCCCCCCCCCCCCCCCCCCCCCCCCCCCCCCCCCCCCCCCCCCCCCCCCCCCCCCCCCCCCCCCCCCCCCCCCCCCCCCCCCCCCCCCCCCCCCCCCCCCCCCCCCCCCCCCCCCCCCCCCCCCCCCCCCCCCCCCCCCCCCCCCCCCCCCCCCCCCCCCCCCCCCCCCCCCCCCCCCCCCCCCCCCCCCCCCCCCCCCCCCCCCCCCCCCCCCCCCCCCCCCCCCCCCCCCCCCCCCCCCCCCCCCCCCCCCCCCCCCCCCCCCCCCCCCCCCCCCCCCCCCCCCCCCCCCCCCCCCCCCCCCCCCCCCCCCCCCCCCCCCCCCCCCCCCCCCCCCCCCCCCCCCCCCCCCCCCCCCCCCCCCCCCCCCCCCCCCCCCCCCCCCCCCCCCCCCCCCCCCCCCCCCCCCCCCCCCCCCCCCCCCCCCCCCCCCCCCCCCCCCCCCCCCCCCCCCCCCCCCCCCCCCCCCCCCCCCCCCCCCCCCCCCCCCCCCCCCCCCCCCCCCCCCCCCCCCCCCGCCCCCCCCCCCCC